>VXBB01021897.1:156697-278631 GCA_013399915.1 Illadopsis cleaveri
TATATATATAATATATATATATATATGGAAAATTTTAAAAGTTTGAATATGAAAACCAGAGCAAACAGTCTCACAAAGTCAGATCTGAGATGAGCATGTAGGCTTGGGAGGGGGTAATCTCTAGAGATGTGTGCATACTCACATTACAACTAACAACAGTACAGCTGTTCTTTGTTCTTATTGAAGGATGAAGAAAGTATATTTATGGATGGATGCAATTAATGTAAAACTCCAGCTGTTTAAAAGGAAACTTGGAGTTGTCTTGCACATCGTGAGTATGTTATTCCTTATAAAGCAGCTGAACCTGGATGTCCTTATGCACGAGAGAGCCAATGGTTAGTGCACTTAGAGTTAGCCAGACAAATGTGAATTAAGGTCACCTAAACCCTGAATAGGAGCTTCTGTCCTGGATTTTAGTTACAGCTGATAATTTCAATTCCATTTCATACCATTCTTACACTTGGGTTCTTCTCCTAATCTCCTGATATCCTGTGGTCAGCATGGGGATGGGAAGAGGTCATTATCCTCAGTGAGGGAAATGCCATGGAATCACAGTTGCCTTTATCCTATCAGTACAGATTTAGAAATTCTCAATGATCCACAAGGAGAGAGCTCTGGATTTATCCTCATGCATGCAAATGGTGACTCTTGCTCACTTCACTTGTTTACAAACAGTTTTGGTGTCCAGCCAGCTCTTAACACTTGAGTTTTTCTCATGACCTGCTACCTATTTATAGTATTATAAATGCATTATGCATGCATTAGATCTCAAAATTAATCTGAACTCCCACAACCTTTCACATTGAGGATGTGTCTCCCCTTAACCCTGCTGCACAGATATTTGGTTGAGATCATTTCCTTCTCTCCCTGTTCTGCCTGCACTGAGCAAAATAAAGAAGTAAAACAGCTCTACGAATAACAAAATTATATCAGAGAACAATGAATTTCTAACAGCTCTCAGATGATTTTGCCCTAGAAAAGATATCTGGTCGCTTAGCATTAGGGGACTGCAACCAGACCAGTAAAGGAATTGGGAATAATATTGGGATATAATAATATTGAATATTGGGAATAATTCTATTCCCAATTCAGCTCAGCATGAGGTAGGGCAATAAGGTGCCCATTCCTACAATTGACTGCTAGGCAGATAAAGCCTGGCACAGCTTTGATTACAGACATGTAGTACAGAAACTGAGATACAATCAGAACATGTAACAGTCAAAGACAGGGATGTAGGATTAAGAGTCCAAATGTAAAAAGCTGGAAAGGTGATGGAGTGTTGCAGGTGAATATGTTCATTATTGACATTTCAACAAGCATAGCACACCTTTCCCAAAGCCCTTTTTCTGTGAGAGAGGTGCCCTTTTTGGTAAGCTGGAAGCACATATTAGCTGCTTTATATTTCCCACTCTAAAATCTATTTCAGGTGATCATGTACTTTGCAAAACCTTAGCCTTGTAAACAAAGATTACATACTACTTTGGCTTATTTTTTTACACGTAGATACGAACCAATGAAAATCTGGAAAAGTTGATCAATGCATTGCAATTACTGAGTAAGAAAATACACCAAAAATAAAACAATTTTTTTTTTTTTTTAATTTTAGAACCAAAACAAACAAACAAGGCAACACAAGAGAATCATTCTTGTGGACATAGTAGATTTTTGCCATTTTATTTAGAAAATTCTGGGACCAAAATGGCAGTTTTGCTGAAATTGCAGTGCTACATTGCAGCAGAGGTGAAGGCTGCTACAAATGAATGTATCTAGAAACAGAAGGGAAAATAAAAGAGTAAAGAATGTGGCACACAGAGGGCCAAAACAGCTTTGACCCTGTCAATCCACAGCAAGCAACTGAATCAGACCTTCATGACGGCAAGCAGATACTGAAACAGGTGACTAAAAACAGCCTTTCCATTGGAGAATCACAAGCCTTGTTTGATAATATGCACTTAAGTAAAGGTCAAACTAGTGATGAAATTATAATCAAGACTGAAAAAAACCTGTCAAGACAGAATGAAACTTTTGAGAGTAATATATGACAAGATATATGAGAACTCAAAAAGAAGATAAAAGAAACTTTTGAGGTTTTGAGAATAGAATTGTGACAATAGCATCAATTGTGTTGTTTAGAGAATTTATGGACTTTTTAATTGGAGGTGGAAGTTGCAATAGAGAGACAAAACCCATAATAAGATTGCAGAAAATATTCTGACTCCAGTTTGGAAAAGGCAATTACACCATAAGTGGAGAACATAATTTGCAGATTGAAAGGTCTGACGGAAAACAGATCATATTCAGATGGTTGGGTTCATTAAAGGATCAACTGGAAAAAAATCGAAAGCTCAGAAAGAAATAGGAAAACTGCAAAAAAAATTGAATTAAGGATTATGACAAACTACACAAAAACTGAAAGAAAACACAAACCAAATTTACATCTAGCCTTTGTAAAGAGCTGCTATATTTTGTAACAAGCACAGTAATTTGCAAAGTCCTGCCATAAAAACAGGATTTACACAAGTGGGTGTAAATCATATTACCTCTACACAAGCAAGCTTAATTCTTTATTGGAAAGACTTAAGCAAAACTTAAGACCGACATGGAGCAGATTATACCTCACACTCAAGCAGATCCTTTATTAATTTAAACTGGGTGCACAGGTCAGGATGATACCTGATTTACAATACAGAGTGTGAAGACAGAATCAGTAACAGCAATGCTCAGCTTATAGAGGGGACACATCACTCCTGAAGAGATGGCACATAGGACAGTCATCTGGCTGGAGTGGTGGCACTGCCCAGAGGCTTCCAGGAAGTGCACTACCCAAAAAGATATCTTTGATTTGAACAGAACGTTCAATTTTTAAATTAAGAAAACCCAGCTTTGTAAGGTAAGTGGAAGAAGCAATATTTATACACAACCAGCTCCTGTCCATGGCCTCTGCCCTTCCTGGAGGTTGTTGTTTCCAGCCAGCATGAGCACTGCTGAGTGGCAGCAAATACTGTCCAGTGCCTTCTGCTCTCTAGGGAGATTCTCCATTCATTTCTGAGGCCTAACCAAACTCATCACAGTCTCAGCACGTTGCAAACTCCCAGGGTCCAGCTGCATCCTCAGTAATGCCACAGCCATGAATTCCCTGGGTTGCTCCCAATGGAAAGGAGAAGTGTCCAGGGCTGGGAACAATATTCAGCCAATCTTCTTAGTGGATCATAAGCATGTGATCTGTGAAAATCAAAAGAGAACAAACCCTTCTGTCATGAGAACACAAAGCTGAGATAGAACAAAATTTTTAGAAGATGAGGTTTGTAATTACTATGTCAGAAGGTCTCCCTGAGGCACAGCAAACTGGGAGAGCACAGATCAGAAGAGGAATGCAGGGAAATAGGAAAAGTTAAAGCAAAAAATAAAAGAGAGGTAAGGAGGAGGGAAAAATGATTAAATATGGAAATTACAAAAGAAAGTTCAAAATACCCAGTATGTAGAGAAATTTCATACACAGAACAATAATTACTAATATGATCTGAGTAATGTTGTAAAAAGGAAAGGCCATTTAAAAGGGCCAGAATAGACAAGCAGAAGCAGTACAGAATGACAACTCAAAAAACTTTAAATAAATTATCCAAGATTAATAGCAATTCATTTGGCTGTGCTGAAGAACAAAAATCTAGAATATCATCCCTTTTTACCCATAAAGAGCATTATTATAGACTATAATCCCAAACATGACATCTCACATGTAAAACCTTTATTTGTGAGCCACAGTATACCATCTGCAGCAGTAATGGCTCACAGGCCACAAATGTCATGGCTCTGTTTTGAGAAAAAGTTTGATTTAAAAATAGCATTATTTCAGCTCTAGGATAGTTATATTTTATTGTTGCTGTAAAAAGATACTGTTAAAGGCCACTTAAAAGAGGTGAAGAATTAGACCTGGAACACAGCAATACCCTCTGAACAGGACTGCCACCTGCAGAGAACACTTCTGCCCAGACCAGCATGTTATTTTCGGTGCTGATGCTAAAAAGTGGAGCATTTTCACACACAAAAAAAGTGAAGCAGAAAGCCTACCATGGTATTGAATAACATGAATGTAACAGGTCTGCAGGACACACTGGAGTAGTGTATTACATCAGAGCACAATAGCCTCTTGTGAAGTTGCCTCCCTCACACAAGGTAATTACTAATGGAAGACAGATCCACAGTTTCCACAACAAAAGGGAGATGAAAAAAGAGAGTCTGGACTCTTGATATCAAAACCAAAACCAACAGAAGTGAGAGATAAAGCAAGAGAATGCTCAAGGCTGAGCAAAGCAGACCTAAAACTCATGAGGTGCTTTAGACATCCACAGGACAGAGATGGTCAACTCAGAGACTGGTTGAAACCTGGTGATGCCTCACTAGAAATCTCTAATTTGCCTCTAGTAGGAAAGAGTTTTTAGAGTAATTAGTCCTTTAGGAAGCTTGAGATAAAATACAATTTATTCCTCCTATAGTGTGTGAGTTGGAAGCAGTGGTCAAGGGAGCCAGTGCTGACAGCAGTAGCTTCAGCAGCACACAAAGATCCCCTGTTCTTCCTTCCAAGCTCTTCCCTACAATGCCTGTTTTTCTGATGTGATTGCATCAAAGAATCATTACAGTTCTACACTCCAGCCCCAAATTTTTCTTATTTCTGTGTTAAACCCACTTTCCCTCCATGGCCTGATCCTCCTGTTTTTCAAATCTCCTCATTCCTCTGTTCTCCACAAACATCATGGACACTTACAGGCCACATGTTCCATTTTCTTCAAGACTGTAGGGGAGATGGGGACACACTGCCTCTATGGATTAACTTGGCAGGGCTTATACACTGAATTTAAAATGTTTAGTTGATCCAACGGCAAGTTCAGATTCCTAATGATGTTATAAGCTGTGTTTTCAAATTTTTGGATGTGTTGAAAATATAATCTAAAAATGCACTGTGTTCCAACTTTCTAGAAAGGAATATTTGGATTACAAATACATGATGAAACAAAGGCAACATAGCCTCTGTCTGCAATTTTCTAGGTCTTTCAAAACCATAATGCCATACTCAGCCTGCTTTTCTCATGTTCATTCACAGCAAAGGACAAAACTGTTTTAAACTTCAGCTGTGACTAGAGGTGCAGGGAGCCATACCCTGAGCATGCACAATGAGAAATCATGACCTGTATTAAAAGCTATTGAATCTCTCTGCCACCAAAAATGAGAGTGATGGGTTAACTCTTTTGGCATTAGTGAGCAAATATTTCCTTTAGAGTTGGCATAGCATTTGACTCCTAGCATGACAGAAAAATGTTTGGAAAACAGGTGGTGCTGCATGGGGGAGTTGGTTTGTGGGAGTCTGGCAAGATGACCTCACACTGACCATTCTGAACTGCCCAGTGTTAAGTGGCCACTGTGCATGGGAGCCCCAGGAAGAGCAGGGGTCTGCAAGCACATCATTAAAGATGACTTGTTGGTATAAGAGATCAAGTTGGAGCTGCCTGGACAATTTTATCTTCTTTATCTCCTGGTTTGGGAGTGCTTAAATTTGTCACCATTGCAGGCTTCTTTTAATACTTATGAAAGGGACTTTTACAAAGGTTTTGACAAATATTACAAGGAACACTTCTGAATTCCTGTGCCTGAGGTGCTCATTTGTCAAAGCTGATGGCAAGTATCTGCCTCTTTGTCCTAAGAGTGTCCCAGGAGCAGGGACATGGCAACAGCAGAGGAGCAGGCAAGAGCCCTGTGAGGTGCTGAGAAACTGCTCCTGGGAGCTTTGCAGTAACAGCTGCAGGGGCTGTGTGGGATATCAGGTTTATTGAAAGGAAGAATATTGCTCCTGCAAATGGAAGGGGAAGGAGAGGAACAGATGCCATGTCCTCAGCCTGTTCAGCTCCTGCCAGGAAGGAAAATCAAGGGTTAAGTCTGACTTCCATTTAAACTTATCACAGACGGGAAGATTTGACATTTTATGTGGTTCTCTAAGGTTATAATAGAGCCATTTAAGAGATATTTTTAATTTACTTATACATAATTGAAAATGGATCAAGAAATATTATTCACCTGTAACACTGATTATACTCCACCTGACCACATCAGTTAAGTGATTTCAGGTTTGGCAAGATTTTGGATTGCCTTAAAAACCAAAGATCCCCAAGAATAAGCCACACATTCACAAGGGATCACTAAACATCAGTTTAGTGAGGTGAGAAACACTTTTTGTCTAAATGGAGATTAATCTGAGTAAGACAGGTTTATGGACACACAAGAGAGAGCAGACCTGTGATACATGGGCTTGAGTATCAGCTGAGAAAGGGTTAAGGGTATAAAACATGAGGTTACAATGGAGTAAAGCAAAATAAAGATGTCTGATAAGGCAAAGCAGCAGCTTTTCTGTGCATGTGTATACCAAAGATTGGAATCATCATGGTTTTGAAATTTGTTTTCACCTGTGATAAGGTAGGTGCAACATACAGAGCTGGCAATAATTTACAACCCCTTTGGAAGGGTGTAAGAGATGAGTGTAAATGATTACCAGGAACCAGGGTGTGCTGAGAGAGGCATTGATCAGCTTCCAACACTAGAAATAGCTCTTTTTTCTTGGTATTTAATAACTTCCCAGAGGGGCACACACACTCATTTGTAGTCCTAGGAAAAAAACATTTTAAAATTATGATATTATTATGTATCAAAAAGCTATTTTGCATCATTTATTATTTATTTGCTGAGGCTTTGAGAGCACTTGAGTTTCATCCATGCATGCAGAAAAGATAAAACCCAGTCCCAAGAAATTTATTAGCTAAAATATTTGCTATAACTAAACTCAAGTCAGATTTACTTAACAGATTTCTAAATAGATTTAAATGGTGCAAACCTTTCTGCAGACAATGTAAACTTAGCTTAGATGTTACTTACAGAAATCTAATATCTATAATTAGCGACTGGAATTAAGTAAACTGAAGTGAGTCTCCCAAGTTTAAGATGTTTATTTTGTGGGTTGTGTGTCTGGAATGTATAAGCGAATTGCAAACAAAAATTTTCAAACGCACCATTTCTGTAAAAAAATCACTTTTAAAAAAAGTGTTCTTTTATGTCTAGAAAACTTCTCATAAAACATAAACCAGCTTTTACCCATGGTTTTGCTGCCTGACTTTATACTTAGCACCAGCTGCCTAGGTTTTATAAGGTGTTAATAAATCTGCCCATACTATTTTTAAATAATTTGTCAGAGAAATGCTTTCTCATTCCTGCCATGAAGTTTGAATCTGTCTGGGAAGTACTTGGCTGCTATACAGACAGGTCCTGTAGAAAACCCCTTGATAAAGATAGCTGATTGTGTTGCAACCAAAAATAGTTTCTGCCTGTATTAAGGACACACACTGCATGGAAAATCTGACAGCAAAGAGGTGCTTAACACCTGTGCTTGGTGCTAGTCAGGGCCAAGCCAAAAGTAGCTTGGAGCCTGGCAGCCTCTCTGCCCCTCCTTGCCCTTCCACATGCACAAATTTAGGTATAGCTGAACTTCTGTGGGCAAGGGGGATGGGCTAGACAGCTCCCACAAAATCCCTTCAGGTCCTGATTTCTATTGCTTTACACTGAGAAGCTGAACTTTCTTAAATAGGAGCAGAGATGGTCAATTGCACAAGCAATATGGGGATGTAACTTAGTGCAACGGCAGCCTGTGCTGCAGTGGGGATAAACTCTGGCCAATATGGTTGAAAATTAGCTCTGCTTCTTGAAATGGGCAAATGAGATGTTGGAATCTTTCTCAAAAGTCACTGCTGCTCTCTGTGGTAGCCCAGAAAAATTCATCATGGGTAGTGGTGCCTTCCCTCAGTAGATCTTCTGCATGCATTATTTTGCTGAGGAATTTGAGTCAAAGGGCTTTATACCACATCAAGTTCAAAGTGGGAGACTCTGGCAGTGGGTGGATCAAAAATACATTAGAACACACACCTGTGAACAAGTATTCCCGCATTTAGTCTAACCTTAGTCTGCCTCTAAAGGCAGAGGTTTGTAGTCCTAGGCCAGAGACTGTAAAAGCAGTTTAATAGAGGTCTTTCCATTAGACAATCAACAAAGTGCTTAGTTGAAAATTATACCATTAAAACCCCACCATTATCAAATGGATTATCTGCAACTTAGAATTAAATATGCAAAAAGGGATGATAAATGTATAATTTGGAGATGCAGGGTTCAGACAGGCCTTGCAGAGACATGATCTTCACCTTCTCTCTTTCAGTGTCTCTGTGAATGCTCCTTTCCATCTGCAATAGCAGGCAGTCACTGGATCAAGCCCAGACACTGCTGTTGAACCAAGGCCTCCCTAGTGCCCAGCCTGGGGCTCCCTGCCCAGGGCCACCTCTGTGCCCACACCCCAGCCTCTGGGCTGCACAGTCTCACTCTCACTTCCTGCACTTCTCAGACCTTCCACTTCTAGTGAAGCGTCCAAATTCAACTTGCACTGCTCTTGCTGCAAATATCCCCTGGGCATGCTTGGCAGGATGCTCTTCTCAGAGGTGAGGGAAGTGGGTTCAGATAGCCCAGGGTGCACATCTGGCTGTGAGCCACAGCCCATTGATCTCATGTGAATTACGTGGGAGAGAGGCAGCTCAATAGCCAACCCCTGTGCAAACCACAGTGACACAATCCTGCGTGTGTTCATAGCATGTTTTATCTATTTATCTCAAAAACCTTGCTTACAGCAGTGGAAATGGATATCACTCTCACTCTCAGCTTTAGCTAGGAGCCAGTGAAGGATTCAGTGCCCTTATGGACTGAATTGCAATTTACACAGGTGTAAAAAATGTCATCCTTGACATCAGTAACTTCCTACAGAAAAAGGAATATTGCAACTAACATGAGCATCCAAAAGACATGCAGCAATGGCCAAACAAATGAGCATCTCCCCTGGGCTCACACTATCTGCCTCTGCATTTTTCACACTCAGGGCCTGATCTTGCTTCTATTAAGAAAGATGGAAACACTCCAAATGCTTTTGGTGGGAGCAAATGCCTGCCTCTATACACTCCAGACTCCTGGGGTGTATATATTGTAGAATGTATTCAAGCTACATGCCTGTATGTCTCTCTTATGCAGTTTCAGTTTTTATAAACTTCTGGAGTTTGCAGCTTTGTCAGCAATGACAATGACAAGTCTCATTCCAACTGGTACGTTCCCAGGGAAAGTTCTTATTCCAAAGAAATGTTCTTTCCCAATGAAAATCTGTTCTGCTGAAAACTTTTGCCCTAGTTCTGTCCTTTGGGCTAATTGAAAGGCTCATCTTGCTTTCACATGCCCTGCACACTCAGGAAATACTGGATCAAGACCTCTGATACTGGAGTGATTACATGCTTCTTCAGCCCATCTTCTGCAAGAGTTAAAATGCACCACACTCTGGGTCCTCATTCCAGATGGAGAGGGATGACAAACTGTGCCTGGTCATTTGTTTCTGCTCTTCCTGCACAGACAGTAGAAGTTGAGGCTTCCAGATGCTTTTCTGTTTGTTTTTTTGGGACAGAAGTTATCAACTTTTGGAAGGTCTTCTAATACACAGTACTCAGCCCTGCAAGTGTTGTCAGTATAAAAAGCAAGCACCTGGAAGAAGCCTTCAAAGTTTAATAAGAAATTCAAATGGCTTCTTCTAGATTTGCATATATATTCTTGATTTTGGCTTCTTCTGTTCATGCTATGCACTCCTCCACACATTTCACATCTTTGGATACTAATATAGAGCGTATGTTCCCATTTAGTTCTTCCTTGATTCTTGTTGGCATCACGTCTGTGGCAAAGTAGAAGGAAAACAGCTGTTTTGAGAGAAAATACTTGTTTGCAAAACAAACTCTTCTTCATGTTTGTATGTGAAAACAGTTAAAACCCTTATATTCTTTTCTGAGATAGACGTGTCTGCAAGAAGAATATCCTTCATGATTATTTAAGACATGAAGCAAGGGTCATGTTTCCATGGAGCTAATATAATAAAAATGAAGTAGAAGAGCATGTTTAAAGTCTGTTTACAGTCTTAAAACTACCTATGTGTTTCATGTGTATAGAACCAATTGGTACCTGCAATGATGCTGGAATCTTAGAAATTAAAGAAAAACATGCTTTCAAATAAATTACTTTGTCCATAACTGAAAAGTGTTAGTGAGCTAACATTTCCATTTCAGTCACTGGTTTGCAAAATTCTGATTGGCATCTGTAAATCCATAGGGAATAAGCCTGCCTGGGGACCTTCAAAGTGTGAGGACCAGGAACCCAGGGAGAAAGCAACATGGACTTGTAACCACTTGTAAATCTCACCCAATAGAAAGACATTTTGGAGACACACATATGCCAAAATTGAGTGAAGTACATGTTAAAGGACCACACATCTGGGAACAAACAAAATGGAAAAAAGACCTACAACCACCATCACCAAGTACGAAATCAAAAAGAAAGAATTCAGAGTAGCTTTGCTATTCTTTTTCTCAATGGCTACAAGGATACATCATTGAAGTCAATACTGATGATTGGAAGATTTAGCCGTGTCCTTTAACAGAAGCTGATACTGACCAGATCTGGGATATTTTTGGAAGGAAATCCTGTCCCAGGACTTGCAGGTGTTCTTTTGCTTCCTACAATTTCACCAAAAATTGCAACACCCTTTTGCATCAGTGTCAGAGGAGGGTTATGCTGGTAGAAATACAAAGGAAGCACCAAACACACAGGCACCTTCCTTCCTTTGACTAGAAAACACTCTGGAATTGCCATGGCTTTAGCTCCTGCAGAAAGCCAATGGGACTGATATCAGAGCTCTTTGTAGAAGACACAGGCAAGGGGGAGATCTATGAATTAGTATCACTTCAACCTTCCCTGTGCTTTCGTCTTTACCAATATTTCCTGATGCCAAGCCAAGGGGGTGGTGGTGGTGGAGGGGTGGGAAGTGGGGGGTCTTTTCAGGGGAGTGAAGGGGACAGCAAGTTCTTAATTCAGTTAACGATTGCAGGAAGTGGTTTGTCAGTTTGGAGGGAGTCCCTGCTCGAAGCCAGTGCCCTTCTCAGAAATTACCTTGCAGTTCTCTAAAGATAGATTGCGCAAAACACCAGGGGGCCCTCGGGAACCTGCAGCCACAATTCCCCAGAGCAGGAGCTCCAGGGAAGCGGTGAAATGCCCCCCTTCCTGCAGCTGCTCTGTGGACTAAACCAACACTCACTGGAGCGGGTCTCTTATGCAAGTTCTCAGGTTTCATATCCGCAGTGACCAAGTTTTGTTAAAAATATGACAGCTGCTCCTGTCATTTTCTTTCCACATAATTTTAACCGTTGCTTCAAACTGCACATGCATTTTCTGCCTTTCAGCGATGGCAAAGGACTTACCAGGAGTTGCCAGCTTTGGCACTGAAGGAAAGGGTTCTCTTGGCACACCTCATGGATTACATAAAAGACTTCCAACACTACAGCCAGTAAGAGACATCCAGGGTGATGTTCAAAGTGGTCTATTCAAGCCATGTGACAAAGTAGGATTTGGTTTGGTTGGGTGTAATTGCAACAAAACAGGAAACTTATGGACTTCAAGGAATAACTCCCAGGTTGCCTTGAGCAATAGTGAGGATCTGATCAATGTAACTATAGAGCATCAGGATGCCTCATCCACATTCCCAGGAGCCATACAATAGTTCCTTTCACCAGAGCCTCTAACATGCCCTGTGAGAGCTTTCCATTCACCCTTCAAGAGTCACTTCCGACAATCCATCTGAATGACCACATTTTGCACTGGTGCAAATCTAGATTATCTGCACTGATGTCAACAGATTGATTCAGAATTTAGAATCCTTGCATCTGGAGAACAGAACCTTTGCATTACTTTCAACACTCCTCAGTTAGTTTATACTAACTTTGATAACCAGAACTGGCACAACAGTAAAAAGGAGTGCTCCATTGAACCCAGTCTCCCACCCATGGCAGGAGTAACTACTTCATGAGAAGACATCTTAGAGCAGGTCCATCCTGGTCCGTAATTGCAGGCCACACACTGTGCAACACAACACTGTTATTGGGAGCATTATGGTCCAGTTTCCATCCAAATTCTCACCTCAGCAAGAATATATCTGTCCAACATCCAGAGAGCAGGAGGCTGGAAGTCCCTTCCTCAGTAGTATCCTTTTTTGTTTGGCCTTTAGGTCTTTGGGATTCTTTTTTTTACCAATAATGCATTAAATGCTAAACAGTAGAGAGAGGTGGGCCTATTTTCCGGTGTTTTAGACAGAAAGTCACAAACCATGGCAGTAGCCCTTTCTCACAGACCTTAAACCAGAGCTCGTTTGGTCTTACTTCCCATGGCAGCAGTCCTGTGAGCATTCCCCTTTTCCTTACACCTGCTAAGGATGGTAAAGAAGCAGGGGCAGTAACCTACATGCTCCATACAGCAAAGAAGTAGAGAATGTACAGAAAAAGATGTCAAAAAGGTGTACAACAGAAATCAATTCACTTTGGAGTGGATGTTCCAGAACAAATGATGATAATTAAGTCAGGGTTCAACAGCTTTACTAAAAGAGCTTTTTTCCATGGGAAACAGATACCACCATGCCCTCTCCTGGTCTGTGGCATCTTTATAGCTCATTTGCAAAGATTGCTCATTTCATATCTCTCTTCCTGAAATTTTACCCTTAGCTTTAAGCGCCCTCCTCATTTGAAGGTGCTTTCCTCTGCCTCTGCTTGTTTCCTTGTCAACCACACTGGCAAAGAAACCTTTTAGGGATCTGCAGAAGACAACTGCTGTGGTGAAAAAAGCTGCAAGAGGGGATTAACATTTCAGTTGCTTTCCAGAACCAGGTACCTCTTGTGTCAGGATTGGTCTCTCCAGCTGTATGTCCTAGCACAGGAGCTTGTTCCCACCTGGGGATATCTGGTGGTTGGAAACGGGGCTGGCATACACAGGACTCGAAGCACACAGGCAGTTTGTGCTGGCACTGTGATCCCTTCTCAAATGTTGCTCAAAGACTCTACACACGTGAGTAAATGCTCCACAGACTCACCCAACAGCACATGATGCAGCTGGCAGATGTGGCCTTGAATCATTTGTTACCAAAGCCTCCCCATGTACCTCCTGCATTCTTTTAATTGAAAACATTAGCTTTCAGGAGAACTCATAAGATGGTCATGTGTTGTCCCACAGGGAACAGGAGTCTGCTGTGCTCCCCAGTGAATGAAACAGGCTCACAAATGAGTAGGCTCTGTCTTTCCAGCTTCCAGTTTCTCAGTCATGGCTCATTCTTGTGTTCTTCGTTTACACTGAATTCCCACACTGGGCCCTCTTGTGCAATTTAAACTGAGATTTTCTCCCTTTTCTTTTCCCTNCTCGTTCTTGTAAGCAGTGTAAGCTAACAGCTGTGTCAGGCATTTCATCCAGCTCTGGAGCAGAAAAGAAATCAATCACACATTCCCCTTCACCACACCTCCTCATTCTGGCATCCACACTGGTCCTGCAAGATAATTGCCTGGTTCACTTTCCTGAAAATATACTGGAATCCCAGCCTTTGTACAGAGCACATTCCTCAATGCAAATGCAATCATTCTTTTAAAACACAGGAGACTATAAAGAAAAAAAAAAAAAAAAATAGATCAGAGCACGTAAGCACATGCCCACCTTAAATAAAGGAGCGTTTTTGATTCCATAAAACATGTGAGCTTAGAGGTGGGTTTTAAAAACCAGTGTCATCTCATTCTGTGCCTTTAGATGCCTAAATACTATTGTATCCTATGGCTCTTGGTAGTAACTAGACACTTAGGAAATCTGCTTTTAGGTTAGGGTTAGGGTTAGACATGAGTTGTACTGTTATGTCCAATGATGCCATAGTAGCATCATACCTTGTTGGACTGAAACCTTTCTGCTGACCATTCTGGAAATCAGAGCATAGGGATGGAAGAGACCCAAAGAGTAGCAGCCACCAGCAGTAGACATAGCAAGAGAAGGGCAATTGTCTTGTAACTTATGGGTCTCTGAGCCAGCTTTAGAGTTAAGGCTTAATCTCTTCTTTTGAGTGTTTCATCTGACACTACTAAGAAGCTGCCAACTATTTGCAATTGCCTGGGCAGTTTCTGTGATGTGGGCATTGGAGCACTAAGAATTCATCAAAGATCCCCCAACAAGCCTTCAGTAATAATTATTGCCCAACAAGATCATTTGTGACCACAAAAAGCACAACATAGCCCAGGATGAGGGATTCAAAGGTAGTGTTCAAGAGAATCTGGAACAGCTGAGCACTGGGAAGCTTGCCCTGTTTGTCTCACAGCTGCACTTGCAGCTCACAGATAAGGCAGCTGCAAGGAGCCACAAGGAAGGAGCTTCTTCATCCGTCCCTTGGGGTGCTGTTCACAGCCATGCTGGCTTTGACTGCATTTCACTGGGATTCTGGCAAAAAGTATGGCCACAGAAGTCTAGAAAAAGCAGTTCATTTATCATCAGTCTGGACAGGTATTTGGTCTATAATCTAAAAATCTAGCCAAAACTTGGACCCCTCTGGCAGATTGTGCAGGCTGCACGCTGGGCTTTTCTGCAGAGATTTATCAGCCTGTGTTCTTTCTATCAAACTGCTTTCCTAGGAGCTCTTCAGTTTTGTGATACCCACCTCCAGGTCTCCAGAGACATTTCCTGAAGGCCTTAGAGGTTTATTCATGACCATGAATAAAGCATGATGCTGAGAATGACAGCAATGTATGATATTGCATGTGGCATACTATCCTGCACAGCTTTGCTAACGCTGGAAATGGCTAACAAGAATGTAAAAACACTTCTGAGTTTTTTAACCTCAAGTACCTTCACAGGTGTCTCACGCCCTTAGGGAATTTTCCAGTACTGCTGCACTGACAATCATCCTGAAAATCTGGGCAGTACTGAGCACAAAATCCCTATGAAGTAAAAGGCAGGACAAGATGTATCATCCTTGTTGTCAGCTATATGCACTTGTAAAAAGTCTTCTTCCCAAACCAGTGGGATTCACTACAAAGTGAAATGAAGAGTTTGGAAGCAGAGGGAGAAAACAACCTAAGAAAAAGTGGGAAGCAGCCAAAAAAAGCCATATGTAATCAAGGGAGGCAAGCTATAGTGCTAGGGGCTTGCTTGGAGTTGAAGATTTTCCAATAAGCAATGCAATAGAGCAGATTTATGATTTCACCATAAAGTTGCATGATACCATTTAATGAATTAAACATTCGCATACAGGTTCAGAGAAAATATTACTGACTGGGAGACCATAAAAGCGTTGGGACATTCTTCATGTTTATTACTCATGAAAAGCTAAAGAAAGAAAGCAATCACAATAGCAATGAAACATACTTTTCCACCCACATAGCATCTGATCAAATATTCACAGATGGAATTTATATGGGGGTTATGGCAGAGGTTTTTTTAAGCTGCAGTTATAAGTTAGGTTCTGCTAAAATCCAAATATACATATATATCTAAGGTATTTATAGGAGTCCTATTACCATAATAATTGAGCACTTCATTCCTTTTAATGTATTTATCCTCGCACCATCCTTAGAAGGGAAAATGGGCTACCCCAGTGCTGAGATGGGAACGCAGGTATAAGGGAGGCTATGGACAATAAAATGCCTTAGCTGCCTTCACTTTGGATATTGTGATGCCTAGAAATTAGGCATTTGGCCACATCAGAGTGCTTTGAAAAGCCAGCTCTGGACAGCTTCCGAACTCGTCAGTAGGAAAGACTGCATGCCCCCTTGGATAGAACAAAGAGAATAATCTCAAATAAAATTAAATTCCCTGGAACATTCACATTTTTGAACATTGACAAAATGAGAGAGTCCTTCCATCCAGCAGAATTCAAGTAAAATGCAGTTAGTAAATATACAGATCTAGAAACCAGATGATTTTTTTTTTTTTTTTTTTAACTACGTGGTCTTTGCAGATCACAAAGCTCTCTGGGTCCTAAATTCTGTGTAAGCAGCCTCTGAAAAGCTGTCTACCAGGAGCAGCAAATGGAAGTCCCATCAAATGGAAGGGGAAAAGTTCTGAGATTACAGTTTTGCTCTGTTGGCTTCAGTCGCACACCATCACACCAGTGCCCTCATCCCACCAGCACTCAGCTGTGCAGGGAATGGCTTCCCTCAGTTGCTACCCAAGTGTTTTCCACTCTGATGCCCAACTTGAACAGGTCCTTGATGAAATACATCTATAGAAGTAGCAAGATTGATATTTCTGAGGTTATTGAGCAGGAACAAATAACTCCCCTTTCAAACATTCCAAAATGTTTGTTTGGACACATGTCACAGGCATGGAAACATCTCTTGTAAGCATTACGACAGTGGGGCAGGAAAGCCTTGAATACTGTGGGCTGGTTTTAAGAAGTATAATTCATCAAATAAATGAGGTTGAATATATTGTCTGAGACTCAAGATTTTTCCAACTCTTCTCCCATCCCCAGCTCTAAAGATGAGCTCAGAAATGCTCAGTCTCCAACATTTAAGAAAATATTCTTGCTTTGGCTGGGGTAAATTTTTTTTTCCCCAGTAAATGGAATGGGGCTGTGCCTTGGAGATATTCTGGACAGAGTGTTGATAGCACAGGGATGTTTTGCTACTGCTGAACAGTGTTTATACAGACAAGGTCTTTTTTGCTCCTCACCCCACCCCGTCAGCAAGGAGGCTGGGAGTGCACAAGCAGTTGGGAGGGGTCTCAATCAGGACAGCTGACCCCAACTGACCCAAGGGACATTCCACACCAGATAGCATCGTGTTCAGCATATAAAGCTGGGGAAGAAGAAGGGGGGAACATTTGGAGTGATTTTATTTGTCTTGCCTAGTCCTCATTACAACTGATGGAGCCCTGCTTCCCTGTAGGTGCTGAACCCCTGCCTGCCCATGGGAAGTAATGAATCAATTCCTTATTTTGCTTTGCTGGCATGCACAGTTTTTGTTTTACCTTCAAACTGTCTTTACTTCAACCTGAGAATTTTCTCCTTTTTTTCCTCTGATTATCTTGCCCATCCCACCAAGGGAGTGTGAGTGAGTGGCTCTGTGAGGCTGAGTTTCTGGTTGGGATGAGACTGTGACAGAAGGATATATGTGTTACCTTTGACAAAAAATTAAAGGATATTTCCATAAATGACTGAGCTCTATCTAGTTCCCAGTTACCAAATGGAAAGGAAGTTACACAGCAAAATCCTCAGAGCACACAAGCATCTGGCATGAGTGCTGCATTCACTGCCCCCAAAACACACACAGGCATCTTCTCTGATCATTGATGGCCATGGAACACAGAGGAGGAGGCACATCACTACTACTGCCATCAGCTGTGGCTGAACTCAGCAATAGCTGACAGTGGCCACCTCATCCCTCAGCTTATGACTACTGCAGGACACTGAGCCAGACCCTGCCTGGCCTTCTCCAGCATCATGAGCCCAGCCTGGACCTAGGGTTGCTTACTCATGGCAACCAGCAGGTTAAATAGGGACCTCCCTCAACTACCTGTTCTGTTTCCTAGGGACTGTGGCACTGCAGAGGTTACAGTCAAACTGTGTGTGTTGAGGTTCCCAAACATCTCCAAGCATCTCCAGTCTGGGTGATTTTAACAGAGCAGATGCAAATGGCCATAGTCCAAAAGTTACTTCACATAGAACTCAGCTTCCGGGAAAAGGAAAGCAGCAACCTTTGGGAGAAGAAGGGAAGGAAGTACTGGGGAAGGCAGTTAACCCTGCCATCTATGTTTTATCTTCCTGTTCTTATGACTCAACATCCTTAGGAAAAAATCCATTTGGAACTTTGAACTATCCTACTAAAAACATCCCACATGTTATTTTTTCAGCAATGTGTCTCAGTGCATTATTGGTGTCATCTTAGTTGTTATTTTAATTTTTAAAAAATGTTTCATTTGAAATCAGTAAAGAAGAAAAACCTTAGGCTCTTTTTTTGGGGAGCATTTCATTGTTTCTAGACTGAAGCTGCAATATATAAAAATCACTTCAGCTGGGTTTTGTCATTACTAGAAATAAAATAATGACTTAATGATTTACTATCACATGGCATTCAGCACAAAAGCAGCACTATATAAAAACCAGTGTGGCACATATTAAAAGGATTAAAATTGAACTAGATTTCTAATAGGAACTGTATGATGTGGTTACTTGAAATAGCTGAGGATTAGACTCAATGACCCAGGAGGTCTCTTCCAGAGTTACATTCCTAAAAAGCAATTGTTAATAGGAAAGCATCATCAAAGGGGGGAATTTTCTGTGCATCCTACAGAGATCTCCTTTGTCAAAAGTTATTCAACATCTTTAGCCAGGATGGTGAAGTTTTCAGAGGACACAAACACTTGGAGAACACTAAACAATAATGGGAACGAGCCAGTTGTCCTCAAAGCTTAGTTGACACCGTTATTCCAAAAGTTGCCCTGCAGTAAAACACACAATTTCTACATCTAGAGATCCACTCTAAGAGCATATTCAGAAGCAGGTACTCAAACTCCTGTATACCATCCTGTAAAACAGAAGGTACAATGCTTGGATATACAAGGAGCATGTTGAGCCAAACGGAATGTTGTTATTACTTCAGCACCCAGTGCTGGTGAGTCCATTACCCAAATAACACTCACAGTCCAAGAAGGAAGCTGAATTACTGGAAAGGGATCAGAAAAAGGCTACAGCAATGATTCTATGTCTGGAAATCCTGCCTTAAAAGAAAAGACGTAAGAAGCTCAGCCTCTTTAATTTCTCTTAGAAAAAACTCTGAGAAGCAATAGAATCACGGTTTGTATTTGAGACTGGAAAATATTTCTGACAATAAAAAGTTGCTCATTTTAGCAGACGAAAGGCATGCAATGTTTGACCAGCTAGAATTTGAAATCACACAGGTGAGATAAAATATACATTTTTAAATATGCTAATAATGAGTTCAGATAATCACTGAAATAACTTACCCAGAAAAGCAGTAGATTTGCAAATCTCATGACATCTGAAAGGCCAGTTTGTCTTCCATAATGCCATGACCTGACTGAAAGAAGTATTCATAGGGATGATCAGGGCCCTTGCTGAGAAGAAAGCAGCATGGGAGATCAAAGCCTCTTTACTGGTTTTAAAATCTGTGCAGAAAGATAATCTTCCCACTTCTATGAACCATCCCATACAGTTCTTAGTCATCATGTAGAATGTCTCAGGAGCTCTCCATCCAAAAAACCCTTTTAGTTTGACTACAGTGAGTCACCTATTAGGCCTTTATTCTTTTTAAACCTTTTTATTCTTTGAGTTTTGTTTTCATATCTTCTTTTAATCCAATGATTCCTTCTTGCCTTCCCATAAAGTTGTCATTTCCTTCAGATGCTCAGACTGATGAAAGAGCCATACTGAAATAAAAACTAAATGAGGTGAAAATATATCCCATAAAAACCCCCATTAAGGACTTTACAGAGAGATTTCCTGCTCCTCTGGCTCAGATAGTCATATTTTATTCCTTCTAGGAAACGGAAAACCCCTAATCCCAGAAGAATGCTGCCAGAATCAAAGAGCAAGAAGAGCATTGAGTTGCAAGAAGAGGAGGGGGGAAAGAAAGAAGAATTTTATAGTCAGCTCTTCAACACAATGTGAATGAATGGGCTATCACCAGAACTACTGCATGGATCACAGGCACCGAGCAGAGAAAAATATGATAAACTGGAAATCTACACAAAGTCCATGGTCAGATAGCACTGGGTTAACATCGTGCAATAGGCTGTTGAGTGCTTAATGAGCCAGAGGCTGTTAGGAAAAACGTCTATTAGAGGGAAAGAACAGAGCGAGCAGAAAGGCATGAAATGCTTGTGTATGGTTGTGATTAATTAAGAAATTGAGGGAAACGGTAAATTTGATAGCTTCTCATCCCTTACACAAGAAACTGATTCTTCTTCAGAGCAAAATATATTCTGTCCCCAACCAGCCCTCAGGTTATTGCTTCCCCTGCCTGGTTTGTTCCTTTGTTTGTTTGTTCTCTGTGTGTGCCTGAGTGGGTGTTAATTCTTTTGTATTGCCATTTGGTCAGTGATCACACAAGATCAGAATCTGTGCAATATAACATCCCAGGTTTTGGAAAGTAGCATTTTGTGAAAGGTGGCTGGTATAATTGTCACATCATTTTTTCACTCTGCTCAAGTAGTTACACAGTTTTGTGCATTATTTAATTTTCAGTTTTGATCAGGGTATCCTATGTGTTTTGGTTTTTGTTGTCATATATTAATTCACGATAGAAATAAACTTCTTTCACTTGCACACTTCTGATTGTCTCAATTTAGTAACAGACAAAGGTTAAACCTGCATCTGCATTTTAGTGAATCACCAGGGCATTAAATGATAGATACAGATTTTCTGGACATTTCTATATGTTTCTGGAACAAACCTTGCCAGAACTCCTAGCACCTTCTGCTCAAGCCATGTCATGGACTGAGAAATTCAACCAGGATTTAGGTTTATATAATTTCAATTACTTTTCCCTGAAAATGAATCCTCACTATTTTTGAAATTTTTGTTGTCTTAATTGTTGTCAAATTGCTTCTAAGAGATGAACACATGGAATTCATCGAGCATACAACAAAAGCCACATTCAATTAGATATTGACGATCTTGAGGGCTAACAGCAATAAAATGTGGCCAAGAGGAAAAACAGTTCACAAGTTCTGGTGACCCATGCATTGTGGGCAGAGAAGAATGCTTCATAATCAAAAGAACAATGAGGCCAGCGTAAGGAACCACATTGTCTTCTCCACACCCCATCACCACAGCACTGTTCCTGGAATCAGCCCTGCTGCTTGTGAGAAAGCCTCTTTGAAAATCAAACCCCCAGTTTTTCAAATCACTTTTCACCATGTGGGCCAAAGATTTATCTGAACTGAGCCTGACTAGTCCTTGGCCATAAGTATGATGTGTTTTCACACTCACATCCACCACAGCAGTCAAAGGTCAGCAAAGGGAAATGTCATCTGTTGAGCAGTTCTTTAGGAAACCATGCATTTTGCCCATGAAATGGACTAGTCCTGAGCAGATTACCATATCATAACTTCTAGTGTAGCCTTTCTGTTGTCCATCTTTGGCTGTTTATCTAGTCTGAGTTGTTTGTCTGGACTCTATCAAAGAAGAAGGATCCATCTTAGCATAACTCATTCTCCCCAGCAGAGCTGCCCCAGGTTGATGCCTGTCTAGCTGTATTGATGACATATGCACCAAATGTGCAGATGGACTGAATCCCATCCATACTTCTGACTTCAGAAGCACATTTCGATGGATATGACAGTGAGCTTGTTGAAATCCACTTTATTGACTTAACTTGTCTTTGAATAAGAGCAAGCATGAGATAGGACCATGAAGAAGGATGCTTATTCTTTGTGAAACCTGTATCCTTCCCTGCCTTCAGTGGTTACTGAAGGGGTCTAAAGCTGCTAGGATCCTGAATGGGACACTGCACTTGAATGGCTGCAAAAAAATACACCTCATACTAAAAATGAGGTGGAGTAAATCTCTGCTTTCTTGATGTTCTCTGCAGTTATTTTTTCACAGCACCTGGAGCAGAATCTGTACAAATTCTACAGAATATGTCCTAGTGACAACCCCAGGCCTTTGCCTGCTTTTGTAGAGATACATTCTCCCACCAAAAGGTGAAATAGCACAGGCAGGAGTGTCACTCAAACTCACACCTTAAAGTTCCAAGTGTATTTTCTTCTTTATTCGCCTCCTTTTACTCACATTCAATCCCTTCCTCTCCTCTGACCTTTTTTAGATCTATACCTCGTGAAGTTTCCATGCCACGCTCATTCCCACTCTCGCCTTTACAGTGCCTATAGAAGTCTATATTAAAGATTTCAGCCCTGTTGTACTGTGGTCTGAGCCACAAGAGAGTCATAAGTCATAATCTATATAAAACACTCCCCTTTCCTAGAATTCACTCCCACTCTCTGCATTTGTTTGCAGAGAATCTTCTTTGGGAAAATATAAATAATTTGCCTTTTGACCATACTGGCTTAGTAGCATGGTTGACAAAACCTACTAATTTCCTTTCTTCCCTTTAATGATACACCATGTCTGGACCAAAGCAAGTTGCACCAAGAGGAAAAGTCTTTTTTTGAAACAACTAAAAACAACCTGGACAGTACATCTGCCATTATTTATGACTTGCTTTATCAACTCAGGAACAGGATGACTTCATCCTCAGTGTGTTTTGGAACACTATTTTTAGTCTGGTTTGAGGATGAAAACATGGTCTAAGTACAAGCAATGGTAAGTTCCACCCAAAAATGTCTTTTCTCAGAAGTTTGTGACCAGACCTGATCTTTGGGAGTTTTGCATATGTCTGTCATGGCTCCATGACTCACCTGGACCTGTCATCTACAGGAAAGGATTATTTCATTTCCATATACTTTAGCACTGGTTGTACAGGATAAGGATATATTGTTCACTGTCATTCTGATTTCACACATCTCTCCATTGTGCAGCCTGCATGGATCCAAGTCATAAAGCTGAAGGACTACAGGGATATTTCCCTGAAGGATGTGTGTGAGTGAAATCCATTTCCTTGCTGCAGACACATCTTTGGAATCAGCAATGCCTTCCCATCCTGTTCCCCAGAGGCAAACTATGGTCTCTCCAACATCCCACTCCACAAACCTGGGATATTGCCAAGGCTATCTGCAGCCAAAGGAGGGGAATGCAGTTTCCTACCACAAGAAACAGAGCTGCCACTGCAGATGTTTAATGTGTGCTCTTCTCTGAAGATCTGTGCTAAATAGGGAAACAGTATCAGTTCATAAGGAAGAATTGATGTGAGCCTTCATCCACAAGTCAAACTACAATTGGTCATGGAGTTTGCATGGGGAAATGTGGGCCGGGACAAAATACCCTGGCACTGGACACAGCTTTGTGTTACTCCAGTGCAAACACTGCTCATTACTTACACCATGCTGCATAAGCCACTTCAAGGAGTGACTTAAAACTAATGCTAGAACATTACAGAGCAAGAATAACGTGGGAGATATAATTGAACTATGTACTGGAGCTGCTTCTCTCCACAGCCAGAGGTACCAGACACCACCAGGGGTTTGCTCACATGTGCAAGTTACCAGTAACACCTTTTGCAGCAAGGTTAGGACACAAATCCCTGGGATGTGCTCCACAATTGAGCCTCTCCCTCTTTAAAAGCAATCATAGAGGTAAGGATTGCTCACACTGTTTGCTGCACATGTCCCTGTATTTAAATTCACTCACTGAGATGCATGACTGCTTCTTTTGGTCATACTCTCTGTGAGTTCATGTGACACCTGTACCTTATAAAGGAACATTTTCTAAGCTGCTGTGGAATTCATCTGCTTGATGAGTTCAAACAACCTCTGTTTGTTTATTCATAAAAATCTCAGTTTGGGGCTCCAAACTTCTGGTCATGGAATACAATTACTCACAAAAAAGCACATCAAGAAATCTGGAAGAGCCAAGACTTATTTCTAGTTTAGCAAATCAGTTAGAAATGGAACCTCTTTCTTTTCAGGTGTCCAAATCATATGCTTTCACATTTTCTACATATCAAGTCTCATGTCATGAGATAATTTTTCGGAGAATATCAGCTAACACATTAAGTTACGTATGGGTTTAACTGAGATCAACAGTGTTGGCCTCTGTACAGGCTTTGGACATTAAAAAACAAGGAACAAATGTTCTAAAACATCCCAGCTAAATCCATTGAAGGTTCATTTATCAGACAATTTATACCCATTGAAGCAAGTTTTCTGAAGCATACAAAAATCTACATATTAAGACCAGCTGTCAACAAAGGTTTTTTAGACATCCTTGCAATTTGGGCTTTTGTAATCACTCTTTCTTGTAGAGCAGATACTTAATTCATATTCCAGTACCTGCTCATGCTGAGGAACCAGCATTTCTTCAAGGATCTCATTATTTTTGTGTTAGTTTTTCATCATGCATCAAGTTTTAGAGATTGATCCTTCATTATCACACCCTCCCTGACTACCATTATATGCATAGAGAGTAGATCTAAAACTGTTCTGAAGCACAGAAATTGTCCTTCTGCATAAAAATTGTCCTTCTGCCATCATGCCCCATCCTCTTCCCACCAGCACTGGATGCAAACCACAATGCAAATAATTAATATGCTTGCCTCTCTTTAGGTTGACTGATAAAATGAAATCAGACAAATGAATTTTTGGTCCCCACTGATCTTTGAGTACACTGTGTTATGACAGGGTGTGAGATGACATGTCAGATAATGTATAGTGTCACACTCTCCAGCTATTTGATGCCATTTAATGTAATGCATCCTGGCATGCCATGATGGGATGACACAAAATGAGAAAGAAGCCAAACTGGAAATACCAATTACTCACTCTTAACCCTGAGGCAATAGGGGGAAAATATGCCTGTGTCTAGGTGACCCTTGCCCTGCTTATTGCCTAGGCTTTATCTTTCAGGGGGATTGTTTCGGGTACTCCTCACTCCGAGGTCATTACCAACCATTCCAATGGTCAAAGTGTCTGTAACCCTCCACTTCACTGGAAATCCAGGAGAAGCTGCAGAGAAATCAACTGAAAAAATTGTAAATCACTGCTCCCAGAGTGTCAAGTTGAGCTGATATTTTGTGTCTAATGAGGTGCAAAGCCACAGGGTATAAGGAATAAAGAAAAGGCAGGAGGGAGCAGGGAGCAGGGAGAGTGTGCTGGCAGGCAGGCTGAGTCAAAGCATCCAAGGACTGCACAGACAGACAGGGTCAAGGTTTGTGAGCTGCCTAGCAGAGTAGAAACAAGCAGGATATAGGAATAACACACCCTGTTCTGCTGCAGGCCAGTCCTGGAGAAGGCTAGTCTCCCAGGCAACCCTGGGAAACTCACTGTCACCTTTCTCTCAATCTGAAGTCAACCCTCTGACCTACCAATAACTTGCTCAGCTATTTGCTGCCTAAACTGATCTCCTCAAAAGATCTAAATCAAAACATTACTTCCTCTTTGACCCCTCCAGTTGTGAATGAGGACACACTTTCACACCTGGGAATGCTGGCAGAGTGGAGGGAAACCAAACCACCCAGCAGAGAGGCAGGGATGACCCCATGGGATCCCATGTGTCTCTGCTGTACGGGAACGGCAGCTGTGGCCAGCATGAATTAAAATGCCAAAATACTCCTGGCTAGTGGCACAAACAGGGTGATACAGAGTGATGGTTTCATGATAGCTGAGTTTAATACCACAGACAAGGCAGAAGTCAAAAAGGTTTCAGCAGTTTCCTTCTCGTCTTGCAGCTTCACATCTTCTTTCACCCTCACTACACAGCTCTCAAAGCAACAATTTTCACCCACTTACCTAGACCCCAAATTTCAAATGCATCATGCCAGGAATGAGTTCAAATGAAGCAGACAGCTTCCACTTTATCTAAATCTACTGTATGTTGTTTCATAAGTCTGTATGAGGCTGTGATCTCCAAACACACCTCTGCCAATCTCATTTGCCATAATTTCTCATCACCGCAATCTTTTTGGTCCCATAACTTGTCCCTGTAACCCTCCCAATAACTGTGCAGCCCCACTGCCTGTTTCTTCAAGCATCAGTGTGAATACCTACATATGGTTGCATATGCCCCACCATCATCTGCTCATCATTTTCCCAAAACCCATCATGATGGGTTGGCTGAAGACACTTGTTTCTTCAGATTTTTAAATGGGATTAAAGGAAGGCAAACATTTTTACATGATACGAAACACTTCTCATACAAATCCTGCCCTCAACATGTTCTTTGTTGAAACTCCTAAAATAAAATTTGTATTTGCAAGCTTATTCATAATACTCTTAAAAAAACCCAAAAATCCCATACATCACAAAGCAAACAAATAAAGAAATCCCCAGCACAATTCAAACCAAAATTACACCTCCATGAATAATGTCATAAATATACATGCATTCTAAATATCTGTCAGAGGCTGCGTTGGTCTGTTCCCACTCAGGCTGGCAACACTGTAGAAACAAAGTGATAATATGTTTTCATTCATTTCTTCCTTGATTGAAAAAGCATTATCCTAGCTATTGAACAATATTTCAGCAATATTGTGAGAAAGATGGGGAAATGCTCCAGAGCACAGTGAACACATCTTCTTATATCAATTAACAGTTGCAATTATGAATATGAAATGATAGATCATAGCTACACAGGACTTACACAAGGAAAAATAACATATTTTTCACAAAATTGGGAGATTCCTCCTGTCAAAGCTAAAGGAAGTCTAGATTCATCAAAAGAAGAAATAGTTTTGTTGGGCTGTATATTGCTGTTTATCTAATTTACTTGAAGTTCTATTTAAACATAAGTTCCCTGTTTGTAAGAGAAAAAGCTCAGCCAGTCTCCAACAGAGTGGCAAAACTGAACAAATTGCAAAATCATACAGTGCAATTGCCAGAAAAAAGTGCTAAAAGGATGCAATCAAATTCCAACTGATGGAATACTGAAAAACCCAAACAAAATAAAAATCCAGATATCTGAAACTGTTGCACGAAATCAATGTGGCAATTTCAGAGTTTCAGTGAACTCTCTGTGTGAGGTCCTGAACAAATGATTGTGAGCAGAAATTCAGACATGAAATCCTCTAAATTCAGACAGAGACACAGAATAAGCCCCATGAGTGACAGGGCTCAAAGCTACAGGGTTTTTCAGACCTGATGGTGGCAGAGGTGGGTTTTTAGAAACACAGTGTATTCAACGCGTGTTCAATCCTTAAGACAGTCCTACACAGAACCAAAATACTTTTAGGACCTCAATGGAGGCTAATAGACAAATCAGGAAACAGATCAGGCAGCCTTGAGGTAATCAGCAGGATTCACCTTCACCTAAAACAAAGAGTAGAGAGTAGAGCTGGTCCTCCTGGCCTCCAGCAAGCTGCATCCCTGCACCAATCACATTATTTAATGCCATCCCACTTCTGACTCCTCATTCTATAGCCCATCTGTGGAAAACACCAACACAGTCCAGCAATCAGTGCTTTTCTGTTAAAGTATGGGTGCATCTGTAGAAATGTATCTATACTGACATATACACACATGAACAACTCTCTATAAATAGAATATATTGGTGAAACAAGCCTCATCTACTTCCCAATGCATGTTTAAAAAATTTATGAGTATTTCTAGTTTGTTTTTCCCTCTTGACTCCAGACCTGCCCGTGCTGTGATCCTCCTACAATTAAAATAACATACTGGTGTTCAAGACTTAGATTTTAGACTATATAAATGACAGTTAAACCTTAAAGAACAGGCACTACAAGCACAAGAACATAAAAAGATTCCACAGGAGCCTCTCAATTGCTTTAATTCCGTATTTTATTGCAGAAAAACTTTACATGTTTGAGTCATTCCAGTCTCAACAAATTGGTAACTGCAGGTAAGCAAAATGCTTAAACCATTTGGATAGTCACCAAAATCTTAGTCCTGTCAATGACTACATTTCTGTTGTTAGAGAGCTGTTGGTGCTCTGTGAATCTAAAACTCTGCTATGCAAAGGTCAAGCATAAAAGCAAGGAAAAGGCATTTGCTGGTTAGTTGTTAAACCTATGAGCATTATAATATCCTGGAAATTACTTTTATGAGCATATTTTCCTTTTCCTCTAATGTTCAGCACTTGACCAGTTGACACAGAAAACACTCATCAATATCCATCCCAAAAAACTACAGTGGGCTCTGCAGGAGCACGTCCTACAGGGGTTACATCAAGCTTTGCTCACAGGGCAATCACGTGCATTTAGTGGGAAGGAGATGTTGAACAAAGATGATGTGGTCTCAGTGTCTGTGGTGAGAACAGCTCCTCCATGTCATGTCAGAACATGACACCTGTGTCTGTGCCAGCCCTGCTGGGGGGCTTCAGCAGAAGGGAACACACAAGTTAGAGTAGGAGACCCACAGTCTTATCCAAGGATTTTCCAGTCTGCAGTTCCGTGCCACTATCCCAGTATGTGCTTCCAAGCATTCTGTTGGTAGATCATTCCAGAAAGCCTTGGATTTCTTTTCAGTCAACTAATAGTCCTGGTGGTTTAAATCATGAACACCCATAGAAGATATCATGTCACCCATAAACCAGACATTACAGCAGAAATTATCTAAGACACTTGATCAGGAAAATCTTATCCCAAAGCTTATATTTCTTTCTAACTTGGTTCCTTAAATAAATGAGGCTTAGGATACTGATACCTCCTGTCAGACAATCCTTCACCATTAGCTAGAAGATGTGAATCCACATCAATGAAATGTGGCAAAGGAGTAGCAACCTCAGAGAGGCTGCATTCTGCATACTGGTAACTGATGGGACAAAGGTTTGTTACTGACAGCAAGGTCAATGTGCAGAAATTTCTTTTAGATACCAATAATCCATAGAAATGGTACCTCTCATGCTTGCCAATAGACAAACACATAAGAAACAAGATTTCTGAAGTTCTACTTCCCTCCCTCCATCAGGCAGTAGACTACACTTAGAAAGACCAAGAGTCAAACTCCTTGTGTTAACCCAAAGAACATCTCTCTTTACAAATAAATTTCATAAGTAGAGGAAAAGCAAGATCAATATTCTAAGGCCTTTATTCACAATGACAAGCAGCTGTAAAGACATGACTTTATGTGACACTTCAGCTCATTCACAGCTGACTGAAGGGAAACATGCATCCTCTGGAAAAAGTATTACTTGATATTCAATCAAGCATCAGGTGCTAACCCATAAACTATGCCCTCACTTTCATGAGGTTTATATGGGTATAAATTTACAGTAGTTCTAAATGAAGTCTTGAACATTGTAGCTATCAGATTTAACAATTCTACCTGATGTCCTATCACTTACCATCAGAAGCATTTTTATTTCAGAACAGTAAACAACCAATCCTTATCTAGCTAATCATCACTGAAAGAACAAATTATACAAGGCAAGTTAAGAAACAATAGACATAAAATACTATTATTCAAGGCAAGATTTCTGTAGGTAATCCCACCTGAATAATTTGCAGCACCATCTCTGTCCCTCAGGGCTTTAAGAGACAGGAGTATACAGGGGTATGTGTACCACCCTCTAATCCTATTTTGCAAAATTGATGAATTAGTCAAGAAATATAACTGATGGAAATTGAGGGACTCTGGAAAAAGTGATGAAACCAAGCCAAAAAGAACATTCAATACTCTGTTAAGATTGCCTAATTATAGTCTCCTAAGAGGATGACCTTCCTTACACTCACAGAGGGTTTGGGGAACTCACTTCAATATTCCTTATACAGACATACCTGATTAAAGTTTTTGTGGTTGGATTGTTGTTTTCACTTTCACTGAAATCTTGGGAACCAGTCTGAGAAACAATGTTTTAATATTCCAGGGAGAAATGCGAGAAGTAGGGAGTTCTCTTCCTTTCATCCCCAGCGAGGCAACTCACAAATTATATCACAGAGGATTGAACCCTGAAGTTCTGGGGACCTGTGGTCATCCTTTTCAGGCATTTTCCCACCTTCCTATACAGAGATGTGGGCAGCATTTTCACAAGTCAGAAAAAGTAATCTGCTTTTCAGCTGACATAAAATGTAATCAGAATATGCCAGGAAAACCCCAGGAAAAGAAGCTGAAAGAAACCATGATTCAGTGGAGCAAAATACAAAGAGATCAGCCGTGCAGTTTTCCTCACTTTCACTAGAGCACCTGTGGAAAAAAGATTTGTGAGAGAGTGAATGACTGGAAGTTTTCCTATACAATGGACCTCCTGATACAGTTAGGAAAAAAAATAATTAGATAGGAGTAGAGGAATCCTCTGAAGCACACAGAGTTCAGGTAAGAAAGGAGAAAAAAATTTAACAACAAAAAAAATCTTTGTTTTAAAACAATTCTTTCAGCATGAGCTAAGCATTAGCATGGCATTTTGTCCTGTTTATTATTTGTACATCAGTAAGACAGAGATCTCCAAGAACAAGGTTGTTTGTGTTAGAATCCTCACACTGTCTTTATAAATAGACAGGACAAATATAGCAGCATAATTTTCTGCATGAGGAACTAAAAAGAAATTAAAAAACATGCCTGAGGACATTGCAGAAATCAATATCAAGGCACTCATGATCCCAGCTCCTTGGCCACAGTAGCTAGCAAATGACTGCTGATACAGAAATCACCTGACCTAGCACATTAACCACGTTAACCCTCCGTGACTACAGCACTACTGAGTAAGAACTCAGTCCACAAGTGTTTGTAGAAAATGGAAAGTAAAGTGCATTACAGGGCATTTAAAAAAAAAAACTGATTTTTTAAAAATTATAAACATTAAAACAAAAAAAAAAAAATTAAAAAAACTGCCACTTAGTTCTAGTAAAACCCACTTAAGCATGATCTCAGATACCTCCTTAATTCCTGACACTAAGATCCCTGATTCCCTATTGACTGTGGGCTCTTCAAGTGCTCACCAATTATTCCAGCTTACTCCAAACAGTTCTGCCCCTTATCTAAAGTCTGAGGGGTCTGTCTACCTTTATCACATGACTGGTGCAGTGTCTGAACTGGCTGGTCTGAAGAAAACAAGCAGAATCACACCCTTGATATACACTTTTCAAAAGCCTGTAAGAGATCACAGTGAGGACAGCCAAGCATTGGAGCAGAGAAGTTATGGTCTCTCCATTCTTGGAGGATTAGAAAGCCCGATGGGATGAAATTCCAGTCTCACAGTTGACCCTTCTTTTAGTAGGAGGCTGGACAAAAAAAATTCTGCAGTCTTTTCCAACCTGGCTTTATCCCATGATCTTATGATCTTACTGTGCCAAACATTCCCAGCAGAATTGGAAGTGGATTCTTAATTTAAAGATGTCCCAAATTCTGCAATATGATTCAGTTAAAATTATATCTCACTGGAAGAAACAGAAATAATAGCATCTCTTTTTCCACAAGGACTTGATACTAAACAAAAACTTCATTTGTGTCATTGATACCAGCACTGGTGTTTCCAACAGCAGTCAGAAAGGCTCAGGTGATTTCCTGGAATTATCTAGGAAATCTGATAGCAGTGTGATAGATGAGTTATTGAAACTTGATCTCCTGGCCCATCCTGGATCTCGCGCTCCCTTCCCTGCCTGAGTAACAACTCTCACACCCAGCAGGGCCACTGAAGCACCACGAAGCTCAGCCTGTGCATGTAGCAAAACAGGCTGGTCTCACATGAAATATGTTGAATTTGGTGAACAGACAAACTACAAAACACGTGGGCAGTAGGGGCTGAATCTTTTCAATGAGCAGTAAGGGCTGGGCAAGGCAATAGGATGCAAACCTGTAACAGAAGTGAGTGTGGGTGCCTTACCTTACATAATGTCACTTGAGGCAGATAGACTTTGTCCTCTATCTATGTTTTTCAAAAATACCAATTATAAAGGGCCCACATTTTAACTAGGCATATTCATTAATACTCAACACATATCAGAAGCATTTTAAAGTTTCTAATCTACAAAATTATTTTTCTTGCGTCTTATTGGAAATTTACGTGTCATATTGTTCCAGGTGCAGGATATTTTTTCACTCTGAAAACTTTGATTCTGTTGCAACCATCTTCTCAAAATCATATGCCCCTGTTGTATGACATATTTGATTGAAGCAGTGTTTGCTGGATAATGTGCTATGAGCTCTGACACAAAAGTTTATAGGATACACTCTGGTTGAGTTCATTACTTACACTGTTGGTTGGTGACTTCCAAACTGACTCAAATCCATCCACACAAATTTGATTTCAGTTTGCTGAAATGTGTAACTGCCAGCACAGTTTCAGTCTGATGCTGCTGTAGAATGACTCTATAGAATATTAGAAGAGAGAACAGGGGCTGCCACTGTGACAATCTTGAGGTTTTGCCACTTCACAGAAGCCAGTAACTCTATCAGGTACTAATATCACTAAGGACTTGGTGCACACAGTTGAGAAACAGTGGTTTCATTAGTTATCACTAATCAGCTGAATTCTGGAGACTGTCCAGAGGATTGCTTATCTCCAGATATGTGGAAATATAATGCAACTTTAATGCCCTTTATCAAAGTTGGAGATAAAAGACTTGACCTCATTGTCAAGTCAAGAGCATGTGCTCTGAGGGTTGTGGAGAGCTGCATCAGCACAGCCACTACACTTCAGTGGGTTTAATTGACACATCTCTGTTGCATGTTTGAGCCCTGTGTATGCTTGATTTAAACTGTTGACCCCAATGACTGTGATCCCTATTTGTTGTAGGGATATAGATCTCCACAGTTCCCATCATAACTGTGCAAAACCACAAACAGCAGCTTTGAGTTGATGCAAACAGCAAAGGAACATGTAAATATAATGATATTTGAAGAAAAGCCTGGGACATTCCAATAAAATCATATTGTGCAACTGTTTAAGGCTGATGATGGTGTACAGTCAAGGATCTGCAAAAGCATAACAGCAATTAGAGGCACCATGCTTTCTGTTCCCCTGAGCATCAGCAAACACATCAGATACACAGCAACAGTTATGTAATAGGAAGCAATAATTTCAGGCAATTTCCACATCAGCATATTATATAATGAACACATTGATGTGGAGCAGACCAATGACCAAGCCACAGGAGGATGGAACACCAGCAAGCAGATTTATAACTCTTGAAATAAAAAATTTAAAAAGCGGAAGAAAAGAAGAAAAGTTGCCAGCTCCAAGACCATGCTTTTTCAACTAGAAGTCTTCCAGGAACCCTACAAACATTGTGCAACATGATTCCACAGAGCCCCAAGAAGGATACTGAATGGGTACAAGAGCCTCTATTTCATATCAGGGTAAAGTAAGGGGAGGATGAGAAGTTGTAAGGTAATAGAATGAGAATGCAGGAATCTGGATTCCTGTGTCAGTCCCAACAATACACAAGGTGAAATTACGAAAGCTACTTTGGGCCAAAATTCAAAACTATCTTAAAAAAATCATTTACCCAGACAAAACTTTATATATTCTGTAGCTGGAGTTTATTTGTTTTATAGGAAGTTAGTATGAAATTTCTCGGGAATCTTTGTAGAATTTTAGAGGATGTTTTAGGTAACTGCATATGAGAGACTGCTCCTCATCCTTAGCCCCTCCTGGATGCAATGTGCTATGAGTTCCTCTTCCAGCAGAAATGTCCTGGCTGGTGCCACAAGGTATGCAGCTCTGCTACAGCCTGTGGGAGGCAGAGACACTGCTTCTGCCAGGCAGGACCTCAAGGCTCCTCAGAAGAAATGGTCATTAGGTATATCTTCAGGTCCTGCTGACCCAAAGGGTTTTCTTGATCTGTTTAAGACATCCAGAGGAATGAGTCTGGGCTTTCCAAGTTCCCTGAATCTGCCATTGCTCCCTGTCAGTACTATCTTACTGTGAAATCCCAAAGCTCCCTCCACCATGCATGTACCTTCTAGGACAGGAAATTCTATGAACAGGAGTGTGACTCACCACGGAGCCTGTTGTGAGGTGATGCAGCAAGGACTGTCTCCAAGACTGGAGTATCAGAAAAAGGGTCAATGCCATCAGATGGTCACACACTCCTCCCTTTGTTTAGCCAAGGAGATGTCCTGGTCTGTGTCAAGCATCTGCATGGCTCTAAGGCCAATAATTCTCCCAGCACCTTATCTCAGCCACTGCTGTCACTGACAGTGACTACTAACAGTAAAAATAAGCCAGGCCAGAGGGCACATATGCCTGTGCCAAATTTTCCCTTTGCAGAAGTGCTTTAAAGATATCAAAGATATTCAGGTGGTGTGGTATCTGATGGTAGAAATGATATGGGGGCAGGAGAATGAGTGTAGTGGGCAGAGAAGAACCAATTGAAATTCAACAAAGGCTAATGCAGGGTCCTGCACTTGAGGAGGAACAGCTCCAGGCATCAGGACAGGATGAGGGCTGACCGGCTGGAAAGCTGCTCTGTGGAGAAGGACATGGGGTCCTGGTGGACAACAAGCTGTCCATGAGCCAGCAGTGTCCTTGCAGCCAAGATCAGTGGTTTCCTGGGGCACATTAAGAACACTGCCAGCAGGTTGGGGGAGGTGATCCTGCCCCTCTGCTCAGCCCCAGTGAGGTGTATCTGGGGTGCTGTGTCCAGTTCTGGACTCCTCAGCACAAGAGAGACATGGAGCTCCTGGAGTGGGTCCAGTGGAGAGCAACAAAGACAATTGAGGGACAGGAGCATCTCTTATGAGGAAAGACTGAGGGAGCTGGGCCTGTTCAACTTTGAGAAGAGATGACTGAAAGGGGACCTCATCAATGTCTATCAAGGATGAGCTCTGCGGGAGCTTTTTGGTCTGTGGTGTAAGGTACTGGGTGAGGATACAAAGTCTAGAGCACAAAGTCTTTCTCTCTGGTGCTCAGACTGGCTGCACACTGTCTGCAAATTCTCCAGGCTCTCTTTCAGACCTGGTCTACCAGATCAAAAAAGCACAAAATACTTCCACTGAGGCAATCATTGGAGCCTTCTTCAGCAGCCAAGGAGAGCACTTTTAATGTCTGCAGTATCCTGGTGGTTGTGCTTTGTGACTAAAAAGTTGATATTTGTATTGTAATTGAGTTCTCCAGAATGAATTCAGCAGCCCCTATTAAGGATCTCATTCTTGAAGTAACTTCATAGTTATTAAGAATAATCTTCATAAATGATGTTATGATTCTGTGTAATCTCATCCAATAAATCTTACTGTATTAGCTAGGATCTTTTTTTAATGGGGAAATTGGTACAGAGTTCCTTGTTTTACTGAAAGCAGACTCTGAAAAGCCTTCTAAGCCCAAACTTTTTTTTCAGCCTGTGCTGAGCTGTGTGATTTAAGACTGAAAATACATGTTTCTGTCTTAAGTTTTTGACAGTGCAATTTGACTGTGAAGAAGTGTCCAGTCTTCTCTGCTCTGACAGCTCATTGTACAGGTCTGTGTGTCAGTGCACCATGTGGGGACATTACCCAGACTGGGGTCACCAGGGCGACCTTTACTCATCGCTCTGCCACTGAGCTGGACATGCAGGGAACAGGAGATGCTGTCTGCATGCCAAATGAGATCAGGGTTCCCAGTCTTCCCTCTTCTGCTTTGAGACCCATTGATCACTGCCAGTGAGTATCTGCTGGGTGTCCCCGGAAACACAGCTTTTCTCTGTTGCTCTCTGTCCAGATTGCATCAAGGGCTAAAAACCCCTTTTGACTTCAGTGATACCTGGATAGTTTTCTTTGAAAAAGAAAAAATAAAACACATTAACTCTGCTCCAAATACCCAGAATAATTAGAAATAATATCAGTAAAAATGGTGGAGTTGACTCAAAGAGGAGTTGTATTGCTCTAGGGAGAGAGGAACAGGGTTTAATTTGTGACGCAGTTGCTGTAAAAAAAGTGGAGGACCACACATTCCTCAGGCAGCATTGTTAGTCCACATCCATGGACCAGCTTGGTTCTCCCATTGCCTTTTCAGACTACAGCTCCTGGCTTCTGTCCAAGATGGGACACAAGATTGGACTAAATGTTTCACATCTCCCTATCCATGTGAAACAGAGAAAGCTCTTTCTATCCTCTTAATGCTCCAGGCTAGAAGTTGTTGAACCTCAGGGCTGGGTGTAGGCTGCCCAGAATTTTGCTATTAACTTTCTTTGTGCTGATGTGAGCTGAAGAAAATTTTGAGGTATGTGGTTGATGCTGATGTCCCTAAGTGCAGACATGTCCCTGCCATCTCATAGGTGATTCCAGAAGAAGCTGACAGACAGGATTAGAATTAGATGCCTATCTCTCATTTCCAGCCTGCAACAACCCCTTCCAGGCAGTGGTCAAATTTGCCCTTGGAAAGAGGAATGAGTTGGTAGGCTTTGCTCATGTTTCAGTGACCACACCTGTTTTCACCCTAGGGTACAGCAGTCTTGTGGAGCTACATTAACAGCACTGCTTGTGCTTTCAGCAGAGACTTCAATGTGTCTTGATTGTGGAAAATGAGCTCCTCCTTCAACCACTGTGGTGTTCCTGGGGGCAGGATTGATGTGGTTTTGTTGGACCAGATTTTTGGGTAATCAACATTCATCATTAGCTACTTGAGGGAAAAGTTAGAGGCATGTTTGATCCCATAATAGCTGAGCTTGCTTCATATTTTAGAGAGATCTCAAAACATTTAGGATTAAAGTTGCACATGTGTGTAACTAGAATTTCCCAGGATTTCCCACAAAGCACATTCTAGTCTTTTCCCTTTGGACCACTTCTAAAGTGTGAGGCTACTGTAAAGAACCTTGTAAATCAACATTTATGCCTGTGGAAAGATAATTTAGTACTCTGGCACATTAAGTATTTTGTTCAAGCACTGCCACCAAAGCCTGCTTAATGAACTGAAGCAAAATTCTCCCCAGGAGGAGGACAAAGCTTGGGGAATAAAAATAACTGGAGCAAATTCTTTCCTTGGTCAATATGGCCATGTGTCACAGTGAGAGGGGAGGCACTGCCAAGACTTCCTTTCACACAGTTCTTCTTGACCACTCAGGTGTCACTTCTTTAGGCTATTTTTGTTCCTTCCAAGAATGTGATGAATGTTTTGTAGCTCAGAAGAAATGAAGAACAGAAGAAATCAAGAATTGGCACAGTGCTGCTTTTGTTGACTCCTCCTGAGCTATGTATGACATGGGAGTGAAGCATGACTATAGAAACTTTCCTGGCCTAAATTGAGGACACTTACAGAATCCTGGATGTCAGTTCTTTGTGCAGATCCCTGTGGCTGTGTCAGATTCCAAGCAATGAACTATCTGTGTTTCTATTAAAGGAGTTTGGGGGGTTTTATTCCTCCATTTTATGTTCCTTATTTGAGACACTTAGGTTTTGTTTTCCTGGAAGTATTTAAGGTCTGGTTGGACAGGGCTTTAAGCAACCTAATTTAGTGGAAGATGTCCTTGTCCATAGCAGGGGGGTAGGACTAAATTACCTTTAAATGTCACTTCCAACCCAAATCATTCTATGACTGCATGATTTTCAGTGAGTCCAAACATCCACAGGTTCTGTCACTTTTAAGCCATGCATTTTTATCCAAATACACCTTTACATCACTTTTTCCCCAACTTCAAACTTTGGTAGAGCTGTGTTCTGGCACTGTGTACACAAAATCTGCTATAAATATACAGCTGCTACCTAGGTTTCTCCCCAGTATTTTTATTTTATTATGTTTCCCAGATGTATGCATTTTAAAATCCCCTGTCACGTTACTATCAGACCCAGGGGGAAGCACAGACCACTGTGTTAAATCACACAGCAGCAACGAGCCAAGCAGTATTCAGTGGTGCATGGATGTGCCAATTAAGAGTGCATCCTACTTTCTCAGTCTGGCTGCTTTTCTCATTCAGGGAGTCTACTTGTTTGCTTGCAATTATTTAGCGAGTTTAATGAGGCTGAAAAGAGGTCAGATCACCTGTAAATGTCTTAGAAGTCTGGAAGCAGATGTGATTTTTTGTCTATAAAATTTAATGTTCCAAAGACTTTAAGGTAAAACAAAAAAATTTCCCCAGAGTCATGACTCTGCAGACTGAATATAAAAATAATTGTCTCCTAGTCCGCATAACCTTCAGGACTCTGCAAAGGAACTGCCTGCCAGAGTTAGAGACCTGTTGCATTCAGTCTGTCACTTGTAAAACCCAGTGCTGCCATTTCTGAATGTATATTCTGATATTTTTGTTCATCATACCATGACTGTAGACTTCATTGCTGGGAAAAAAAACCCACAGGGATAATGATAGTTTTTTTACTTGGGCCACAGGTGGTTTCCTTGATGTTTGTGCAAAGTTTCAATTGATTTTCCTAGAAGAGGTACCATGACCCTTTCATGTGTTTATCAGTCACAGTAAACTGTACTTTATACAAGACTGAGGTTACAAAGATTGTGGCTTTCTATGGTATGTCCTGGGAAGGGTTCCTATCCCAGGGAGTTAAGTGGACATAGATGAAAATTAACCCTGCTTTGAATTGGGCCATCTTTCACCTTAGAAAAGTTGTGATGGCCTGAGCTGGAGCATAATCATAGTTGAGTTTTTATGCTCAAATATTACTTTTTAATATTGCCTGTTATATTGTTAGCAATTATTTATAGGTTTGTTATTACAAACTGTCAATGTAACCTATACAGATCCCTCTGCAGATCCTTCCTACCCTCCAGCAGATCAGCACTCCCACTCAACTTGGTGTCATCTGCAAACTGACTGAGAGTGCCCTTGACCCCCTCATTGAGATCATTGAAAAAAAGATTAAATAGAATTATCTGCAATACTGAGCCCTGAGGAACACCACTGGTGACTGACCACCAGCTGGATTTAGCTCCACTCGCCACCACACTCTGGGCCTGACCATGCAGCCAGATTTTTATCCAGTGAACAGTGGACCTATCTAAGCCATGGCAAGCCAGTTTCCCCAGGAGAATACTGTGGAAAATGGTGTAAAAAAATTTACTAAAGTTCAGGTGGACATATCCAGCCTTTCTCTTATCCTCCAAGCTGGCGTCCTTGTCATAGAAGGAGAACATATTGGTCAAGCTGGACCTGCCTTTTATGAACCCCTGCTGGCTGGGCCTGATCCCCTGATTATCCTGCATGTGCTGTTTGATGGCACCCGAGGCCATGTGCTCTGTAGCCCTCCTGGGCTCTGAGCTCAGGCTGACAGGACTGTATGTCCCCAGATCCTGCTTCCAGCCATTCTTGTAGATGGGTGCTTATATTTGCTGACCTCCAGTCAGCTGGGACCTCCCTGTTGAGCTGATAAATGATGGAGAGTGGCTTGGTCAGCTCTTCTACCAGTTCCCCAGTACTCTTGGGTGGATCCCCCTCTGGCCCATGGACCTGTGTGTGTCTAAGTGCTGTAACAACTCACTGACCATTTCCCTTGGATTATGGGGGCTTCATTCTCCTGCTTGTCCCTGTCTTCCAGCTCAAGGGGCTGAGAACAACTGGCCTCTTAAAGACTCAGGGAAAGACAGTGTTAAGTACCTCAGCCTTCTTTGTCACTATGTTTCCTCTCTCATCCAATAAAGGATGGTGGTTTAAAAACATTAATTTATAAAATAATTTATAAACATTTTTTTTTGTCTCGTACGACAATAGCCAGATTAAGTCCTAATTATGCTTTGGCCCTTCTAATTTTCTCCTTGCATAACTTCATGACATCCTTGTAGTTCTCCTGAGTTGCCTGCCCCTTCTTCCCAATGCCATAAACTCTTTTTCCCCTAAGTCCCAGACAAAACTCTTTGTTCAGTCAGGCCCGTCTTCCCCACTGGCTCATCTTTTGGCACAGGGGGACAACCTACTTCTACCCCTTTAAAATTTCCTTCTTGTACAATGTCCAACCTTCCTGGATTCCTTTGCAGTTCCAGAAGTTCCTCCCAAGGGGATCTGGCAGACAATAAAATAAAGGTTACTGACTGTCTTTGCTCCATAAAGCTCCTAAACATGAGAAGACAATATTAACAACTCTAGTGTTCAGAGAGAGATTTTAGCTCAGGGTTACACACTGGCAGATGTATAACACAAAGCACATGTATAGTCTTCAGAGTTAATCATGAGTGCCAGGTTCAAGAGGTGCCAGTTGGGTTTTTTTCTACAAAGATTCCTGAGAAATTTCATACTAATTTCCCATAAAACCAATAATCTCCAGCATTGACTGACATGAACCAAATCCATCTGCTGGCACATGAGGGAGAACTTAGTACCTTTTACACTTTTCTAAACCACTGGTAAAGTCTCTCTGTGAACTGGACCACAGCACCCTCCTTGGAAGACCGGGCTGGAGCTGCTTGCCCTACGTGTTCACTCCTGATCATGATTAACTCCTCTGTCACAGAGAGGGACACAAGCATCCATCTCTGCTCGACCAACTGGAATCACTGGCCAGCACAGCCCGTGCCATTCATCACCAGCATTTACGTGGGAGAGCATGACAGCAGGTGCCATTTGTGTCAGTGTCACTACATGAGTTGACTGATTAATTAAAGCCACATGGCCCCCAGGCTGCCAGAAGGGCAAGAAGGAGCAGGAGGGATCATTTGTTAGCTCTCCCTTAGCTCTTGCTGTCTCCTTCAAAGGCCCTTTGAATATGTGAACAAAAATCCCAATGGCACCTTTGGGCATAGAGTTGGGAAAGGTGATGTTCCCTGGGAATGGCCCTTGGAGGTGACTGCAGGTGGAGGTCCATAGTCCAGGAGTGGGCATGAGGGCTCCATGGACTCACTCCATCTCCTGCAGTCTTGTTTTTAAACACACTGCTTTAAAATGTGACAGAAAGGAAGAAAAATACCAGCAAACACTGAGATAATTAAACAATTGTCCCACATCCTGTAAACGAGGAATCTCTATTATTCATGGACTGGAGCTGATGGGTGCAATACCATTTCTTTTTGTTCTCACACTACAATGCATCCATCCAGTTTCATCAGCCCTCACATGACCCTCAATTCAATCAATTCCAGTAAGTCAGGACAGATCCTGATGTGAGAACACCACCAATCCCTGTCATGCAAGTCCCCAGGCTGTTAGAGAAGGGCTCAATGACAGACCCCAGAGTGCTCCTTGCCCATTTTCAGCCAGGATGAGTTTTGTAACTGCATGAGTCCCAGTGACATGATATGCCATTTAATAGTTGTTCAAAGCAAATTCGGGTACGAGGCAAGTCTGACTCACAGGGGACGAGGCTACACATGGCACTGGAGCAGCCATTTGGGACTCCCATCCATTCCTGGTACAGAGATGCCAACCTACTTCCCACAGCACTACCATTTTTCATTCACCCACAGTCAGACAGTTTTCCTCACTGCTTTGGGATGAAAAACTCTTCCTGATCAGTGGCCAAAAGCATTTGCCATACTTCGAGACTAGGAAGTAGAAGACACATTTCAGTGTGGAGAGACATCAGCCAGAACCCTGCTACTTTTCAAAATTTGCTCACATCTTGCTGGAGCAAAGGGCATTGGTTTCTCTAACATGTATTGCAATAAAAATAAAGAAAATTCATGAACTTTTAGCACCCTAGAGGTATTGCCTATTTCCCAGACTCAAAATAGCCAGTTGGCACGGCTTAAAGGTGGCTTTCACTCAGCCTGCCAAGTAATGCTATTTCAATGAAAGCACTGCAGCTCTCACTTCCCAGCACTTGTGCACACCCTCTGCCCTAGTCCTACATCAGCTAAAGCTAGAAGGAGAATAAAGAAAAAAAAATAAGGTGATTTTGCTGGAGACTGAATGTGGATCTTTCATTGGATCGTCCAAGAGGAAAATACAGGTTTTCACACTATCAAATACACATGCTGGCCCCTGATCAGTTTTCTAGAGCATTGCAACTAGACATGACAGCTCAGGGAAGAGTTTGTACAGTAGCAGACAAGTGGGTAAATTCCCTCTGCTCCCCAGCAGCAGTTCCAGGGACACCATGGTCAGCATCAGGCTAACATCTGATTTCACTGAGGAGCATTTATCTGGATGTACTCCTCTGCATCTCTCAGCCCTCTGAGTTTAAATGAGAAGATGGATGCCAGCTTGGTTACCCTGCAGGGAAGGTATAGTATGGGGTTAATGCACCAAATCTGACCCATCAGTCAGGACAGCCAGCAGTTTACCCCTAAACCAGGATGGGCAAGAGTGATGCTCATGAAAGTCTTGTGCAGCCTCATGTGCAGGATGTGACACATGATCATCAGTCCCAGCTCACCTAGGAACCCTGTCTTTTGTAGGAGCAAATGTCAGGGAGTTCACTGTAGAACACCCTGTCCCACTTGTTGGCTCTTTGAGAAGACAAGTGAAAGGCAGCCATAGAAGCTGAGACATTACAGGTGCAGGACAGGGGAGGCTCCATAATTTGCATTCACAACCAAAATTTTAACATCTGTATATCCAGTTGGGCACTATAATTAGAACCGGGGAAAAAAGTTATTTTGCAACTATCAAAGCAGAGCAGCACAACAGATGATTTGCTGTGCCTCCTCCACTGTCCCCTCCTGCCCCTTTGTGCCTGGGGAGGAAGCAAAGCCCTCTGGCCACTGTGCACAGCACCAGCCTTCTACATGGGCCAAGAGAGGGACTGACAAGAGCAAAGCACAGGTGGGATTTGGGCAGTCCAGACAGGGCAGTCAAGCACACACCAATGCAGAGTTCTCTTCTTCCCCACCTTCTTCCTGTCACACTCCTCTTGTCTGCAGGACAGATCCTCTCTCATATCTTCTCAGCCTCAGCCTGGGGTGAGCACCTTTTCTCTTCCCAAGGCCTTGCAAAGCTCGAGTCATCATGCACCCACACACCATTCCCCTGTGAGCTCCTGAAACCAGCTCTGACTCTGCCTTCCCATCGTGCAGCCTTTGCTGCCATCTACAGCCCCACGACTCCCCACAGGGATTGGCATGGGTCACTCATCCCAGAGGAACCCACCTGATCTGGGATGCTGGCCCCTCTCTGTTCTCCTGCAGAACTCCCCACAGGTGGCTGAATAATGCATGGCAGTAATTTCACTCAGGCAATTCACCCTTTTTTTTCTGCAGGTTTAATCATTAGGAGATAAATTGCCCTCATCCCTGGCTTCCTGGATGAGGAATTGTTAGGGGCCAGACTTGCAATTTATTATATTTTGGCAGAGAGAAGGTTTAAACACTCTGAGGTGGGGTGAGGAAGGAATGAGCTCTCACAAAGACCATGAATTAATGCTGCTAAATACTCACCTCTAATCTCATGTGTTCATAGGAAGAGTGATTGCTTTTATTTGGGGAACAAAAAGAAAGTGAGGCAGTGGAAACTTGCATGAGACTCTGCACAGTCAAGACCAGGCACTCCCTATCACACTCCAAGTTACTTCAGGCTGCCAGTGAGTACATTCCCACATCATCCTCCCTTCTCTTGGTACCCAGAAGCATCTTTTCAGAGCACCACCCCAATATAAAAATAACAAACATTCATTCCTATAGAAAGGGCTTTCTCAGTAAGTTTCCATGCATTTTCAAGACTATTTGTACATGTCCTCTCTCCTTGGAAGAAGACAAGAAATAGTTTAGTCATGACAACTGGGACTTGCCCTTGATTATTAGTGGGGAAGCACTCACTGTCTCCTGATCTGGCTTAATAAGAGTACAAGGAGTACCTGGCCTCTATGTCACTGCCTACCTGCATGCCCTCCCTCTGTTCCAAGGAATACTTTACAAAGACATTGCCAACATCCACTGGGAAGAGCACAAATCCAGGTGTGGGTTTTTTTAAACACAACAGGAGAGAATTGTGAACAGTTTACAATAGCAGCACCTCGCAGCTTGCACCCATCCAACTGAAAAATGAATAATTGCTCAGTATATATTTTAAGAATGCTATTTCTGGGACTCAGGATTTTCTGAGTAGGTTCACAATGACCACACAGGTTCTTCAAGGTCTCATTTAAACTACAGGTGGTTAGTCAGGTGTCAGACCATATGAATCACCTCTGATTTTCATTCGTTACAGTGAAATGAAGACTTCAGGGTGAGTGAAGAAGAGGAGGATTCATTGGCCCATTTAGCCCTATGCATATTGGCATTTGACACTAGATCACTCTGTATAGCAGATGTAAAGATAAAAGAAAGTTTTAGGGGTATCAGAATAACTTTTTATTGCACACAATGAAAAGCCTCTGCATAAATCCACTAGATTTCTCAGATCACCAATTAGCATGATCATAATTTTTGCTCAAGTAATAATTTCTCTTTGCTGGAGGAACAAAATAGGCCTTTTTTTCTCTCTTTCATTCTTATTCTCTACCAGCTTAACTATAAAGTGATGGAATTAAGTCTTCAAGTCTTGGATTATCAACAATGGTTGGTATTTATGGAAACATAAATACCTTTAATTCAGTAGTAAGGCTCTGTGATAAATCCTTTGCTGATGTAAATTTTCATCACTTCATTAATTCCATGTTAAAAAAAGATTGGCTGATTTTCAGTAAGAAGAATGACTGGCCATAGCTGCTGGAAAGCTGGTAAGTCAATTGTCAGAAATTTGTTATGCCTGATAATAAGACTGGAGGAGTTAGGAAGGCAGAGAAAGCCTTTCTGCACCTGTAGTGATTCTCTGGTCTGCTCTGTAATTTAATTAATTTACAATAACAGAAAATCTAGGTTTTTTAACCTCTGTGAATTACAAAAAAATTATTTCAAGTATCAGATCTGAGACTTAATGAAATAAAACCCCAGGATTTTAAAGTGTGTGTAGGGGGAAATCTATCCATCAGGCAAGGAAAATGTTCATGTAACATTATGTAACGCTACTTGTATTTTCCGACTCATATAGTGGCAAATAAAGCATATGGTGCTTTGGCTCTGTAGAAACATTCTCTCCCAAAAATAAGAGCAAAGGTTTCTATTGGGAAAGCTATTTAAGACATAGCCACACCCCCTGCAGCATTTTGGAGTTATTCTGCACAGAAGCCTCACAGCTGGAGGTGGCAGGGCCAAATACCTCAGACATATAGTTTGATTTGGATTTTAACAGGCTTTTGAACTTGTCCCATGTCTTTCTGAAGATATCAAGTCAGACCTTCAGTTTGCATGCCATTGTGTGCATAAACCCAATAAAGGCAGCAAAATTCCATTATTATTCCCATTATTATTTCCATTACAGGGAAAAACTGGGGGCAAAAAATAGAAAATAAAATAAATCAACAAATTGGAAGAATTTACACATACTAAATTTTTGATTTTCACTGAGAAAAAGGCTTTGTCATTCCAAAACAGAAAGTTTTTCTGTAGAAGTTGTTCCACCTGCTCAGTGGGAATTTCTGTGATGTACAGGAACAGACTGATGCTTTCAAGGAGCCATGCATTGTCAGGAAAAGGAAGGGACTGATCAGTGTCCCCTGGAAAATAATAACTTCTACAGAATATTCTTCAACATGATAAATGCCTTTGCATGTGCAATGCAGGTGCATTTTCCACTGCTAGCATTCTGTAAGGCAATGCAAGTCAACAGCTGCTGCTCTCACACACAGTCCTGCCCTAAAAAACACACACCTATAACAAAACCAAGGGGCAGGAGTGTTGTTTTCATCACAGGCTAGTTAAGAGTATGCTTTTTCTTCCCCACAGCTCTTGCAGATGTTGATGGCAAATGTTCAGCTCTTGCTGGGAAGCTCTTGATTGCAGCAGGAAAAGTTTAACTACCAGCCTCTGCCAGTCTCAGCTACACGAGATGCTACACACCCCACACTCTCCCAGTCCTCATTCAGAGACTTCCAGCCCCACAGCTCTTGGTTCAGAGCTCCAGCAGCCCAAGTGACCCCACTCAGTCATCTTTGCCCTGAGCCCCTCATTTCTGAGTTTGCACAAACTCGTGCACATGTACAAGTGGAGGAATGCCGGGGTGGGCAGCATCGCCCTCGCACGCGCTCAGCCACCAGAGGGGAATGACATAGGAGTGTCACAAGGGAATGACACAAGTTTGCGTCACTGGGAGAGGAAATAAGTCGTGGCTTGGACCACAACAAACACTTGGACTCTGGCATCCCACTGGAGATCTTGTGACTCTGGTTGTCCCCACAAGGCAAGAACGTTCTTCTTGCATGTGTCTGCCCCTCACTGTAGCAGGGGCCTTGTTCAAAGCCTTGACATCAGGGACACAAGTGCAAAATCAAAGCCAGAGCTGGCTGCACTCCAAGGATTCATCCTGCTGCTGTCTCAGCTGTGCCAGTTGGAGTTAGTTATCAAGGAAGAGCTGCAGAAATGATACTGCAAGTGCTGAAGGGTTTGGGAACATCATGTATGGCGTAAACAGGAACTGCAGAGCTGTGGCAGGACCAGCCTGACCTTTGTGGTGTGGGAGAAGACATGATGTGGATTACCTCAGCACAGCTTTACTCTTCCTCAGCCCAGAGGCAATGCTCAGGGACTGCTAAAGCAGATAGCCCAAGGGTAAAAACAGAGGCCTTTCTAAAATATCAGATAGAATTGCTGTCTTCTGGCAAAATGGACAGGTTTCTTCCCATCTATATTCTGTCTGACCTAGACCAACTCTTCATACCTTAGCCTGGTTCCACGGGCAAGCCCAGCATCCAGGTTTGGGGCTCTCCTCTGTAGCAGGATGCCACACTCGGGTCCATATGTAGGAGGATTGGACCCGCAGAAGGAACGAGGCAGGCAGCAGCAGTTGAAGGGAAAGCTAATGATACTTTATTCTAAATTCTTCTTCTACATTCTCTATCAACAATCCAACTCCATATATACAGTTTGTACAGAGGCCAAGAGATTGGTCATTTAGGTCACCACCTCTTTAACCTGGATGGTGAATACCACCATCAATCACATTCTCCTCCCAAAGGAGAAATATGAAAACATCTCTAAAAATATACATTGTTTATGTTGAAGCTGCGTGAGAATCTGCTTGCAAGATTCCAAACAAAGAAAACCAAGAAAGCTGAGGGCAACTCTCCTCAACATCCACAGCCGCAACAGCTAACATGAAATCACACTAGGGAAGAGGAGAGCCTGCCAACTACAGGCTCAGTCCCAAACCTATTTTTTGGTCTCAGACCCCAACTCCAGGAGCTGCCTGCCCCACGCAGCTTCTTCATGGGCTACAGATTTCACTGCAATGGGAGAACTCCCTGTCTGATGTCTAGAACTACTGCAAATTCAATCAGAGTCTCTATTAAAGGGGCAATAGATACAAGAAGAACAATACATTCTACATCCTCCCCTCCAATATATTCCTGTGTCTTCGCTGGAAATGTTTCCAGCACAGATAAGCAGTTTTTGAATTTCCTCACATCCCACTCACTGCAGCATTAACACACTGCAAGTTTCAACCTGCCCAGAGGGGCAGACAAGAGGCAGTTCTCAGACAGCTTTTGCAGCCTGCTTTTATTTCCCCAAATGAGTACTCTGCAGATCCTGAAGGGTTTGTGTGCCCACAGCATCACCAGGAATCACAGGCTGACACAAAATGGGAACACACTGACCTTCTGGATGCTTTAAGCTCTGGCCAGCACCAGAAAGAAAACATGTAAGTCAAAAATATGATCTTGGGAGACTTCAGATGAAAAAGAGTAAAATGCACCATTTAAGTCTGACAGTCGTTACCAAACCCACACATCTCTCCTTACCTCCCTGCCACTGATTTATGAATCAGATGCCTCATCCTCTGGACAGGCAAACACATGTTTCACATTGACACAGGTTTCTTTCCCACACATCTCTGCTGTGTAAGGTGACCATTTGAACTCATTAATTCACCATACAAAGCAAGTATGTTCTGTTAGCTGGTATCCTACAGAGCTCAGGTTAAGGGCAGAAGAGTGAAAAGGGCTCCCAGTTTGGGGAAAGGACAGGAGGAGGGAAGGGAGCACGTGAAAAGGCTGCACTTTAAACCTAGCACAACTTGCCTTCTCTTCCCCCACAGCATATGGTGTGCACACAATTTCAATGAAAAAAAAAACCCCTCATTACTTCACAAGCTGAGCATATCTGGAACTGGTGGGTCCTCAAGTCAATTTGAGCTTGAGGAGGAAGCACTGCAGCTTTTTCTCAACAAAGATACCTGGAGAGATTCAGGTTCTCATACAATGTTTCACTGTGTGTCTCAATCTCTCAGCTGAAATAGTGATGAGGTTCAGATCAACCAGGTAAAAGAGGCTGAAATAAAGCAGATTTCTCTCGGTCTCACCCTCTGCCTGACCACATCTGAGGGCATGTGTCCTCCCTATTGTCAGCCCAATGTTGGGGGTCCCATATTTGACATCAGCAGCTTGAGAGAAAAAAGCTCTTCTTTGTTCTTCCCTTTAACTGCCTCACAATTTGGTATGAAAGAGGTGAGAACTTGTCACTAAGGTGCAGAGCAAAAACAGCCTTTTAGGTAAAGTGCAGATCCTGGCACCCCTACTGCTCCCTGCTCCATACCTGTGCGTCCAAGCCCCATCTGTACTCCATCACTGTGGTACCTGGACCCACAAAAAACCACTTTTACTCATACAAAAGGCTAAAGAACACTCACAGATCATGAGTAATATTCTCCATTCCCTCTGTCAGAGACATCAGTAATAATCTGGTAAATTTGCACCAAATTCACACTTACCCTTGGGTATTATTAATGTTAGAGGTGGGGAATGACTCCGTTTGTAGCAAGCAAAAAAACTGAGGGGAGGAAGCAGAAAAAAAAAAAAAAGGTAGACAAATGATTTTAAGGAAATAAATACGTGGTTAAAAGTAATTCCATGATCAAGAAACAACTTTCTCCAGGAAATTTACTGGAGATGATATGTAAATGATAAACCAGAGAAACAGGTGAAAAAATTATAAGAAATTACCCACACCCATATGTATACTCACTTCTTTGTTAAAACCTTTAATGCAAAAATTATGCCCCCATCTCCCACTGAACTTTGGGGTTCTTCATCATATTTCACAAAACAACATCTGTCACCCCAAACTGTAATGGAGATGAATTACTTGCTCTAGGATGCTCAGTACTCCTGACTCCCACACACAGCCCTGTGCAACTGCCTGAAAAGCCCGTAATTAGCAGCCATAAACCATGGATGGAAAAAAATCCATGCCAAATATTACTAGAATGCAGTGACATTATTTCCAAGGGATTTTGAGATGCATCCAGAGCAATGGAGACCTGGCTAATTCCTTTTATTTTGCTTTTGGCAGAAGGAAATGGAGAAAAGGGGTTAGACTTAAACTGTCAAGCAGCACAAGAAAATGATAAATCTGCCATGCAGAAGTTGGACACAGCAGGTCACTCAGTATAGGGCATGTGAGGAAACAATTTGGGTCCCCTCTTTACCACTTCACAATGCCAGAAAATTCAGCTGATGTAAATTATTGTTCCCCCTTTGACTTCAATGGCATTGTGCCAGTTTGTAGCAGCTGAGGATGTGACACAACAGTTTTCACTCCCAGCAAACACTGACAAAGTTATGCAAAAATACAAGAATATAAGAATTTGAGGTCTATCATCCTACTGGGATAATGCCACTGATGGCCCTGGTATTTACATGAGACTATAAAATAGGCTTTTTAATCTTTTCTTGTCCTGACCTTGGGTTTAAGGCATTACAAGGGTGGATGATAAACAAGCAAATAAATTCTTACAGCCAACAAGCAAAGGATCATCACAGCCACACTGCTTCTGAGCTTGAGTATTATCTCAGGCAATAGAAAGTTTAAAGAGAAAAAAGTCAGCTGCAGCAAAACCGCCGGCTGTGAGAGCAGCGTGTGTCCTTGTGTCTATATGGCTGCAGCATGCCAGGAGGGGAAATGCCTGGAGCCACTGACACCAGCCCACTAGGGGCCAATTCTCCTGGCACAGCACTGAATTAACAGGAAAGAAACGTGTCCTGAACAGTTCAGCACTCTTACCTTCACAAATGGAAAATCCTTGCCTGGGGAGAGAGGACAATCCTGTAGGACTGTGTGGAAGAATTCCCTTAACACAATGCAGGCTGGGGGATTTACCAACCCCATCTGTCCCAGGGCCCACTGTCATAGTTCCAGAGCTGAGGTGCTCTTGCAGTGATGCCCCAGGACATTCTCTTTCTTTGCTGAGGCAGACACTCAAACAAGATGTTGAACCAGCAAACCCAGCTGAACCTTGCCACTAAACCACTTCAGGAGCTGAGTGACAATGACCTTACACCTAACAGCCTGCAAGTGAACACACTCTTCCAAATACTCACAATTTTGAATCTTTCCACTGGAAGCAAAGGCTGTGGTAAGTAAAGCAAATGTTCTGGAACAGTGACAGGCAAGGACATAGGCACAGGCCAGACAACTCAATTGTCCTTCCCCTACTGTTCCACCAGTCTGACCTGCTTCCTGCAGCCTCACAGCACCAGGGAAATATTCCTGTTGTAGCAATAAAGTTAACTGGATCTCAGAGAAGTTTAGTGCAATATGCAAGACAACATTCAAAATTCCAAGGGAAATAAAAGCTGGGAGCCCTGCCTTTACACTGTCAATGTAAAGGGCATTTCAGTTATAAAGATTGTGTTTTATTTCTGCTGCATCCTCATAAGGCTGCAAAGCAATTCTAAGAAAACAGTAAAACCTAATACACAAAATTCAGCATCGATTGTGTTTTCACATGTTAGCAACATCAAACACCTTGCCCTGAACTGGAAGAGGGCAGTAAGCTTTGACTTTCTGTCTGTGCACTTCATCTGAAGCAAACATTGTGTACACACACACACACACACACACACACACACATATATATATATATACACACACAGGCTACTTATGCAGGAGGAAACCTCTAATAGTCTGTCTTACCAAACATCCCCAGTGGCTTTTATTACAGCACTGCAAGTTTCCTAATGTTTTATGTCCTCAGATTCTGAAGGGAACTATTAAAGGGCCGACGTGTGATTCAGCATCCATTTGTGGATGAGGAATGCTAACGGCCGGCACTGCCGCGGCAGGGGGGCGGCAGGTCCTGAGCCATCTCCAGACAATCAGGAGGCAGTTCAAAACACTGCTGCAGGCATGTTAATCCCATCTCAGCCTGCAGTAAAAGCTCCCTGTGCCATTTTGCACTGCGGCAAGTGTTCTCCCTCCTTAGAGCAGCAATTTCTTCTCCTCTCGGTTATGTCTTACGGCATTTAAAGCCAGTGCCAAGGTTCCTTCCTTCTCCAAAATCCCTCAGACACAGCCAAAATACTTGCCAGATGTCTAGGGGAGCCACCGAATTAACAGAGTGAATATGCAGAAAAAGATTTGCTGTTTTAAAAGAATATTTAATTTCCTTAGAACTTCTCTTTTCCCACTGCTGCCTCCCAATAAACAACTGTCAGCTATTTGATATCTCAGCTGGAAAGAAACCATAAAGATGATACAAAACTGCTAGGCACAGGAGTTTTCTATGCAGAACTACAACACCAAGGGGCAGAAAGATGAAGGATCCAGTGGTCCAAGGGGGCAGCTTGATCCACGGGTTTTCATTTAGGAGTTACAAATTATTGCCTCCAATCTGGAGTTTGAATCCTCAGCCAGCAGATGCTGATTTAACTCATGGCAAGATCTTGGCAGGAAGTCTGACATTTTCAGAAGATAACTGCAGTTAATAGCACAGATCTACTTAATCACTTTAGTCAGGACACAATGACCCAGTGTTGTCTTTTGATCTGATTTATGAAATGATGGCATCAACTAGTATAAAGCAACTGGACGCTACAGTGTTGATGACATCTTCTGCAGTGCTCAAACATATGGTTTTGGGGAAAGGAAGAAGGAGAGCTAAAGAAGCTGCTGTGGCAGGGGGTCACATCTTCCTCAAGGACCCCAGCTTGGCATGCCAGCATCTAAAGATGGGACACATTTTTTCCCACAAGGCAAAATTTAGCCTTGGAAGCCTGCACAATTCCCCTAAAAGAGAGTCTAAAGACACAAAAAAATAACTAAAAGAGGAGGTACATTTGGTATTTCAAGTCCCTCCTTCCTAATTCTCCTTAGCTACTGTCCCCTCTCTCCAGAGAGGGCACCAGCCCCACATGGCTCAGCACATCAACACCACAGTGACCATCAATAAACAGAGCTGGGTCCTTACTGTGACCCCTCCATGACAACCTTCAGGCCAGCTCCTTCAGAGGAGTCACCTCATCAGTTCCCCCACAGCCTCTGAGATCTCCCCCCATATGATGCACTAGTCCAATCCCCAAGTGTCTGCTAAACCAGTGGTCTGCAGCCTGTAAGGTGTGGACCCACCAATATGGCCCGGAACTGGCTTGTGGAATGGGAAATGGGTCTGTGAAATGCTTCAAGGAAAAACAATACAAAAAAGGACTTCTTGCTCATCAGCGGACTTGGACAATGTCTGTGGAGAACACTGGTGACTGGTCAACTGCCAGGCAAAGATCAGGATTAATATTTTGTTATCCTTGTTTCTCATTTGAGAAGTCTTTAATTACAGTTTTGCACAAGATTACAGTTCTGGTGATTTCACTGGGGCAAAACAAACTGGCCTGCAGGTTTTTCTCAATAAAACTCTATGATCCAATTACTTAACACCACCAGTACACAGACATCAGGCTATCCAGTCCTTGATGCTTTCAGTGTAGAAAAAAAAGAAAATGGAAAAATGTCAGGATATATTTGCACCAGAGTTTTGTGACCTCCTTGTCTTGCAGACACTTTACAACCCAAAGGTCCGTGCCATGAGTTTATAACTGCACTTGTGCTGGCTCAAGTGTTGCCCTTCAGAAAATTGCAGCAATAAACCCATCATCACAGAATCATCACAGAATGGTTTGGGTTGGAAGGGATCTTAAAGATCATACAGTTCCAACCTCCCTGTCATGGACAGGGATACCTTCCACTAGACCAGGTTGCTCAGGGCCCCATCACACCTGTCCTTGAACATTTCCAGGGATGCGGCATCCCCAGCTTCTCTGGGTAACTTGTTCCACCATCTCACCACCCCCACAGTAAAGAATCCCTTCTGAATATCTAATCAAAACCTATTCTCTATCGGTTTAAAGCCACTCCCCCTTAATTTATCATTCTATTGTTTTGTAGATTGATCTGACATACCTGACTACAGCCACCTAGATTCTCCTGTAGTCACAAGGAGAGAGAGATACCTGGAGGTACCAGAGAATGCTCCAGCCTTGGCCAGGCTGCCTCCTCCCATCCCTCCTCTCTGCTGCCCACGGATGCCAGGGAAAAAAGTCCCATCAATTTCAAGGTGTGGCATCAGCCCTTTGGTCTGCAACAGCCAAGCAGTGAGACACAAGCACTAGAAATGCATCCCCTCCTTCCAGCACACCATATTGCAGAGCATTCCCTAACACATGGCTTTTGAAAAAAAAAAAAACCAACCAACCAACCAACCAACAAAAAAATTCTTATTGGATTTTCTTGAAAGAATCAGTTTACTATTTCTAAGTATTGGATGAATTTGAAGGCCACAATCACCAGGAAATTTTCTAAATGAAATTCTGAAAAATGAGGATCATGTAATGTCATCTATTAGTGAAATGAAAGACAGAGGGGGAAAAATAGTTTTCACCACGGTCAAAAATAACACCCTAAAATGAGAATGACCTTTATGTGTTCTTGCTGCTGAATTTTCAGGTCTTGTATCATGAAAAATCACGTGACAAGATGCCTGCACAAAATACCAGGCGTTTCCGGCAAACCGTACCGACTGCAGCATCGTTAATTTAATCTTCCACTACCCGACTCTTCTCCTGACTGAAAAATCAATGCTAATAAGGAGCTTTGGGAAAAGACTCTGTTGATGCCTCATCTTGTATGGACTAATTTTAACCTGCTATCTAATGACTAAGTGGCTTTAAAGAACCTATAAACCCAACAAAGAGATTTTTAAATGTCTCCTTCCCAAACGGTTCCCTCGGCTGATGAAGACATCTAAATGCATGAGGATGGGTTTATGTGCTACCTCAGCCACTCTGTCAGGAGTGCTGGGGGTGGAGGCCAAAGCTGTGCACTCCAGCTGCATCAGCCCCCACGATGGCATGCAGGAAAGCACCAGCAATGAATCCCACAAAGAGCAATTCCACGCCCTTGGAGACAGTAATAGGATCTGAATCGGCTGCAGCTGAAGGGAAAGAGTGTGGTGCTCTTTGCTCATTCAGATAAATTGCTGCTGGAGAATAACCAAAGCCTGAGGACAAATGTGATCTTAAGCAATGGTTAGAGTGGTTTGACATGGCTTTGGGAGACCTGTTCTCAATTCCCTGCTCCACTATAGCTTTCCTCTGGCACCATATCTTAACCTTTTTGTCCATTGAAAGTAAACTGTTATTCTTGGATGTGAGTACTGAATGGTTTTAACATCCACAGCAAGCAAACAAATTATATTCTGCCCCCTGTATGTGGGCAGCCCTACTGTAAATCATGCCACCCAGGGACCACTAAATTGTGAATTAGGATACAGTCATTTTTTAAATACTTCCTTTTATGACCAGTCAGCTCTTACAGTTCATTTGTCTCTTCTATTCCATGTTGTATTCCAATCTGTAATCAATAATCAGATTGGTCTGATCACCAGAACAGCTGCTCTCTTATTTTTTACCCCTTTCTACAGCTTCTAGCACTGTGAGTGCTCAGTCTTTAAACCAAAGGGTCTGAGGTTCCTTCATTTGCACCCAATGGAGTGTTATTCACCAGTATTATTAGTAGAGTGTTAGGAAGATGCTTTGGTTTTTGAAGATCCACCTATCAACACTGCAAAGTGTCTATAAATTTCTCTTTCAAATGCAAAACTTCCTCCATACTAAATAGAATATTTACTGAGTGCTCACTGAACCTCCAAAAAAAGTTCAAATTTGTTTTCCCTACTATTCAGCAGCTTTGACCATAGAGGCAGATACAGTAAAGAATGGATCCAAGATTAAATACTGGCTCAGCCTGAGCAAAAGCTGCCTCCCTTTAACAAGAGAGACTGAGAAATTCTCAACTGCCAGTTTCACAATTCCCTCCTGAACACAGTAATGCATTTATAATAATGCCTGCTATTAATGCAAAAGAGGGGGGAAAAAGAAAGCCCTGGCTGCAGAATACAGCAGACTATTTATCCCAGCTAAACATCACTGTCTTATCACTGATACGAGTAGGAAGGAAACTAAGCTCCACCACATCAAACCAGCTTTTAACACTGAGATCCATCCTGATAACACCACAGTAGACAGTTTATCAGCAGGATCTCATCCATCACTAACTCCAAACAGGGAGTCTGTGATGAGGTATCATCCCACCAGAGCCCTGTTTCATTCCCCAGTGCCTTGCTACCATCCCAGTATCAGCATGCCTGGCAGAGACACCAGTCCAGCCCCCATGTGGCTAATCCCAGAGGGACCAAAGTGTTTCAGAAGAGCTCTGTGCTCCAGCAAACTGCCAGCTGCATTGAACCACTGTCACTGCAAACCTTGAGGCTGGAATGAGGCTGCTCTCACCTGTTACACAGAGCCCCAGCCTGTGGCTCATGGGAAAAACAGACATTGCTGTTCTGTGCCCCATTTCAGCACAAGGATGATATTTGGTAATTGACTGGAGGCACACCCCCAAGCACACTGGGTGTGTCCAGCCCACTGTGCAGCTCCATGAAGCTGAATTCTGTGTCTCACTCTGCTTCCCCTCTATGCCAAAGGTGGCTATGTCACCCACAAGAGCCACATCTGCCTCCATACTGGCACAACTTACCTGCCTCAGATTGCACAGGTTCTCCAGCACGCTGTGCCCAAGCCCTACAAAATCCCTTGTGCCCAAACAGCTTTGTGCCTGGGTCAGCAGTGGTCCCCCTGTCTGCTCTCTACAGGGCCATAGTTGCAGCTCTGCCCTCCAGAACCACCCTCAGCACACGAGGAGGATGAGGAGGGGGCTGGTCCAGCCAAGGTCTTGACCCCCAGCAGCTGAGGTGGCTCTGAGCCAGCAGCACATCACAGCTCCCATCACAAAGGGACACCTCTGGGCAACCTGCTTTAGTATTGCCACCAACACAGAGTCACCAGGATGGGAAACAACCCCAAAATGTGGTGATGGTGCGCCTTTGTGCTCCTGCAACAGAATGTTACATGAAATGGAAAAACTATATAGAGAAAAAGATTTGTTGTTTTCCAGTGATTTCCACAAACTTACAATTCTTTTTTTGGTCATTCTACAGCTCTTACCCATCCTTAGATTATCATCCAGAAGGAAAATGGGATGAATCTGAGAGATAACAAAGCCCTGGCAAGACTCCAACCATGATTAGACATTCTGATGAGTAACGAGCACGACCAGAGTTATAGCAGTAAATATTTAATGTTATTTTTGAAATGAAGTCTCAGGAAAGATGTAAACTCTCATGATTTGAGAGGCATTAGCTAACCTCTAATTACAGAGGAAAGGGGAGGAATGGAAACTTTTCTGAGATAAGGGATAACCTAACTGCTTGTTGCAGGGTTTCTTGGAACACCCTTGGTCTGCCCTGTTCTGGTCACTGTCAAAATCCTGGACTAGAAGGTTTGCAGGTCTGAGGGAGCTTAGCAAGTCCTAGATTCCTAGAAAAGCAATTGTAACTTATACTTTGCTTGCTAAAAACATTTGATTTTCTACAGTAATTATAGAAATATATTATTATCTAAACCTAGATGTTTTGTTACAGGAAAAACATTACCATAGCTACCATTTTTTTCTTTTTTCTGCTCCCAGGAACTGTAATTAATAGCTTATCCATGACAAATATCTGGATTTTATATATGCGCATATATACACACACACAGACATAAATATACAAATTAGGTGCTGAAACCTATATTAAGGTGTTTTTCTAGCATATAAGAAAGGTAGAATGAGAAAAGAGCTTTCTATTGCAGGAGATCCAAGCTTAAACACTTTTACAGGATGACTATATAAAGCAATACAGGAAGGCCACAGGACTCACTGATATACAATATGATTTATTCAATTCTCTGGAAGTTTAATTATTAACGTGCATGCTGCTTTACTTCACTTTCCAACATACAGTGATGGATCCATTTATTGTTTTGGGATTTTTTCCCCCAATTAATTTTCTCCACCCATTTTGTAACAGCCAAAGCAAGAGTTCACCAGCCTTGACTGGGTCCCTCAATACAAATGAGTCATGACATTACATCACTATGTGTGCCCAGGTTACAGCCCCTTCTGCTTTCATTCTGCCAAGGCAGGAACATGGGGAGTGCTTTATTGTGGAAGCAGCTGGTCTTGGTTTTATACAGAGCAGGACCAAAAGATGCTCCTTACAGCGGTGAAGGTTGATCATGGTCCTCAGATCCACAACCTCAACACAGGATGGTTTCACCTCCTGCCCAAATGTGTGTTCTTCTGCTGCAGCAGGTCACCAAAGGAATTTGATGGTAAACCACAAACTTCTGCCTACACCATCTAGTGATTTCTTGAGTGTTATAGGCTCAAGCCCAGCAATCTTTCCCCCCACACCTCTGGAGAAGGTGAAAGCTGACAAATGCCACAGGTATGCAGAGGTGGCCAGAGAGCTTGTGGACTCCCCACCCTTGGAGGTGTTCAAGACCAGGCTGAACAGGGTTCTGAGCAACCTGGTCTAGCAGAAGGGGCAGGGGGGTTGAACTAGGTCCCTTCCAACACAAACAATTCTATGATTCTGTGATAAAGCAGCACACAGGGCAGGTGCCAGAACAGACGTGCTGGAGCAGCCAGTGCTGGTCCAGCGACACATGGCAGCATTTTGGACTAGTGAGAGTCCTCCATGTGCTGCAGCCTGTGCCAGATTTACAGCCACTGTCTCACCAAGGGTGAGAGTGTTCTTTCTGCAAGAAGGAGGTACAGAAATACCCAAGCTGTGCAGGTCAGGCAGCGTCAATACAGAGAGCAGGCAGCCTCAGCACAGATACCCAGTCAGATGTGCCTGTTGGGGCCCTGCTGAGCGACAGCAGAACTGGACAAGAAGAGAAGACAGGTTTCTTTAGGATGCCCATGGAGCTGATCAAAGCATGGCAAGCAAAGCACTCCAGGCAGTGCCATGACCAACAGATAAGGGGTACAGTGGCAGCCCTGCAATACATTGACATTGACAATGCCACCATGATGTGTCACTGTCCCCAAAGCAGTGGTGCTAGCCAGCTCATGAGCTGGAATGCTGGGAGCAATGGTCTGACTTTGGTCCATGCAACACAACACACTCCCACTGCAGCACTTGCACTCAGGCTGAGCCAGCCTAATGAGCTTCTCTGGTGGCTGCATTCAGACAGCAAAATAAAAAAGTGAGAGGAAGGTGATTCCTGTGGGACTCAGCAAATCTAGCAACACCAATCCTGGGCAGCCCATTTGGTGTTGCTGTTCACCGTATGAGACTTGCTATGAAAAATTCAGAGCATTTTTTTGCATTTTCCTGAAAAATTCCTCCTCTGTGAGATGGCACCTAATGGTCAGCAGCACTACTAGACACTCACGGGGTGGGAAGCAGCATTTGCTCTGCATCCTGATTGGTTTTGATCTTCCAGTGATGCTACTAAAGAGTTACAAGCCCTTACTCCTGGCCCAAATTAAAATCTCGTGCTTGAAACCTGATGTTCAGCAAGCACTGACGACGTTGTCTGCCTGCAGAGAAATGGGCATTTCAGGCAACAGGCTGTTGATTAGAGGAGGTGACAGAACTGCTGAGTGGCCAAATCACTCCTGAAGAAGAAACACAGCTCGATTAGCATCCCCAGAAACTCACACAATGTAAATTTGTCTGCTTTCCCCATTTACAGCCTGCCTACACCGTGCCTATCAGCATATCTGTTATCCTTGCACAAAAATCTCCCTGAAAAGGGTGTCTCAAATCTCATTGGTGACTTGGTCACACATTGTTTTAGGTCCAGAGCCCTGCTCCCTGATGCTCAGGCATTGTGTGGTTTATCAAATCATCAGGCTGTGGTTGAAGAGGGACTCTGGCTGTCTGCTGCCCCTGGCACTCCTCGCTGCGTCCCCAAAACCCAGCGCAGCGCTTGGCTCCCGCAGCCCTCCTTCATCTCCCGCGCCGCGCTGAGGAGGAAGTGGCGCAGACTGACCGAATTCCGATCCCCTTACACAGCCCCTCGGAGTCACTCTCTGGACGCCTCAGCACAGCCTTGGCCGCTTGCTCAGACCCGAAAATGCAGTGAAGATTCAGAGAGCTAGACTCTTCTTTTACAGGAGAAATTGAGTGTGGGATATTCCCAGCCTCAGGCTAACCTGACCCCAGAAATTTCCCTGCGTTGTATGTAGTCTCAAGCTGTGGCTGTTATTGACATTATTTAAAACACAAAACAAAACAAAAACACCAAACAGTTTTGGAGAATAAGAATCCAGCAAAAGCCCCAGCCAAGGGGTGGGAGGGAGATGTAGCAGGCTAAAGAAATCCCTGCAGTGCCCAGTATCAGCTCCTCCCTTACCTGCAGCAAAGGCTTAATTGTAACCTTACAGTGCTGATAAGAGTGGCACAGGAGGTGATGAGAGAGATGTACGCACACAGATGCACAGAGCACTTTATAGTAATAATTATAAATGCTGATCTAGGTTCAGACCACAGACATTTCCCATGGTCTGATTTCCAGCTTCCCTAGACTGCAGAAGAAATCTATCCCCCGAGCAGATGAGGTGGGCTTGTTCTCCCTTTGGATCTTGCTTTTAAGGGTTTTCAGAGCCAAACCCCAAATGAGCCATCCCTTTGCTGGGGAGCTATTTGGGGCTGCAGAGACCAGGACTCAGACCTGAAGGGTAAATACGAGTCCAAAGCATGGGAGGGGCTGTGAGCTGGCCAAGTATGAAGCAACATTCAGCTGGAGGGAAGCAGCTGATAAACTGTGAACAGCATCATTCCCAAAGCCTCACTGACAAGACACACCTCTCCCTGCTGTAGGTGAAGAGGGACAGACACTGAAGATGATGGTGCCTGTGAGGCTGAGTGTCCTTCAGCTAAGCAACTGACTGAAACTCTCCTGCTCTGCTTCCTGAGCAAGAGCTTCCCATGACAAGAACCTAGAGAGAGCCTTCTAACAAAACCCACACTGTAAAAACTAATTAAAATGTTTAATTAGCTTTTGATTAACAGCATATTTCAAAATCCTTTAGAGACTTGCAGATCAGCAGAGGCACAACTTTGGAGTCCAGGACCATTCTGTTTGGAAACGTATTCCCTCCTCAAGAGCAGACAAGCAATTACGTTCCCGCTTCAATTGCTCCTCATTTGCAAAGCCAGAGCATGAAGCAAGTTGTGTTAATGTGTCAAAATGGGGAGAGAAATAAAGAGAGCAATGGATCACTGAGTCTTTGAAGGGAAAAGCAATATTGCAGTAATTTATAGGAGGGAGAGTTTGCGGGTGGGACAGTCACTCTCAAAGAACAGCGGCGCACAGCCAGTAAATAGGGCTTGTTTGAGAAGAGCATCACTGCCATCTTCAGGATGGCTGCTTTCTCTTTTCTGACATGCAGCAGCTTTTCTGGGAGCAGTTTTTGGTTAATACAATACAAAACAAAGCTTTCTGCAACTCCAGCCAAAGTTATATTTTCAATTATTACTGATCATCTGTGGAGGATGTTTTGGTCCAACGCTTCCCAACTTCTGGATTTAACACCTTGAACTGCCTATGCAGGAACACCTCATAAACATAATTTCCAGAACAAACTTCAATTTAAGATGAAAAAGTCCTGTCAATCAGTCTGGGCCACTTCAGTGCAGCAACATTTCCTAATGGACACCTCTTGCCCTTTATTCAATCCAGATTAAACGTCTCTAAGGAGCCACCCTCTTACACTTCTCTTGCAAGACATTTATGTTAGCGTAAGAGAAGTGTTAGGAAACTCCTCGTGACATCAGCCAACTTTCCTTCCAGTGGCATTAAATCATCACTCTTCTAGCCAGAACAGTCAATCAGCTGCCACAAAAAGAAAGCATGTCTAGCCAGGGCGTCCAAGCGGCATTTCACTCTCAAGCACTACAAGTCTGAGTGTGTGACTTGTAGTCACACAAGTCTGCATCATTTCAAAATGAAATTTTCATTTCAAAGATGTACAGTACTGAATGCAGATTCTATCACCTTAAGAACAACAGTAAGGGTACTAAAGAGGATAAAGGCAACAGCTTCAAAGCCAGAAAGAGCATAGTTAGGATGGCCATATTACTCAAGGTCACGTTCCAGTAACACACTCCCACAATGTTTAATTACACCAATACTGATCAGGGGTCACATAGCTGGTTATGGGGACATCAGTTTCATACTGCAACATCTCATCTCTCTCTACCCTGTACTTGGACACATCTCATGTGCCCCTTCACATGATGGGTGTGTTTCCAGCCCATTGGATGAGCTGGATGTGTTGTGCACATACTCTCTCCCAAGCCTGGACACTGGCCCATCATTTAGCCAACGTTCAAGCCTCACTTTGACACAATAGGCACATGTGAAATCACGCAATGCAGGAACATGGGGAGCAAGGACAAAATAAGCAGCTCAGTTGTTTCCCTGCCTGCATCCAAGGAAGAGATGGGTCAGGCCACAGATCAGGCCAGATACATGTTCTTGCTGGGCTAGCTCTGACTTGGGGTTGTCTTAGACTACCATGACCATAGAGGTCACCTCTGTCACCTGCAGCAGGAGGTCTCCCTGCTTCTAAGGATGGGGATATCAATGATACACCCTGAATGGCAAGGAAGGGTGAATGCAGAGAAACATTCCTCTGGAGACCTTGGGATCAACAGGAATTTGCCACCTCTAACAAGGGAACCCCACAGCAGGAACCAGGACAAGGCACAGCACTCCTATATCTCACTTCATCATCGTGGTCACCAGGTGCTTGTAACTCCTCACCTCAACTACTGGACACCTCTGATCCCTGCAGTAATGTGCTGGCTCAGGACAGGGCTCAAGCATGAGCAGGGAATGCAGGGCCCTGGGGCAGGAGCCTGCAGGGGGTAGCAGACTGCTGCAGTTCACAGCACGCTGCTGAGGGGGAGAAGACAAATACATCTCCTGAATTTCTCCAACTCTTCTGGCACAAACTGAGGTCTCAGGAGCCATCCCAAGACCTGTCCTCAATAATTCCTTAGAAGCACATGGAAGATAACTGACAGCACCAACACACTTTTCCATATATAAGACAGGTAAGATGAATGCTTTCAAAAGGAAGACAAAGGGTCTTGGGTGAAATTGCAGCTGTAAAACAGTCATGACTGAGCAGGGCAACAGAGGAAAGCCTGCAAATGTGACCCTGGGAGCTCCAGGACCACTCACATATAACAGCAACCTCAGGAAGCATGTTCACAATACACCAAGTCTGTGTAACTTGTTACCACCCTACCATGCACTTGAGCATTTGCTGGTTAAATAATTACAGCAGTGAATCCACATAATAAAACATCCAAGAGTTCAAGTGATTCAGCAGTGTCAGCTGTGTCTGACATCTTTCTGCAGCACATGGTATCCCTGTATATGTTCAGGAGATCAAAAAGATCAGTGTTTAATCTGACAAATCCCCTTGAGAAAACTCTATTTCTACCACTTGGCCAAGTGTTGTAATTTGTAACACACTTGTAGTAACTTCATAACTTCACCATAGAACCCCAAAAAGTCCCACTTCTCACAGCTACAGCTGTGACAGAGTCCACAGCATCACAGATGTAAGAGACAGGGTCAGCTTATACCTAGCTAGATTTGCTCACCAGGTACAGCCCCTTGTTGTAACCTTGACAGAAGAGGTAATCCTGTCCAGACACCTTTACCACAGTAATAAAACTGAGGGATGAGACCAGCCTGAAAGGGTCATTAGAACAGGGGGAAGCAGACCACCGGCCAGATTCACAGCACCAAATTGGTTGCAATCATCCAGTTTTTTAAATATCCTGTGTGATAGTAATTCATTACAAAATTCATATACAAATTGATACAATGAACTTTATCCTGGGATTGCTTTAATCCTTGCTCCACTGCCCCCGAGCTGCTACTATTGATCTGCCAGCAGGCATTCATATTGGGCTTGGGAGAAGGGCTCAAAAAAATTTCCTCAGGCTGGTAAAAAGACCAAAAGGGCAAGAAAGAGCAAACAGCTTGGTAATTTAGAGGTAGTTTTCTGTTTTGACAAAAGAAGGTGCCTCACAAAGTTATTTCTCAAGATTTTGAGAAATAAGCAATCTGAACCCCACAGCCAAAAAAGGCATCCTCAAGGATGTGTCCTGCATCCAACAGGATTTGTGACTCCACATGTTTGCAGCACCCAGGGAAAATCACAGTGAACTCCTACTGACACACTCCTCAAATCCCATACCTAGCTATAAACTCACAGCAACTGCCTTAACTATTCCTTGCTACTTATTTCACCAGTCTAAGTCTTTGCAGGGACAGAAAGACAATACCAAGCTTAGCAAACCCAAAGAAAAGGAAGATGAGCAACCTTCAAGTGAAGCAGCAGTCTGGAGAGTAATCACACCCCTGCTGCAAAAGACATGCTGGCATTGGCCATGCAAGCCAGGAGAAAGCAGCCAGAGGACAGTTCATCCAGAATGAGATGTTTGCACAGGAATGCTCCAAGTCCTCATGAAACAAGGCCATTTCAGGGTCCTTCTCTCCAGCTCTGTTCCAATCACAATAAAATTACACAGAAATAAGCAGCATTTCTGGTGAAGTGAAATCCCGATGTGGTTTATTAACAGAAGATATGGACAGGAAAGGACACTTTTTTTAGGAGAGACATGTCCATAATTTAAAGTGAAATTTAAGGAACTGTAATCAACATCACTCAAGCGAGCTGGTACTAAAGAATTGCAGAAACATTCCAGAGCTTGGGGGTGACATGCTGTCAGCCATGCAGCCTCTTTACTGTCTGTGACACACATCACACACACCACTGTAGATGTTTCCCCCAGAGATCCATCTGTGCCTGGAACCTGAGGCTCACAAGAAAGGAGCAATAGTGTTTACTCAGAGACACAGCACCATGAGGAGAAGGCCTTTCATCTACAACAGCTACAGATTGTTGACACTAGCACACAGCACAGGGATTTATTTTAACCATTGAGTGCTACCCAGCCCAGACCCCCAAAATTACAGGCTATCACACACAACAGGGTGGTGCCATCCAAACAGTGCAAATCTCCCCCTCTCTTACAGAGAGGCTGTTTAGTGACCCATACTTAGTGCCAGGCCTGCCAGCTGCTCTCCTGTCCACCAGCACAGATAAAATGAAGCGGGCAAGATTAAAGTGTGGTTTTGCAAGGAACAAGCACCAAAGCTTGAGCAGGAACACATAGCAGTTTCAGCTCGAAACTGCAAACAGCTGATGCCTGGTGCACTGGAAAAGCCTGTTTTCTTGGAAAGCTCATGAGTGGGGAAGCTTGTGGAGCAGTGGGCCAGCCAACTCCAAGGCAAGCCAGCTCTAATCTCCTGTCCCAGCTGTGTACACAGAGAAACTGCAAAACACAAATGCCAGAGGAAAAAAAGGAAAGCTCCAATTATTCTCAGACCACAAGAACAACATTTAAAAGCAAAGATGCCATCAGGGCAGCAGAAAGATAGATCTGTCCAAAACAGTTGACTGAAAAAATTGTGTTGTTTTAGCCAGCAGCCACTGAGACAAGACAAAGAAGAAATCTGCTGTATGGCTGGTTCTGCCACGACAGCACTCAGGCCTGATTTACTGTTTCAAGTGCTTTTCAATAAAATCAGAAGTAAAAACTGTCAAATACACAAGTAGTGCTTAAAACTCATTCTCTGTAAATTAGTTTTCCTTTAGAAAGCTTTACTTACAAAAAGTAACACTGGAAGGAGCATGATTTGCTCCTCCTGCGATTATTATTCCTTAACTGTATTCGCAGCAACAAGGCTGATACTAAATTATTTTTTTCTTCAGGGTGACGAACTGATGAGGACAGTTTCCCTTTCAGATCCCTGCAAAAGGGTCAGTTGTATACAGTTTGTAGCATTCACATGATTCCAGAAAAGATTTTTTTTTTCCTTTTTAAAAACCCCAAACAAATCCAGTTTTGTCCTTCATCAGCTCGATTCAACTGTGATATTGCCAAAAGGATTAGAGCAGTATCATGTCAAAGCAAGAGTATTTTATTCCTGTGGCCAGAAAAGCACATGGGTTGGTTTCTCTGTGACTGAGACCCTGGCTAAGCATCCTTAGCCAGAAAGAAAAAATGTATCACCCCAAGAGAGATGGACATACAGATACCCACAGTACACACCTGAAGCTCCCCCAAAATCTTCCAAGTGTCACGAGTTACAATTTTGCAGATCTCTTCTTTTAAAAACAAACAAAGATAAAAAGGAAAACATTTCTTGATGGTGCAGAAGAAATAGCCATAGGAAATCAAGCATGGTCACACTGATACATGGTACCTGGAGCCAGCATGCTATGCAAAGTTACAAAACATTACCTGTCCACCAAATAAAGCTGAGGGACTCACACTTGCCTGCAGGTTTCAAGTTTCCTTTCCAGAACACTGACAACTCATGTTAGGAATAATCACAATGGTGCCACACATGAGGAGCACTAATGTTTGCTCATCAGTGCAAAACATGCCCTTTCCCAGACTTTTCTAGTCATTCTCAATTCTTGTTCTCAGAGAATCCCAGAATGGGTCAGGCTGGAAGGGACCACAGTAGGGCACCTGGCCCAACCTCTCTGCTCAAGCAGGGTCATCTCAGAGCACATGGCATAGGACCATGTCCAGACAGTTCTTGGACATCTCCAGCAAGGAGACTCCACACCCTCCGTGGGCAATCTGTGCCAGTGCTTGGTCACTGCACAGTAAGTTTTTCCTCATTTTCGGGTGGAACTTCCTGGACATCAGTTTCTGCCCATGGCCTCTTCTCCTGTTGCTGGGCACCACTGAGCAGAGTCTGGTCCATACTCTGACACCTCCCTACAGACACTGACAGGCACTGATGAGGTCCCCTCTCAGTTTTCTCTTTCTGAGGCTGAACAGGCCCAGCTCCCTCAGCCTTTCCATGTAAGAGAGATTCTCCAGTCCCTTTGCTGGACCCCCTCCAGGAGCTCCATGTCTGCCTTGTCCTGAGGAGCCCAGAACTGGAAACATCACTCCAGGTGAGGCTGCACAGGTCTGAGCAGAGGGACAGGATCACTTCTCTGACCTGCTGGCAGTGCTCCTCCTAACACAGCCCAGGATACCACTGCCCTTAGCCCTCAGCTGGCTCATGGACAGCTGTTCTCCCCCAGCTCCTTCTCCACAGAGCTGCTTTCCAGCAGGTCAGTCCCCAGCCTGTGCTGGTGCTCAGGGTTGTTTCTCCCCAGGTGCAGGACCCTGCATTTGCCTTCGCTGAATTTCAGACAGTTCCTCTCTCCAACACGCCAAGGTCCTTTGGAAGGGCTGTAACTTTTCCCCTTCAATCCTTTTCCACCCAAAAGAGCTTTAATTTCTTCACCCAACCTATGTAAGCCTTGTTGCTATAAATTGCTACCCTAAGAGGAAACATTATTTAGTATGCTGTGATTATTCAGATTTTACAGAGTACAAATACCTAGATCCATAAGAGTATACACCAGCACAGAGTGAGGGGAGTTCATCTCCCCACCCCTGGTATGGAAAGAGCCCAATGTGCAGTGTCATTTCTGATGGCTCTACTGAGGAGGCAGCAAGGGTGGCCCAGATGCAGGTTCTTCAGCAATGTCCACTGGGATCTATATGGATTGCACCAAGTTCCTCACCACAAACCCTACCTGAGTAATAATTCTCAGGGAGGGGGAAGCAGCACAGAGTGGAGAGAAAGAACCCTAAAACACATTAGGCTTAATCAGTGGATTAGGCAACTGGTTACTGGTAATGAAACAGCAGAGTTTTCACTATATAAAATTTATAAATTTATTTTTTTGTAAAAATCCAAAGAGCACGAAGACATCTCACTCAAAATACTGGTAAATCAAACCACACTTAGAAAAATGGAAGCTGATTTTATTATCTTATCCACAGCCAATCATTTGACATGAACATGCATACGTAATTTGCTACGCACACACCACAGTTTAACGTTAGTTATTAAAGGTTAAACATACAACATACATCCTTACAAAAATGAGTCAAAATGCAAACGTAACTTTTAAACAAAACAGTTTTTACTCATTTAAAAAAACTTTTGTGTTGGGTACCATTTTGTACAAACACGGTTAATTTAAACAAATCTGCTTTTAGTTTCCTCATGGTTGCACATGAAAATAAGCTGCAATAGAAAATGAAGTCATCAAGGGATTTTTAAATAGCAGAAGTAGGCAGTCTTGCCATGCAGAAGAAGCAATATTAAATATTAGTTTTTCAAAAAAAGAAAAAAACCACAAGTTTAAAAATATTTAGTTCAAGTCACAAATCTTTCCCCAGTACAGAGAAATCCAAATGCAACGCATAATTAGCTGCCACTTAGGATGGCTATTCTGAAAAGTAGAAATACTTTCCAGAATTGATAATTTTCATTGATTTGGCACAGAAAAGAAGTCTGAGCTTACTTAGGTACAAGAAAGTGATTAAAAAAAAGGGTAAACAGGAAGAGAGAAAATAAAAAGCAAGAATGAACGAGATAGTAGTTGCAATCACTAAAAAAAAAAATCTGTGCATCTCAGTCATTGCAGAATACTGTCTACAGCAGGTGCGAATTCCAGGTAATTGTTATTGCAACATGGATTTAATTTGCTTGGAGGTAGTCTCATCATTCAAATGCTTTGTTGTGTACCTAAACACAGAAATAAAGTCAAGATGAGCATAAATGCTATTGCACTTTAGCTTACAAATGTATAATTTCTTTATTTATGACTCAACCCGACTGTGTCAGAGCAAAACCTTCAGCCATGGATCATCACCCACTCCAGGGTCACCAAGAACACAAGTCAGATACCCTGATCAGAAAATGACATTACCAATCAGAACTATAATCCAGCAGCCTTGCACCAAGGGGAGCTCAAAATAAGCCTCAGCTGGACATTGGCTTTCACAGCAAGGCCAAAGTACCACTTGTGACAGGTAGTTATCCATCAGACTAACTCTGAGGGCTCTGCCCACAGAAAACATCTTCAAATAAGACAGCTTGAGAAACTCTTCTTCAGAACTTCCAGTGACCAAACCTTCCTAGGATCCCTCAGTGACAATGGATTTAATCACTTTTCAGCCCAATTTCCTGCTTAGTTAAGTGACTGTGCTGCCAAAACTGAAGAGCACATAGGTGTGCTTATTTCAGCTCCTTTTCAAAATTCTGTTAGGATAATAGCACACTTTCAAATCACTATCAAAAACTCAGCTATCTCTATTTTTAAAAGATATCCTCATTGCAGGCTTTTTGTGCAATTAATTTCCCTGATCTTCCTTCCTAACTAATCTAAAAGCAAATAAAACTTACTTTGTAATTTAAATTTAACATGTTAAATTAGCACTTCCATTGTTATCCACAAATGCAGTATTATTTTATTTGTTCACTTGATAAATTTATAATGACTTTTTAGTTTGGAAGTTAATAATACTGTAAATTTCAGCACTTTTTTGGTAATTTACACTTTCAACAAACAAGCAGCCTAAGGTTTTCTGAAATCCTGAAAAGTTATTGCACTTGGTATTCTACCCATGTGAAAAAGCTGAACATGATTACAATACTCATATGAATTTGAAATTACAAAGAGCTGATCTCCCTCCAAAATCCACACCACCTTCCATTTGTTTTTGAAACACATTATCTGCCTCTTGGGGAAAAACAGGGACTTCTCACTCCTCCAGAATCAAAGATTTAGATTTGGAATTAATTTGTCACGATGACATCTTGAACATGTTCTCATCACATGAGCACACACCAGCTCACTCCTGCATCTCTTCCTAACAATTCCAAACATGGTTTAGAAAAGATTTAAATATCCTACCCAGAGAGAGTAATCAAATATAGAAAGCCAGGACTGTTACAGCATCCATGCCAGGAAAGGATTGGAGCAGGGAAAGCACAGCTTGAGAGCATGGACTGGATTTACACTGCTAACCACTAAGTGAATTGTGAATTGACCAAAAGTTAATGTCACTGCTCAGTGCAGTGAGCACCTGAACTACACCTTCCATGTACTTTCATAGTGAAAAAATGATGGGAAAAACGGGCTACTAGTAAAAACTGGTGATCAAGGCAGCTGCAATCACAATAAACTAGTCAGAACTAAATGCTAATGCAGCATTTTTCCTCTGGAAGCCTGTGTTTTTACTGATCACCATCTCAAAGACTGATCATGTTATGAAGTTCAGAGATGAACATGATTTTAGCATGGAAATAATCACACGAAGTTTCAAGTTAGGCATGGGTTTTTTAAAATTTTACTAATCTGACACAATGTTGCAGAAGAAGCCACCTACAATAACACATTATTTAACTCCTTACCACATCGTGACACAAAAAATAAAAACCAGGGCAAATGAAATTAAAGCAGATTCACCACAGAGAAGGCAAACAAATCACAACTGCACCATTTCAGACAAGATAAACTAAAACTTCCACATTCCAAGCAAGTGCATGAGTAACAACACCCAGTTACAGCCATTTGTTACCAATGTAATGATACTTTTCCAAGTAAGGACAAGAACAAAGACTTCATCTGCCTATTATATTTTTCCACTTTTTGCCACTTCTCCCATGCTGGACACCCACACAACGAATGTGACTGAGTATAGATACAGCTTTACAACCCAAATTAGTAGGCTTTAGATTAATATACTGAATCATTAATTTTTCTTTACTCCTCCAATTAATGTGGCAAATTCTTGTCTCATTTATTCTACATCAGAGACTCATGCCTTCAGTTCTTTCTGAAAAGGAACAATTTCTAGTTACTTACCAAGCCATACTGACTCATTCTTAACCTGCATGCATGGAAAAAGTTATCTTAGAATGAACAACTGCAAATTCACAACCCTGTTAAAACATAGAGGCTTCTTCGTATGTCCTTGTTCAAGACACGCTAGAAGAAAAGTCTGCAATAATTACATTCACCTTTCCCTGTACCAGTCACTGAATACTTTGCTGTAAAGAAAATGCCCTGGACAATTAATGAAAAATCACATCAAAGCATTAAAAAAAAAGCCCCAAGAAACAAAAAGGAGTACCTGAGAGCATTTAGAAGGCCTTCTACACTGTTAGGAGGCTGGTCTTTAAGAACTTTGATGCATCCTTTCATCTAGGAGTTAAAAAAATTACAGTTTGTTCCATGCTAATACCTTCTGAGCTTACAGGACTGTTTTATATTCAGTATGTCAAAAATCAAAAGTAAGTATTTAAAAATAGCAGCAGTGTAAAGACATTTTCTGGATATTAGAAAGAAATTAAGCTTTCAGTATTGCATTTTCCTATCACAGACTAGCTTAGCTACTTAAAAAGCTACATCAAGTGCATCCTCAGCAACTTTGCTGATGACATCAGGCTGTGTGGTGTGGCTGACACTCTGGAGGGGAGGGAAGGCATCCAGAGGGACCTGGACAGGCTGGGGAGGTGGGACCTGTGGACTTCATGAAGCTCAACAACTCCAAGTGCAAGGTCCTGCAATTGGATCAGGGCATCCCAAGCACAAACACAGGCTGGGCAGAGAATGGACTGGGAGCAGCCCTGAGGAGAAGGGCTTGGGGGTGTTGTTGGACAAGAAGTTCAACATGACCCAGCAAAGCGCTCTGGCTGCCCACAAAGCCAACCTTGTCCTGGGCTGCAGCAAAAGAAATGTGGCCAGCACAGCAAGGGATGTGATTCTCTACCTCTGCTCTGCTCTGGGGAGACCCCACCTGGACCCAGCTCTGGTGTCACCAGTGGAAAAATGACATGGCCATGCCAGAGTGAGGTCAGAGGAGGGTCATGAAGATGATCAGAGGGCTGGAGCACCTCTCCTGTGAGGAAAGGCTGAGAGAACTGGGGCTGTTCAGCCTGGAGAATGCTCTGTGGAGACCTCAGGGCACCCTCCAGTGTCTAAAGGGAAGCTGGAAAGAGACATTTTACAAGAGCATGTAGTGATATGATGAGGAAGAATGACTTTGAACATTGTGGCTGCCCCATCCCTGGAAGTGTTCAAGGCCAGGTTGGACAGGGCCTTAAGCAATCTGGTCTAGTGGAAAGTGTCCCTGCCCATGGCAGGAGGGCTGGAATTGGATGATCTTTAAGGCCTCTTCCAACCCAAACCATTCTATGATAACTTTGGCGAATGCAACTTCCAAGCTCTGCTTTATCAACCTTTAAAAAAAAAAATGGAACTGTGAGCAAAAATACATGTTTATCATAATTGCATTAAGAATTATTACATTCAGGCAGTGAAATAATGACCAACTGTAGTTAATACAATGGGGTAATACTACTCCCTTTGAAATAACCACAAAACCACACACAGTACCAGCATGTATTCCACAGGCGTACTCTCAAACAACAGTAGAAAGTTGGAAACTCAAAGTGGATGGTGAACTGAGCTATGCACCAGTCAGTGAGAAACATGCCAAGAGCGGTTGTCACTTTCTGATCTGGATCTTTCAACACAACACTGCTTACAAGTACTTCTAGACACTACCTGAATTACATAAAAACAAATTTTTCATGACCCACTTACATGCCCAAAGGCCTAGTTTGTATTTCTCACTGCTTAAACACATATTTTTGCTCACAACTGCATGTTTAGCACCAACCCTGTATATACATCTGCTACTAGAGCCTGCAAGACAGAAAAGGAGTCTACACACAATTTAAATACTCAGGAGAGTAAAAACTTACATCAATTTTTGAAGTTTTGGCAAAAGCGCCCACCGGATGCACGTGGTCGTAGAGTATAATGACACCCACCATTACCCTCAGACAGAATGATACTGTTTCCTCATTTGTAAACCTGCTTCTATATTCACTGGAATTTAAAAACACAGCTTGTTATCTATGAAACATAAGATAACAGTACATACTAGTAACATCCAAATTAAGATTAAAGAGAAAAATTCTACTATAAAGCCTCAGAGAAAAAACAAACTAACCCAACCAAATCCACCAACCCCAAACTTTCCAGAGTTTTCTTTATTTCCTTTAATAACCTGCCAAAAGTCAGATGATCATGTAGAATGTTACCAGAAGATTAATAAAAATTCTCAAACTTAAAATAGGATCCTACTTCTACACCATTTACATTTTTTCAGAGATAAAAAAGATTAAAACAATACATAATAACTTTGTCTCTAGTGCTTCCTACACTTTTCCCTGCCACCTTCTAACACACACCCAAATTTCTGACTTAAAAAAAAAAGGCAGGTGAATAGACAACCTTTAACTGCTTTTTTAAGTGGAATAAAGAAGAATTCCACTCCTAAGAAGAGTGAGAGTATAAATGCTTGGAGCTCTTAATGCACTTCAAAACAAATGTCCTGTAGTATTTGGATGGAAACTATTTACAAAGACATAGCTCACACTCCAGTAATTTTACCAATAGAAAACTATTTAGGACACAGAAGAAATCAGTTTAAAAAATCAAAGATGAGTCTGACTTTGGTCATACTCCCAGTGCCTCTCAAATGTACAGAAGACAACTGACTTCCTTCATGCCTGGAAGTTGTCTGTTAATTCCCCTGAGAGGAGCACTGTCATTTTGTTAGAGCCATCAACCAGGCCAATCAGCAAGGACACACCATCCAGAGCATTGCCCACAGCCCCTCTTTCAGGAGGCCCTAGGCAATCATGCTCAAATATTTCTCTGAATTATACATGAGAAAACCACTTATAAAGAGTGCCAAGAGGTTGTCTAGCTTCCACAGCCATTCTATTTTTAAATATTAATATGTTCAGAAAAGTAGACCACATGATTTGCGTGGCTGGCAAAATGAGGCAAGGTAGTTTCATGTCAATGTAAACAGCTAGGCTGGTAAAAAGGAAACATCACAGCTCCTAATTACTCCAATTATATTTCTTCCATGCATCACACATCAGGACTGAGACAGAGAGGTGACTCATCTCTAACCCAGGCAGTGTTTGTACTCACGGGGTTTCCAGCATGACCCTGCACACACTCGCCATGGTGCTTAAGCAATCTGTTGTATTCTCTATGGGTAAATTTTTATTCTGCAAAAGAAGGTTCACAGTTTCCACAATTCAATTAATGTGAAATATTATACTACAAAACTTAAGTCAAATCAATTATCTGCTGGCATGGCAATGTGGAGCAATTAAAAACATTAACACAACTATGGTAAGTCAGGTAGTCCTTGCACTGATTTTTTAAAATGTTATCATATAGATTAGCAATTTACATAGTAAAGGCTACCACATGGGTTTTACCTGCTTGTTTGTAGTCAAGGAACTACACCCTTGACATGATTGACTTCTAGAAAGTTTTTGAGGAATCACCTAAGCTGCTCATTCAAAGACAAAAATTTCTATAGCCACATAAATTCATCTGCCATTATAGCAAAAGTTAAAATAAGAGGACAGTTTTCTTAAGGCATTTCAAGCATAAAGCAGAACTCAGGAAAAAAACCCCATTAAAAGACATATGTAACTTTGCATTAATCATGTAATGTACAATTATTTTCTACTACGAAACAGTGAGCATTCTTTGCATGAAAGCCAAAAAACATCACAGTTACTAGAAGGCAAGCAGAGTATTTGTAGTGACTGGATTTTACAACCAGTATTTATTTAGGTAGTCAAGGATAAATAGGGATGTGTCAAAATGTTGAAATTCTTTTCCAGTTCAGGTTCCTTTTCCCATTCATAATAATGTAGTATACTTGACTCTACACAGTGTAACAAAACAGTCTTGGGAAGGAGAAGAGGAAGTTACATTTCAATTCCATTTCCTATTTCAAGCAGAGAGAATCAAGCTGTTTTCCTTCCCACTTTCCGAAATTTCTGCTCTAAACCACCACCACAATGCAGGGAAAATACCTGTCCCACCTCCCTGTTTGAGGAAAGCCATCACTAGTGATGCAACACCATCCATTAACTTTTGGGGATGCATACACAAAGTGCCTGGCTGGAGTCCCTAACTCTACAGCATCTGGGAAAGACACATTACATTTCTTGAGGCTCCATACCCCAAGTCTTATTTCTAGATGCCAGATTAGGGCTGGAGGAGGTTGTGTTGCCCGTTATGTCTGGCCTTGCTGTGCTATGAAGCACGTTACCCAAGCCATAAATTTATACTTTTACCTCTGACACAAACTTTGTTGTGGCATCGCTTAAGGTTTTCAACATTGGCGTTGCTTCAGCATAAAATAAAGACATTCTGTTTGCCAACTCATTATTTACTTCATTTTCTCCCTCTGCCTAAAAAACAGAAGAAAGGGTTTAGTTGTTCTGTACATGGAGAAGAGAGGTGGTAGCAGAAGACTACACTTCATCTTATCCAAGGGTTACCTACTGGGACATTGTTAATCCTCATACGGCTCAGAGTTCTTCTATAGTAGCTGAAGTCATTCTGTATAGCAGGATTTGTCATCTGTGTAGGTATGGAAACAAAAGAGTTGAGACAAATTCAAGAAAAGCAAGGACAAGTTTTCATAATATATAATACACCCAGCAAGAAAATATTCAACTTCCTGAAGTGAAGCAAAAGTCCTGTGACATGTTGGAAGCTGGTAAGCACAACATAAAGCTGTCTGGTTTCTCAGATTCAGAACAAGCTCTAACAGGAATGAGAAAAGGAGCAGACCCCTAAATACAAGCTGGAAATTAGTAGGTTGAAAAAAATTGCTATGGTAATTTGACTCCAAGGATCAAACCAGCAAATTAATTATCATTTCAGCTTAGTTCTTTGCACATTAGGAAGAAAATAGCTGGACTATGGGTGCGCACAAGCTAAAAGAAGCAGCATTATCCCAAGAGATATGCCAAATTTGGGTGAAGAAACATGATTAATGTGAACTGAAATACAACAAGTGCCTAAAGCTAATATGATATTTCATCTGCTTTCCAGTTTAACCTAACTCTAGGTCACGAGAGCAAACCAAGCATATTGGATATTTGAGTATCCAGTGCACATTCTATTTCAGAACAGAACACAACACAGATTGCTTCAGTAAACAGACTTGGCTTCTTTTTCCAGCCCTTCTGATTACAAGCTCTTACCTTGAGCTCATCAAATCTGAGTGTAAAGTGAAGAATTTCTGCAAACTGCTTAGCAAGAGCCTGCTCTCGCTCCAGGTGTTGTGTTGGGGAATAGGGAGTGCTGGTCAGGGCTCCCAGCAGGCCCCGCAGTCCCGCCTCTGGAACAACAGAGAGGAGTTTGCAACATACAACTGCACCCGCTTCTTGTATCAATACTGGCTGATATTCTGCATGCTAGACTTAAAATATACAGCTGCCAAAATACATGGTGATTAATAAAAAAGGGACATGATGAATGGCTTATCTATGTGTCAACTGCTGTCATATTTACATACAAATTGCTGTACAGATCAGGTCTCATCAGCACTGACTGCAACCAAAAAACTTCTTCAAAAGCTTTACTCAAGCTTTGTTTGCAATATTTGTGTAGAACATATTTTAATGACCTGTGTTAGCAGAATTCAGCCTTTAGGAGAAAACACAATTCAAGGGGCACACAGCTGTAAGCAGGTCATGCCTTATTTAAGATAAATTTATAATCCAGCTTCCTGTTCATCCTCTCAAGAAAAATGTCACACATTTCAAAAAGCAGAACTCGTCTGCAAAAAGTTTCCATGTTTTAAACACATTTTTTGCAAGCTACATTAAAAAATTTGATTAAAAGTGAGATAACAAGAGAAAGGTCGTGAAAGAACCAGTCTCGTAAGTTTTATCAGCATAGCCACCACAACAGTGAGTTTCTGAAGAGGCATGAAGCACCATCTCATGTGTATGAGCCAAGATCAGGCATTTCCACACAGCAAATTATTTCTGGTGTTTAGGGAGGAATAATAGAGTCTCTTTTAAGTACTCTTGGTATCAGAAACATTGATAGAATTAATTCCTGATTGTTTAGCCCACTAATTTCCAGTCAATCAGCTGGTTACTGCTTTCTTGAGTTACTAAATGAGTAGAGGAAGAGTAACAAGGATGATCCCATTCTCTTTCTCCTCTCAGGTATCCACTGAAGCAAGTTTGCTGTCATCCAATGTATGGAGGAATTTGTGTAATAAGAGCCCTTTTCCACAAAGGAGTTGACCTAGATGTGATCACATCTAAATATGCCAAATATAATAATTAATGAGGACAAAACTCCCCAAGTTAACACCTTTCCACTTACCTAGTCTTTGAGAAAATTCATAGAATTTCTTTAGTTTGCCTACTAGTGGAACAACTGCACTCCATGCCTTCTCTTGCAGCTTCTCATCATTTGGATGCTGTATTGCCTTTAATTAGAAAAAGAGAGGAGAAAGTATGCTTAGATTGGGAAAAACTGATGCACTGCTGACAAAATAACCCCAAACAACAAAACACAAAAAACCAAAACACCTATGCAGGACACCTGTTTGAAGAACTAATAATTAAAAATCTACCTACTAAGAAATTTTCAGTTGAGAGACAAGCATGTACTAACCCAAGTCTGTTCCAAAAAGGTCTAAAAATTTGTGTTGAAAGTAAGCATCCTGAACAGGAAAACAACTTGGAGAGAGTATAAAGAAATGGTTAAAAATCAAGTTACTCAGATAAGAAAATTTACATAACCAGACCTAGTTAATTAAAATTAACAACTCCATTGTTAAGCCATTGACCCAAGCCAACTCTGCTTACTCCAAGCAAAAAAATTTAGAGATCAAAGCCTCATCTTAATGTTGGTATCTATCACTAATTCCCAAATTTGCAAAGAAAAAAAATTGCTGTAAAATTCAGGCTATTACAGTAGGAACATTTAAGCATAATCAACAATATAAAGCACCACCAGGACATAGCATATAGCACTTGAGGGATATATTTATAAACTTGGTCTTCACAGTAAACTTCACAGACATATAATAAATTCAATCTCTCCAGTTAGCAACTGAAAATGTACCAAGAAAACAGAAATAAAAATGCTCATAACTCTCCTGCAGCATTTTCACTGTAAAGTTCTTGATTTCAGGAACTGTTTCAGTCAGCCGTGGGCTGTGGCTTGCAGCACACTCCTCTCTGGTCCTACAAAGTTTCCTTCCTGCCATGTCTACCTCCTCTCAGAGGAGTCTCTCTCCTTTCTCCACGGCATCTGCAGACACGCATCCCTGATCCTACAGCCTGTTCCTGAACACACTCCTGCCTTGGAGAACAGGTAAGCTATCTCCCCTCCTAAGGGTTTTGTGTGACAGAGTTATCCTTCTTAAACCTACCTCATCAATTCCATGGAGAGAAAAACTCTCAAAGCTGAATGACTTTAGTATCTCAAGTTGCTATAGAGTGTGTAGAGACTCTTCCTCTCAAATATTATTTCTTAAGGGAAGGTTACAGTGAGTAACTCCTTCCTTCATGAGCAAAGCAGCCCCCATTGCTGCATGTGAGGAAGAAAGAAAGGGGGCTGGGAGAGTATTTATTCCACCCTTTATTAACAAAGGAAAAATGGAGTGACATTTTTTACAGGAACTTTGCTTCTGTTCCAAACATTTACTTTAATGAATAAAAGCCAATTAAAAGGGATTGAAAATCAGATGCCTTTTGTTTTAGGATTACCAAACCAGGCTTCTCCAGTTACCATACAAGAGAACGTCAACACTACTCAGTAATTGCACTGTAGTCACACTACACTCTTTCCAAATTCACTATAAACTCAAGAAGAGCTTATGTGGGAACACAAAGATAAATCAATAGCAATAATACCCCAAAAACTCTGACAAGCATCATTTGCTATTACATATGTGGATTAATATGATTGAAACAAGCAACATCTGTTTTGCTGTTAAAAAGAAACATTCCAGAGCAGAAATTCAAGACAGTGATTTTAATACACAACATGCTCTGCCAAAACAGCTCCTGCAAGCAAAGTTAAACCCCAGCAGTATTTGGTTAGGATTGGACAATGAACAACCACAGGTTGTGCACAACTGCAACGCTCTAGCTCACCTCTCGTATTTCATGGCCAGCTCCTCTATATGACTGCAAGTCTTCCAGTATTCCTTCTGCATCCTTTAACACTACATTCACCTGATTATAAATTTCCTTTTCAGATTCTGTAGGTTGGGCATCTAAACAGCAGAACATATTAAATGTATATATATTTATTTTTAACAACAACATGGAACTCAATAGGCACACCATCACCTACGGGACAAATTCTTCATGCAGCAACTCGTCAAGAATTTTCATTCTCTGAAGAGCTACTACAATGTATAAGGAACTCCAAGAGACCAACTGTATTCATTTTAGCAGTCTCTTCATTTACCATCCCAAAAATTCACCAGGATTCTACCTTCTTGACTTATTTAAAACTGAGTTAGGAGAAGAAATCCTGTTGAGTTGTCTTTATGACTATCATATAATCTCACCTTGGGGTGCAGTAGATGCTCACTGGAAGAAACTCAGATAAGCACTCAAAAGACACGCTCACTGAAGATCGCACAGGAGGTGTCCATGTCTATTGTTATCTAGAAACACTGCACCAGATTATTTTCCATCTTGTCTGCCTCATCTTTTAACTGCCTGGGAAAGGAGTCATATCTTTTACTTCTAAATACATTTAATTTTCAATACATATTCTTTACTGCGCTCATCGCACAATCAGAGCTGAGAGCAAAAAGATCTAGTGTGAGCTTGTGTAGGGCTATTTTTTTTGTCCCTTGTCTTTAAAGATATAAGCTGTCTCCCATTTTTTTTCTAATTAGCTAAGGGCTTCCCAAAAGTATATTGGGTTATAATTTCAAAAAGCTATATGTACATTTTTAAAGAAGTGCGATTCTATAAGAAGTATGTTTTGAGAAGAACCAACAAAAGGTTCTACCCTTTAAAAACAATCACCTCAGGCCTGGTTTACCTGAACCAAATTTTTTTCTTTTAAAATGCTGATGAAAGCTATAAGGTTAGTTCCTTTTAGACTAATATTAAAAAAAGAAAAGTCAGTTACTAAAGCTCTTGTAAAAAAACCCAACATTTTTCTGTTAACATGGGCAAAATATATTATGGAATAAATAGCATTGTATTTCAGTTCATTATTTCCAATGCCAAAAATCAGGGTATTAACAATAGATTTTTTTCTATAAGGACAGACAAAAACTATCTAAGGACAATATATCCTCATGACTTTGTGCAGTTTGAAGAGTCTGGAAAATGTCTTTTTAGAAGTGCTTTTTCCATGACCCATATGTACAACTTTCCATGGAAGTTAGGTACATCTTTACATTTGAAATAAAACTCCCACAGTATCTTAGTGTTACACACTAGAAAAACACAAGAGAAAACAAAGTTTGTATTAGGAGAAAATAAATTTCACATACATTGCCTGTCTGGACTTTGCTGTAATTTTTGCATAATAACTTATTTTTATAGTTTAATGCATAAAGAGTGGGCATTATTAGCAAATATGCCTATATATAGACCTTGCAACAGTTTAACTGGTATTTTGAGAAAAATTAAGAATTAACACAGGTTAAAAAGAACCTGGTCATTCCTTTGAAAATAAATAAATGAGCACCACATTGATTAGGCATCGAGTAAAAGTGGCCAGTGCTTTTCAGATCATCACAAAGGTCACATAATTTTGAAAGCTGCTGAAGACTGCTGTAAGAAATGAAGACAAAAAATGAGGGGAAAGAGCAGACAGGGAAGCACCAGTTGACTGGCAGCAGTTCATGCACGAACATGGAATGTTACAGTGAAACACAGACTAAGATGTGAAGCTCTGTAGCATTCCAGATTGTGTTGCTAAATAATGCAATCAAGACTTGTCACTTGGATCGTCTCACACTGAGAACATCTCCTGCCTATTTAATTTTTCAGGCCATTTTTTTCTTTACCCTTGTGTAGTAAGGAGAGCTAATTTTTCAAGATTGGGAGGGGCAGAGCAGAAGGGCCCAAAAGAACTCCTGCTCCTCATTTCAAAACCCGCCAACAAGCAGAACAGCTGCAGTACTGTGACTGCCCATGTTTAGAAACAAAAATCATCTTCCAGATACAAATGTAATGGTCTTCACTGGACAGCTGGATAGGCAAATCAACACCATCATCACCTCTCTTAGTGTAGGATGTAATCAGTCAACTACTGTATTTCATTTCCTTAAAATGTTCCAGGAAATTAAACCAATGGTTGATACTTAATTTGCTGGGGTGGTGGGGTTTTTTATTTACTTGTTTGTTTCGATTACCACAAACTTCTACATATCAATCTATTTGAAAACCAAGTAGATACTGAGTTATTTCTCTTGGTACATATTTCATTTTTGGTCAACCTAGTACTCTCCAATAAAAGACATCTGTAAACCTGATTTGTCCCAACTCATTTCCTCTGCCATCTCTAAAAGAGGTGTTGAATTTAAAAAGCAAATTTAAATTATTTTATAATCCCTTCACAAAATATTTAAGACATTATTAGAATAGGGTTAAAAGGCATGATATAAAAAAATCTTCAGGGCCTAACGTTGGTTGACCCAGAGTAAAATTGGTTTATTTGCTTCCCAATGCTGGCCAGGGCATTGCATTCTGAAAGCCCATCACAGGGAAGAACAAGGGAGAGGTGCCTCTTCCTAAGCACTGTTATCATCTTGAATAGATGGAGGCAGCATTCCCATATTATGGGAATAGCATCTCTCAGTATGTACCTGAAGGCTCAAGCTACAGGACCTTCACTTGAGAATCACTAACTGTGGAACTCCTTTTCCCCAAGGTGGAGTGCGCAGAGTAGGAAAGGGAGTTGCACTTCTGGAGTTACTCTTGGCAGCTAAGAAAAAGCAGCCAGCAGTGCCAGGTATCCAAACAGAAGGATGAAGGACATGTACAGTTTCATGGATTTCCCCTCTCCCCTGTCCATTTAAGTTCTTGCTACAAGGTTACAACAAAGCTGTGCCTTTATCAGCAAAGCTTTCCATAGAAAGAACAAACTCAGCAAGCACAGCACAGCTCATCCCGATGTTCTGAGGTTTGACATTGTGGCCACAGGAGCTGACCCCTGGTTATTCAGGGCAACTTTACTATTTTAAATCCAATAGTAACAAAAGGGAAGACTGAGGTTCTGCAAGTGGGAATTGTCTTTAAAGTAATTTGTGTTTAATCAGAATGTTACTGCACTAGATGCAATATAGACTCAGAGTTCAGAATGCTCACACAGTAATGTATTAGAGACAGGAGACTTGAAACAATATACAAACGCTAAACTAAATACTACAAAAGTGAGACAACATATTGCATGCCAGGGGGAGGGGGAACACACACATTTAGTGACTATTAAAATAATATTTGGCTAGCCTACAGAACTAGTAGGGAGAGAAATTTGGGGTTAAAAGTTTACACTGCACAGCAAACTATTTAAGCTGAGATTTTTTCCCAGGGAAGAACACAACAAGTCATTTGAAACTGTCTGGGACAAAACTCACAAACAAGGGGGAAAAATTGCCAGACTGCTGGAGATGAAATAATTTATTCATCTCTGTTGGCATTACTATGGAGAATGCTGTCTCTGTGGCTCCTCTGAAACCTGGCCAAGTCCTCTGGAGATAATGCAGGATACTGTCAGCGCTAGCTTGATATCACCATCTCAAAGTACACTGTATTTTAGGTACTGCTCAAATCAGTAAATTTGGAAAGAATTTGCAATTGTGACAGTAATGACACCAATGTAAAAGTTGAGCTGTAGGTTTCCCACATTTGAGGTGGTTGTTTTATGTAAACAATATTGACCTGTGCACTTTGCTCATGTTCTAATGGCACTGCACAGACTTTAAAAGAACACTCAAGACAACCATTTCTTTCAAACAGGTAAGGTGAATGACCAAAGAAAGCATAAGGTTAAGTGGTGTGGAGGCAAGGAAAAGCCTACAGCTCGTCATACTTTTTACATGGATTCTGATAGTCAGTCACAGCAATAACTGGAATTTAGCACCAAGATAAATATCTGGGGGAAAAAGAATGGTTAGAAGTCTAAAACCTTTCTAAATTTGAAGTTTCTAGCTTTAAAGCTACAAAGCTTTATGAACATTAGGGTTTAGTTCTTTGTGGTAATATGTAAGAAACATTGGAGCCTGCTCACATACATGGATTAAAGAACAAAAGACTTAAAGCTGCCTATTATTGGGCCAGGCGTAACACAGAATTGGCAAATTTGTTTTTAATACAGAGCTTACTTGTCCTTCCACACAAAACCACAACATTAACTATCACAAGATTAAGTGCCAAGTCTTGAAGAAAGATCTTGGCTGTGTCAAAGCCAAGATCCTGTCAAGGCAAGCTATCTGAAACAGAGAAAGAAGCATGGATACACAGTATAGCAGCAGAAACAAATGCAGAACAGGGTCCAAAATGAACAAAGAACAGTCTAACAATTCAGCCATAATATAAGTTACCTAATTTGACTGCATATGAAAGCATTTCATGTCAGCAACCTGCTTACTCTCATGCCAAATCCTGTTCATGCTCAAAACATGCATTTTAAAACAAAACTGATAGCTAAAGAATCTGTATTTAAAAAAAAAAAAAAAATGAGCAATTTTTATTGCAATTTATTTTAGTACTATGGCTCTCCTATCCAGCTAACATGAATTCCATTTACTCTAACTAAATTTCCAGTATTTGCAGATTAAGCTGGAGCTTCACAACTCCGATGGCCTCATACATGAGTTCTCCCACTTCACTAAATTGTACCTGTTATGACAATTTGTGAGAATTGGTCTGAGACAGATTTTGCTCTCTGATTTTTGAACACAGGCCTTGATAATATTCCTTTCATGAATAATTCGTAAGGCTAGCATCTTCCAATAACAATATATTCTGAAGAGACAAGTGATAAAAATCAACACTACAGGGTAAGGGTTTAGAAAAGTTGTAACTTTAAATGTCATTAAAGCAAAACCGTATTTCTTCAATCATTTGCTTTTGTATTATAACTAATATAAAAAACTGCTACTGTTCCATCAAACAACTGAAAAACAATTCAGGTGAAAAAGATATAATGCACCTCAATTATCCATATAATAATATTTCATCAGTTTTTTTATTATGCCATCCATTGTGTTCTATTACATGGTCAAAATGTACTTGAACATTAACCTCATTTATGCTTGCTGATGTACAGCTGGCTAAAGAAACAGCATATCCCAAAAGAAAGTAATTAAACATGCATAGCAGAAGCCAGCAACACTTACCTGCCATTCTTAGGCTATCCTGTATCATGCAACAAAAACTAAAAGCAGAAATACTGACATATGTGAACCTTTGAGAACACCTGGCATTGATCAGACAAGCTACGTCTCTTCTTTTCAAAATCAATTTCATCTCTGTACATGTTGAGACACCCTTTTAAGAAGGCATAAGGTTAAGTTTCAGTGCCAGATCCAGTAAGGTTCACATATAACCTTTAACATTATGATGCTGGAGCTATGAATAGCTGTTGTGAGCCAGTCTGTGTATGCAGAATTATTAAGTCACATTGAAAGTGACGAGAATCAGGTTTTATTTTCAGTTCTTCCTTTAAGAAGCATGGGAAATTTGAGTAAGTCAGTTATAACTTCAGTAAGTCTTCAAATAACTACACCTGTTCTTAACATTTTGATTAAAAGTAGGCAGAATTTTGGTTTAAAAAACAAGAAGCAAATCAGGTTTCAACAGTCAAATTTTAATTTTAAAGCCCTTCTTAAATAAATATTTTACGTTTTAGGACCTGAGGATATTTTAGAACAGGTTATTGCTTTCTACCAAAGTTTGCTGAACAATTATCCATAGCTCAGGCATGCAAAGCAATTAGAAGGATGGCAAAATGAAAACATACATTTAGTACATGACAAATGCAGTCTACTGCAGGCAAAGAGTAATAGATATATAAAATCATCTTCTCACTTTCAAAATCAAGGAAAAAATTTGGCCCCTGCTCAAGGTCTGTGCATGTCAAAACTTTTAGAAGGTTCCCCATGTTAAGGTACCTGCCAAGACAAGAATGAGAGAAAAGAAAATTTTCTTTTTATAAGAAAGAACAGCCCAAATGTAGTTGATTGAAGCAGTGGGAAAGAAGACCAGAGAGTTCCATCAGGTACGAACCCGTCCTTCAGGCTGGGTGAAGGGACATCCCCACCTCGAGGATGCACAGCTGGTGACCCCAGCAGTGCAGCTTTCCTGTAAGAAGTGACCGTGTCACCAACATCCTCACAGCTGCCCCTGTGGGAAAGGGGCAGGATCCAACCAAAGGCTTTGCCAGGGACTGTTCTGTCCCAGTACACCCTAGCACCAGTGTCCTGAGCAGGAGTATTGCCTTGAGGGCCAAGTACCAGATTTGAAAGCATTAGCCATGCTAGATTTTAACCTGATGGGACAACAGAAGGAAAGAGCTTTAATTTTGTCAGCCCTTGTAATTGTGTCAGAAGGCCATCATAGAAAACCACATTGTGATACATCATTTCAGTGTGCAGAAAATGCTAATAGAGATATGCCACAGATCTTTCACACAAGGTGCCTAAAACATCTGTGAAACTAAGACAGTTTCACTTCAGACTTTTGGATGTAAAAAACACACATTAACTGCACGATGAATGACCAAAGCAGGATCAGGAATGATTTAGCACTCACTCTTGTGTATGAGAGGATTACAGTGAACAACTGCTCAGCACAGATTACTATGGCACACTGACAGAATTTCTCATTTCATGATTACTTGATTTGCAGGCAGATGGATGGACATCACTGACCACAGAGACCCAAAATGACTAAGCACATGAAAAGAAAATTTACACAGCAGCATGATGGTGGCTTGGCTACTACTGGAGATGGGGGGAAAAAGGGAAAAAAAAAAGTAACAGAAAAAACACATGCAACTCTTTCAAATTCCAACTTTGCAATTAAGTCCCCTGGCCTTCACTGCAGCAGGCATAAGCAACCCTACTTTTACCATCTGAAAGGCACCAGCTGTGAAGGGCTGAGAGACTTACTTTCAAAATCCAAGAAAAAATGTGCTGCATTGTGGTCTATGTCCCTGGTTAGCACCTTAATGAGATTACCCATGCCAGCAAACCTAAAAATAAAAATGGCAAAATAATTTAGTTCCAATAACCATTTCCTACTTTAAGTACACGCCTGGGTCTCACCGGAGCGGGGCTCCCATTGTGTTTTGCACTCTGGATTCATCAGTTTCTGGCAGAGAGCAGAACTCGTGCACTGTACAGTGCATTTCCATGCCCCTTCTTCTTAGAGAGCAGTGATTGTTGAAAAACTGGAAAAGTTATAATCTTTGACAAAATAAAGATGTGAATTACTGGCTCTTCTTCATCTTTGCTTAATACATATAAAGAACATGTGACCTATGATGACTGTGCAATTGTTTTGCATAACTGCAGCACTCAATGCCAAACAAACTCCTTATTGTTTAGGACAAAAGGAACCTTAAATGGAACTGGTGTTATCATAGCACTTTTTTACTACCTCTCTGTAATCCAAAACAGATTTCGGAAAGCCTCTCAGTAGTAGTCATCTGTGGTCAATGAACAGTTTTCCCATTAAATCACAGAGTTACAAGCAAAACAAAAACTACATTTTTCCAAGACCAGGAGAAAAATCAAGTTTCAACAGTTCTTCTTATGTTTGCTGTCACATCCCAGCTAAAAAAATGGAAAGCGGAAGAAAAATTAAATAGTTGTTAGAGTACTTGAGATCAGATAAATTATCAAAACAGTTTCAAATGTTACCACAAGTTTCAGAAATCAATACCTGCAGTCGGAGTAAGAAAACTGCATTTCATAACAAAGCAGCCTTTTCATGAACCTTCCCATGTTTTACAGAGACTGAAAAATATACCTACTAACCGTGGTTCTGAAATGCCAAGAGCTCACTAGAGTGCTGCTGCAAGACAAGTAAGATACACCCAAAAATCTCATCGCAAATTATTTAAGAATAAGCCATCAACAACTTGACAGTTGGATTCAAGCACAAGATATTAAAAAAAAATCAATTTTCAAATTAGTCTACCTATATCAACCAATTTTCACTTTTACTGAAGAATCATGTTTACCTGGAGGGAGATAGCATGACACCAAGAATCACTATTTTATTAGGAGTCAAGGAAACTGAAGCAATGTGAACTCAGAACAAATTGTTTGGCAAAACAAATTTTCAGAACCAGTGTGGAGACAGATTTCTTCATCAAACTAAGAACAGCATATGATTTGTTTTTCGGGATCTTCAAGATTCGGCATTCAAAGCTTGAGAAGGAAGGGGCAACTAATCTCAAATTGCTGAAAATAACCCAAGTCTTTGCTGCAACAACTTCTATACAATGACCAAATGACTGTTAAGAATCTAGACTTTTGTCACTGTGACTTTGAGTGTAACCCAGGTGACCACAGGGGACTCTGCACACAGTGCTTCATCACGAAGTGTATGCTGGCTTTTTCACATGTTCAACCTTCTCCTTGAAACTCAAGGAAATGCAAGACCTGCTTCCTAATAATTTGAACTTATTTCCTGGAAATTCAGATCAGATTTCTCAGCCTATGATAAGCACCTATTAATTCAAGGAATGGTTGGCCAGCTGAGAGACTCTTCTTGAAAACTAACCCATTAAAACACGGTTCTTCAAAGAGGCAGCTTTCCCAGGACCTTCTATCCCATAGCATAGCAAACTATTTTAAAGCTATACGTGCACCAATGCTGTGTAAACATGAGAAGGGAGAAAGCAGAGAAATTATTTTTCCATATCTCTCAAGTGTGTTCTGTAACACAGGACTGAATAAGCCACTTTGTATTTCAGAGTTTTCCAGATCATGAATGCTCTTCTTGTTGGGGAGCAGACAGAGGCCTCCTTAAACAAATTATTTTCAAAAGGGCCAATAAAAAAAACCAGAAGTAGAAGCTGCATAATGGTGATTGAGTTTACAGATTCATATTTAAAAACCAAACCTCAGTCTCAGAACAGCATATTACATATTTCAATTCCAACATTAACAAACAAGCAGCAAACACGTGGCAGTGAATAGTGCTAATGGCCTAAAGAGAACTCTTGTACCTGCAATTACTGCTGTGCTTCAGCTGCACCATCCCCTCCTCCAACAAAATATTTTCCATATCTCAAAAAAATGCCTCTGTGTAGGTTTTGCCTTTGTTTTGATATTAACCAGTCTCCTAAGAGTTTACAGGGCTTAAATATTGGATAACATTACTTGTGAAGGTCAGAGTAGGGGCATGCTTATAGGGTTGAAATATTTTAAGTTCACAGAAAAGCATGTGGGCACTGCAGAACAGATTGTTTCACTGAGCACCTACCACCTCCTAATAGGAGTAGGGAGTTGGCGACTCAGTTTTGCAATACAAATACCTTCATCCCTCAGGGAAGTTTGCCAGGAAGAATATACAGTTTCTTTTCCAGGAGTTAAGTTTAACAAATAGAGAAGCATATTAAAAGTTTTGGCACTACAATGGAACAGTCAATGTGATATTCAAGCAGAAGATGCAACTGATCTAAAGGTAACATCTCAGTGAAGAGCCTCACTGAGCAAAGGAGAGAAATGGATGATAATGGATTAATTCAACTATGACAGCAGCAAGATGACAAGATGTGCTATAGGAATGTATTTCAATTTACATGAACACAAAGCTGCTTAAACACTTGTTTGTAATGAAGTTCTCAACAAACCTCTTCCTTCGTGTGCTCATTGTCCTGAAAAAAATCTTGATAAATTTTAGTTACATCAGAGTTTTGCACACAAGATGTGCAATCACATTTGCTTTCTTAGCAGCAAAACAGTAACTGTGTATTCAGGTTTTATGGAGTGCATGGAAATCTAGCTGAAACTGGACAAACCCAGTATTTTTGAAACTTGAATCAAGACACACTGTAACATTTACTCAAGGATCTCAAGCATTCCTTAAAACTGGAAGCCCTGCTATGTTTTAAGAACTGTGAAAACAACCATTTCTCCCAGCTGCAATCCAAAAAGACTTTAAGCTACAAAGAGCTTGAAAACTCAATTTAGATAGATATTGAGAAGATGTAATTTCTCTAGCATTTTTTTGGAAGATGCTTTCTCTCAGCTTAGTATTCTAAGTAATGAATGTAAGAGCCAAAAGGTCAGAATCTATTCTTCTGGCAAAGCTAAGCACTCCCTTCTTGAGCTCTGAAATGACTTTTTAGAAACAAGACCATGGTGCCATCTGTGGAACTTCCCAGATTTATGGCAGCAGCTGCAGGTCAATATGCCACAGCTAAGGTTAGATGGCCCTTCACTTTTGTACATTATTTTCCTTCAGAAGCTATAGCTAAGCAGCTGGCAGAGCTGACCTATTGTACTCAGAGGGAACACTACAGAGGGGAAAATGAAATCTGACCTTTCTGAGAAGGTGCTGTGTCAGCAGAATACCTGGACCAACCCAGAGTAAAGCAACCTAGCTCAGAGATGCATCAGGCCTCTGACAGATAAGGAAAAGATTTACTCAAGATTCTTGTTCTGTTCAAGATAGCCCATCATTTGCCATTTTTCTGGGCCCAAAACACATGAAAGAAGGACTGCTACTGGCTCTGATACTAAAGATGATGACAATTTGCACATAGCATGAGAAGAAGTCTACACATCCAGCTATTAACATTTAGCTTCAGTGATCTCTTGTGCTATTTGATGCCCTGTAAAAGCATCACCAGCATGAAGATTTCCATAGTTCTGTGAATTACCTTGGTAATTAACCGTATAGTTGCATGCCCAGCCAGTATTAATTTACCAAGCTCTCTTACAATTTCCTTGCAAGTCCACAACTTCATCTGAAGTAAGTAAAATTACTGGTTTAGAAAGACAGATCTGGTTCTAGTTAGGCAGCCCTGACACTGAGCTTCCATTGCCTAGTCAAGAACATTTCCCTGCACTTACTGCACCCTTCTGGAGCACAATGCCACATCAGTCCGCTCCAATTCAAGAAAGACCTAAGCCATCAGCAAGCACTACTGTTGATTTTGATGTCCTGTAGCTGGGGTTTGTTTTAGAGCCAAATAGCTGATTCAGAGCACTGACTGGAGGCAACCTCTGTGAGTCCTAACCCATCTTTTCACTCACAACAAATGGAAAAAAAGGCATACTGAAGCTGTAATACTTATCAAGAAGAATTCTGCATACTGCAATCACTAACATCAAAATATTCACACGTCCAGCCTGAAGTACACTTTAGGTCACTACTTATCTCTTTTTCCACAGCTTCAGAGCATCAACCTCTATTCAATTTTATTTGGTATTCTCATTCAGAATACAGTAAACTTCAAAACCTGCAAACCAATTTCTCTCCCAGAGGTATTACTGATTTTAAAATTTTATAGTGCAGAGTCCAGAGGCAACTCATTAGGTAAACTAACAGCCTAAGACTCAGTAAAAGCACACATTTAACCCACTGAAGATTTCTCCTGCCACAAATGCAACATCACGAGATCAGAGCAGAACAAAAACCAGTAGTTTCTGTCCAAAAACTGGCTGTCCCTGTGAGGCTGCTCAGAATCCCTGCTGGCATGCTCTGCACTCCAGCACAACACTCGAGCCACGTGGAGCAGGTTATGGGAAATAGGAGCACAAGCCAGGAACATGGCTTAAACTTGACCTACTTGCAGAGGAAGACATACGGAATGCCACATTGGATTAGGATGATTTGGCCCATTCCAGCCTTATGGGGTTGTATGATGCTGCGTGTAGAGTCATGATCAGACAAGCGGAAAGCAAAGGCATATTTTCAAAACAAGTCTTGCACGCATGCCCTGCCTGTGGAAAACATCCCCACACATTTCAGTGCCCCCCACCCCCCCAGGCTAAGCCCAGGGGAAATGTAACAGAAACATGCAAGGCAAGTAAATTCACCAAAAAAATTTCCCCTCTCACACCTGAAAAAAACCCTGTGCATTAACAAGGATGTTTCTTGCAACTGGTGAGCAGCTGGACAACTTACTCTCATTACAAGTAAAAGACTACAAAGGTGTTCATAAGTGATATTTTCTATTGTATTTTCATTCTATTGCAAGAATAATATACTTTCAAACTAAGAAGGACTAACTTAAAAGAACAGTTAAATAAATAGACTAAAAGATTTGTTTGTGATCCCTGAAGAAAATCTGCTTCAAGAAAACATCAGCTTACCTTTCAGACCTGTGTGAGCTATTTCCAATACTAAAGTTCACAGTATGAAAACTGTACTCTCTGAAAATTTCATATGTAGTTAAGCACAACACTCTATAGAAAGCACATCTAATGAAACAACAAACATTTTGTTCCTGGGATTTGAGTTTTAAACTTTCATTTGGTCATGTAAATGTGGCATAAACCTATTTGGCAAAATAGTAAGAAAAAACCCCCATGCATAGCATCACAAGTATAGCATTATAATGGAATACCACCATGTTATAACACTTGCAGTGTTACCACATAAACAAAACACTTACTGAATGTCTCCCTATACTGTTTTTCTAGAAGGATAATCCTATCACAGCCTGTTTCAAGGCTTACTGAACAGTATCTAGCCATAAACAGAGAGAAAGAAACAAAAAAAACAAAAAGAAAAAAAGGAATGAGGCAGCGGATAGGTGTCTGCCCACATCAGCTGAATCCAAGGCAGCCCTTAGCAACACATGGCATCACAGCCTGGCAGCCTATGGGATCCTGTGTGGCTTTCTCTGCCAATGAAGCAGCAAAGCTTCACAACCAGTGAGAACATTTCTGCCCTCAACCTGAAATGCTAGAGACTGCTGCAGAGATGGAAACAGGCTGGTAAAATGCACTGCGGGAATCACCCTTTTATGATGGCTGCAACATTCTCCCCGGATACAAGCGTGTTTTTCCTAGACTAATGCATATTTATTTCTCTTCTGAATAGTGCTAGAACAGCAGAAATACCTTCTGACACATCCTAATTTCATCTATTGATTTAGTGATGTTTTAAAATAATAAAGACCTGCCACAATACAAAATGCCAAAGTAATATCATACATGCCAGAAAATAAATAATTTGAGTCAATATTAAAAATAGTAGCTATCACACATCACCTTTAGATTTAGGAAGGAGAAGCCTGGTGCCATTAGCTTGAAGCAAGTTATATTTTGGATAAGCTGGTTTCATTTTCAGGATTCGTCATAGCTCTAGTAACATCACTAATATTAAAGGTAACAGTTCAAATTGTGTCACCTGTGTAAATGTGCTGAATCAAACACATGAGTGAAGTGCCAGAGCCACTCCCAGTTCTGCACAAAACAAACAGTTTTACTTCATTGATGGACAAGTTTTTCAAGCAAGCATTAAGATTTCAGCAGTTTTTATGGACTCTTTTGGGACAGAGTTCCCAGTCCAAACTCCTGCCTAGACCTACACATGGCTCTGCACTGCTGACACCCAGTGGCCACAAACCAGGGACTGCAAACCAACCACAAGAAGTGTGAAATATATGGAGGCCAAAAATCCCCCTCCAAACCCCTAAAACAGCCTATTTCACTGAATTTTGGGGGCTTCAATCATTAGCATCTTATCTGAAAAGTGGAAAAACAAATTATACAGCCAGATAGGAAATGTTTTTGTACAGGAAAGTAAGTATTCAGACTACTGAAAAGCTGTTTGAAGCTGCCTCTGATGTCAATTCATTTGGCTAAACTGACTTTGATACAATAACCTGTTTTAGTCAAAATTGTTTTGGGTTGGTGTTTTTTTTTTGTTTTGTTTTGGCTTTTTGTTTGTTTGGGGTTTTTTTGTTTTTTTTTTAGGGGGTGGGGTTTAATTTTTTTATTTTTTTTTTCAGCTCACACATCATCAATAAAGTCTCCTTTAGAACAAAACTGAATTCAAAACTTGTCATATCAGGAGGATGGAGGTCTGCCAGGGAAAACAGACTAGTGAATAGACTCACATTCCTCAAAACCAGAATTGTAAAATACAGTCAGAGGAGTGTTTATTCAGTCCATTTTTCCTCTTAGAGGAAACCAAGGAAAGGCACTGAAGAATCCACAGTTTCTTTAGAAGTAGTCTTAGAGCCTTGTTAATTTGGGAACATTTTAGTGCCACAGCTGACACTGAATAACGTATTTGACAGGGGCTACAATAAAATAACTAAGTGTGCTCACACAAGTCTGGAACAAATCCAATTTGTCTGGAAGAATTACGCTTGTTTTTAAAACAGAACTTGTATTGAATAAGGCAGGGACTATGCTCCAGAAATCTGCTCTGATTTACCCTTCAACAAGTAACTGCATAATTTTTCCAAGCGTGAATCTGGGGTTAAAAAAATAATTAATTAAACTTTCCTTTTTCAAAAGGACACAAGCCCAACATGCTTTAACTTAATTCTGCAAAATGCTGGTTTTAACTCCATTACATGGCAGCCATGGGGAAAACCCAGCCCTTGCAGTTCAGGGAGGTTTCCACTGGAAGGCAATTCACACTCCGCTTTCTCCTTCAGCGCCGGGGCTGCGCGGAGCCTCCTGCAGCGCTGCCCTTCCCCGGCAGAGGCCGCTGCCCCACCGCCGGATATTCCAGGGACAGGGAGCCGGGAGCAGCGTGTCCAATGGACCCCAGAGCCCCACAGCTCGGAACCAGCCGGGTCCCGCCCAAACACCGCGTTCAGTGCTGGCATTATCCTGCAAACACTGCCTGGCCTCCAAGTCTGCCTTTGTTCAAAGTAAACTGGGAACGTTTTATCAGGTACATAAAGATGCCAAAAAACCAAAAAAAATTGTGTTTAGTAAGAGCTGTGGCAGACTTACACTGTTTTTATTCTTTCAGAGACAAGCTGCTCACTCTATGAAAGATGGCATGCCTTTAGAACTGTGCTATACTACCACATTACTCAGAAAGTTTCCTATTTTCAGGATGTCAGCCTATAATTTAAGAACCTTCAAGCTCTTGTCCCTAAAAAACCCGCAAACAATACAAAGCAACAATTTGTATGGTAAGCCCTCCTCCTGCCAATCACCTCTGTAAAAAGAAAAAAAGCAAAACCCCAACCAAATTTTTTTTTTAAATGTCCCAAAACCAAACTTGCAAGTTTTACCTAAATGCTAGAAAAAGAAGTATGTTTTCAATTCCTAACTTCCTAACTAGTCCAGCTGACGTGCTCTTTTTCAGTTGGTATTTCACATGTGAAACAACACTCCTCTTCCAGCCTGGTTTGATTTGGAAATAGTTTTCTTTCAGAGGAGCTGAATTCCCATCTACCAGACTGCCACACGTGTCAGTCAGTATCAGAGCTGGATGAAGCTGCACTGAGGATCCCACAGCCTCGGCAGTGCTGCCATCTAATGCACCAGGACAAGGAGTACAAACACCCACATTGCTCTGCAACACTCAAGTAAAATGTTTTCTCTGAGATGTTCCAAAAATGTTGCATCCCTTCAGTGCCTTGGCTTGCAATCCTGCACTAATGATGTCATGACAAATTATCTTGTCATCAAGCTGATGGATATAAATAGCTATTAACATATCCCATCTCAAGGGACTTCTACTGGAATGTCACAGTGTCACCACAAACCTTGTGTGTATGACCCTGACACTGACTGTCCATCTGAGAATTGAGTTCAGTGACACAGCAGCTCTGAAATATCAAGGAGAAAAGGAAGGCCCACGACCTTCCAAATCATGGAGCTGGCAGGGCATGTTTCTGTATTTCAGGACAGCTTTCTGAGTATTCTGTGGAATTTCCTTTTTCTGAGACACCAGTCAGACACAGTATGTTTGCAGGATATAGAAGGCTAATGAAGCACATCAAGATGATGATGGTACAACAGAGGATGAGTAGCAGGATGATGCTCCTTCTCATCCCATCTGTTTTCAGAAGCAGTAACAAACAGGCAGGCATCAGGCAGAGCAGAGGGATAAAATTGGTCTCTGTATGGTTGTTTGTTTATTTGAAGTTTCAAAAGCGACTCCTTGCAAGATCAAGGATCTACAGCTATCTTTGTTACGTCCAGTTACTTCTTTAGTTCCCCTCAAAAAACATACCACCAAGTGCTTTTACTGAACCTGGATAGTTTTTCTTGTTGGAAAGCAAGTGTTAAAAAAATCCCAACTCCAAGAAAAATCCACCTGACCCCACCGGTCCAGATTTCTCTAGCTATATAAATATGATAATTTTTTTATCTCATTTTCCATTTCTCCCCTCATCTGAAATTTTATTTTAACCTTAAAATCAAACTAAAGGTAGCCAGTCAGGCTAGGATATTATAAGAATTATTTCTCATCCACCTGTTGGAAATATGGCGAAACATTTGCTATTTTTCAGTGATATCATACAACCTGAAATCCATTAAGATCAGTAACAAATATACAGAACATCATGCAGAGTTATGATTTTCTGCAGTGGTCCATCTGTGAACTCTACTGGTCCATCTCGTCTCACAAGAAGTTTGTAGCAGTTCCTGGGGAAAACCAGGTACATAGGCAGAATGGAAAGACATCAAGAATACCAAACATGTTTAGTAATCACATCTGGCTCTGAAAAATACTCCATCTGAAAATACATACTAGAAGAACCACAAATAGATGGTATCCCTGTTCCTACTATTCCTTAAGGACCTGCTCACACAAAGGTTCAAGTTTTATTGAATATTTTTTCAGGTTTTAACCTTGTTCAACAGCGACATCTAGTTCAGTTTGTCCCATTCTTTACAACTTAACCAAACTTTTCCACAGTCTCCAGTTCTTTACTTTACACGTTGCTTGGGTAGGGTTTGTCAGTCCCTCCCAACTCTGAAGACTGGCAATTCCCTGATGATTTATGATGCTGACAGGCATCTGGCAGCTAACCTTGTCTTGGCATAGCTGGAGAAGTTGAAAGCATCAGGAGCCTGACACCCCAGCTTCTGCTGAAATGGACACCACACCACCTTGATTACAAACACTCTCCCTTCAATACCTGAAACACTGTTTTGGTTCACAGTTTCTTCAAAGAAAATAGAAGTTATTTGCCATGTGCTGTAGTCGTTTGCTGGACAGCATTCTTCTTCCTGCAGGCAGTATCATTCCCAGCAATGCACCCTGAGTTTTCCTAGCTCTTCTGCATGACTCTCACCTTCCTGAGCAGAAGCAGCACTGGTCCAGTAGAGGAATAAGCGGAGGGTGTGAAAGGATGTGCAAAACCAAGTGCACACATGCAGAGGGAAGAAAGATGGTGATCCTGGAGCCTGGACTTGCCTAGATGGACCCATGGTCTGAGTCACTTTAGTGAGTCACTTTAGTGACTTTTACAATGTATAATTTGCAAATGCACACAATGCTGTAAATTAAAAGTCTGCACTAGTTCCAATTGCAGCCTTAATAACACCCTCAAGGACTTCGTAAGTAAAAGCTATTAAAGGAAAAAGGTACTACTGCTGCTAGCACTGGATGTTTTTCCATTAGTTTATTAAAGATTTGGAAAATCTTGCTGTATGCCTGCCCAGTTCCTAGATTCATTCCTTAACCCACAGACACTAGTCAGTAAGAAGGAAGGACTGTGGGCCTGAACCAGCAACATCATAAACTCTCCTAAGAATGAAAAAAATATGACAGTTCATCAAAACCTGCAATTCTGCAAAGTAAGCATTTTAAAACATGAATTATGCACTAAAATAAAGACAATTACTTCAGTAACACATTTATATGCCATATATTCCTAATTCTCAGTGGAGGATTTAAATAGTTTTGGACATAGCACTAGCAAATGTTTTCTACTCTTGTCGACAAAACTGATGACAAATTGTATTGGGTTTATGTGGCAAGGTTGTGATGGCAGGGGGCTACGGGGGGACTTCTGTGGGAAGCTGCCAGAAGCTTCCCCCATGTCTGACAGAGCCAATGCCAGCCAGTTCCAGGATGGGCACAACACTGGCCAAAGCCTAGCCCATCACTGGCGGTGGTAGTGCCTCTGGGATAATGTATTTAAGAAGAAAAAAGTTATGGCACAGAATTAATTGTAGACAGAGAACAGAAAAATGAAAATATATGAGAGACACCAAGATTATGTTGCAGACAACCTGAGTCAGTGAGGAAATGGAGGGAGGAGATGATCCTGACACTGCAGCAGAGATTGCCCTACAGCCTGTGCAGGACCCTGCACTGGAGCAGGTGGATGCCCCAAGGAGGCTGTGACCCTGCAGGAAGCCCATGGTGGAACAGGCTCCTGGAAGGACCTGTGGGGGACCCACATTGGAGCAGCCTGCATGGAAGGGATGCATCCCATGGAAGGAAATAACACTGAAGCAGTTTGTGAAGAACTGCAGCCCTTGGGAGGGAATCATGCTGCAAAAGTTTCTGGAGGACTGTGTCCTGAGGGAGGGACACCCTACACTGGAGCAGGGAAGGGCTCCTCTCCCTGAGGAGGAAGCAGCAGCAGAAACAGCCTGTGATGAACTGACTGTAACCCCCATTCCCCATCTCCCCTGACTGAGCAGGGAGGGGTGAGGTAAAGAACTGGGGATAAAGTTAAGCCTAGTAAGGAAGGAGGGGTGAGGGGAAGGAGTTCTGATTTGAATGGTAATAAATTCAACTATTTTTCCTAAGCTGAGTCTGTTCTGCCCGTGACAGTAACTGGTGAATGATCTCCCCCCACCTTTATCTCAATTCATGACCTTTTTATTGTATTTTGTCTCCCTTCTCCAGCTGAGAAGGGAGTGTCACAGTGGCTTTGGTGAGCACCTGGCATTTAGTCTGGATTAACCCACAACACAAATCCATTTAACCAGCTCCCCAGAATTCAAAGGCTTTTTGATGATTAATCAGAAACAGAAGAAAAACAAATCCTACCTCAAGTTCGGTACCATTACCTTCCCAATGTGTCAAAAGATTAATAGCTGTGCTGGCAAAGCACAATAAACATGAAGTATAACACAGACACTATGCAGTAGCTTAGATGACAAGCAGCAGGTTATAAAACTAAGAGCTAACACCTTCACATGAGCATGTGCTACCTCTTCAGACTCACAAGCTGGTTCAGAGTACTGGTTTCTGGCATAAGGGATCTGGTTCAGCTACACAGTAGCTTTGCTAAAGAGACAGAGAGAAAAACCACCAAAACATTATCTCTTTATTCAAATAGTTCAAGAAGTTGCACAGCCTTCTGTAAGTTCACACAAGTGGCCAAACCACTTTAACTCTGTGCATAATGGAAATGCCTTTTTTGAAGTAATGGCACTTCACATCACTCTGGTGAAGAGTTTTGAAAATCAGCCTCACCAGGCTTTGTGGTAAGGCCCTGTGCAGGCAAAAACCAAACCCTCGCAGCTTAGCTTAGCATCTTTAAACAGAGAGGCATAAATTTGGTCAGGGATGAGGACTCCCAGAGAACACCACAAATTTCAAGAGCTGTTGAAGGAAAAGAGGGAAAACAAGTTCTTGAAGAGAAAATTACTAATACTGAAAGAGTCCCATTTTCTGTCCTCTAACATACTACAATTTTGCTTATTTGTCAGCAGTTTTCAAGCAGTTTAAATTTCATTTCTTACCTACAGCCAGTGCTGCACTCTGTTCTTGGCCTCCAGTCTGTTTTAAAAGAAAAAAAAAGATTATGGAAATTAATTCTTTTTCACCGAAAGTCTTAAATGCGATGCAATGCGACCTTGGAAAAGCAAACACACATCTGTTCCAGACACCATTCTTGTGTATCTACTTCCTAAACATAGTTCTGGATCCATATGCCACTGGGACTTTCAAAAAACATGCTAAGAAAATGTAATTTATCTCTAGGCATACAAATAAATAGGGAATGCCGTTGTTTGGCAATGAATGTGCTTCCAGGGAAAAAGGCTGCCATATTAGATAAACCATAAACACACATATTCCAGAATAAATTTAATAACTAAAGAGTCAAAGCTGCAATAAAATACCAGTGGCAAACTGTTCCACTTGCATTTCACATTGCTTTAACACGAAAATCACATAAGATTCTAATCCAGCCATACAAATGTGCACTTGAAAAAAATTCAAGGCTTGTATGCTGACCTCCAGAGAAGCATTTTCAAGTCACCATTAAAAACCATTTGCTTAACAAAGAAAACTAGTGCTCTTGGACAGCCACAGTGTGCTATACACATCATTACCATTGTACTAACATGGCAAAATAATTATGTTAATAGTACAGTTTAAAGGAGAAGATAGGGAGTATTACAGTAACTCAAAGCTTCACAGGAAATAATAGTGTAACATTAGCCAGGGAAGGCTCTGAAGATATACAGCAGCACAGGCAAGAAGCAGAGTGAAGACTATAGTGAGAATGACTCTTCACAGCCCAGAGAACTGAACACAACCAAAAAGATGACCATTACACACAGCTACAACTGTAGAAATTTAACTCTCCATTCTTTCCAGTGCATGCATCTCCCTCAAAGAAGTTTTCCTCTTGACCGGCTTAAATTTGAGTAGCAGCTGCTTTTGCCTTTGCACCATTGACTTCAGCTTTCCCTTACTTTCTCAGAAATAAGCAACAGCCAGTTCTTCAGGACAAAACATGGTTATGAGCACTGTCTTTGTAGGAGTTGCTGCAATTCCCTAAAATGCACCCGCTCTCATAAGGCATATTTTAAATATGGTTGTTCTTTTCCCAAAAAGAACTTCTCATGACTTCAGACCACTCAATCTGTGCTTTGAGACAGCACAACAAAAATAAAGCCCCGGAAATCGCCAGTCCCCTGCAGGTCAGGGCTGAACACAACTGACGTTGCAAAGAGAAATTGAAACCAAGACGTGACCCAACACTACTTTAAGAAGCTAATTTCCTGAAAAAGAGCGAAAGAAAAGTCAGAGAGGACTGAGCTGTAAACAAAACCAAGAAGATTAAATCCATTAGAATGAGCAGACCATAGAAATAAATTTGCAAACGAAAGAAAAAAAAAAAGCTCACTGTAGCAGGTAGCCTAGGGATTAAAAACAAAAAAAGGTATCCTCTAATGGTGGTAGTTCATTTCCAACTGATAGAATTATTAGGAAGAAAAAATGAGCACTGCTCAGCTCTTTCCATCTTTCTTGACACAATGCTGCACACATAGAGACACAAGCACTCACCACCTGCAAGAACAACGTGCTGATGCTTGGGCAGCTTGTCCTGAAGGCTTCAATGAATGAGTGGAAGTTAATAATTATCAAAGCCTCCTAGGACTCTTGTGGTAATGAAGGCAGGAGGAGAAAAACAAAGCCATTAGGCAAAAGGGAAGCAGCCAGGAAAACTGAGAATGATAGGCCAGTTGCACTGTCATCAATAACAGGCAGAGAGATGTTAGCACAGGAATCCATTAACTGGTTTCCCATCTTTTAGTACCTATGAACAAGCTTTTCTGCAAAACAGCTCACACTGAGCACTGCTGATGCTGTCACTTGGTTTATACTGGCAAGCTGATAGGTATTTGATTTTTTGCATAGTGTGACTTCACATCATGGTATTTTATATTTAGAGGTTAGCACTGAGCAATATAATAAAGCACTGCCTAAATGGATAAGAAATTGACTTGCTGATCTCTAGTCAGGCAGAAACATCAGCAAAGATGCATTAAAAACAGACAGATGGGAAATGATTGGTGTAATGGATTCTTCACAGAATTAATTCTTGCACTTTGGATGCACCCTAATTCAGACAAAAGAGCTTCTAAATGAACAACTATTTCAGGTTCAAAGTGCACTACACTTGGGTTTTCATGCTGGGATAGAGGATCTGCAAAACCTCTAAGCTTCCTTCTGACTTATCCTCAAGGTTTACATCTGCAGATTACTATAGAAATACCACAAAAGGGCACAAGATGAGACATGTAAACTATACAAATTAATAGGCAGTGAAAATTGAATAATTCAGACCCAGCATTCTTCAATTCCTTGTGATTCTAAGGTAGTCAAATATTTAATGTTCCGTTACAGAGAAAAGAAGTTCTAGGCAGGAAAATTAACTTTACTCAGTGGGTTACAGCTCATGGAGTCAAACAGCAGAAAGTTAATGCATTCCATCCCAGGGATCTCATTTAGACACACAACCCCTTCCCTTGAACTGCAGCCTAACTTCACCACGGCAGAAATAGGCCAAAGCACATGTCAATATCTCAGGCCAAATACAACAGAAATTCAAAGAATTGTCACAACAGTTAAAGAACCAAAATGGAAAACTGTCTAGAGCCATCAGAGAGGGACAGTGAATCACCTAAACTGCAGCATAACAGAAACAAAACCAAGCATCATGCAGTTTGTCAGAGGAAAAGCCTGTAGCTGACAAGTCAAATGGCACTGAGATAAAAAAGACACAGTAAATAAACTTGGCATCACTGTGAATAACGAAACTGGAGGGAAAAAAAACCCCAATGAAAACTGGCTAAACACTGAGTAAGCCCTGTGCTTTGGGCATCCACCTCATACTGAATTGATGCTGCTTAACTCAGCAATACATGAGAACAGATTTCACATGAGAACAGCTAACCATGAACTTCCAGTATGAAACCACTGTCTTCTGCCCAACTCTGGCTGAACTAATTAAGAAGCCTCTACACTCAGGTATGGACTTGTCAGCAACTGTCAGTCATGATTTGCTACAAGAATGGTGATTTTTCAGCCTTTCCAACATTCGGGTTCTTCTGCCCATTAAAAACTGAAAATTAAAACACTGAGTGCTAAGCAATAATTAACAACAACTTTGCACCAAGAATCTAAATTACTTTCTGTGTACCCAACTGGTTTCTCAGCTCATCAGGGAACTTCAGAAAGTATTAACTTCCCAAAGCTTATAACACTTACTAGCAAAAGCTTGCACGGACTAATGTACTCTATGTGAAATACAGGGCACCCAGACTAAAGTTGTTTTGAAAACACAATAGACTGCTACTTTGACAGAACAAATGTTTAACTTCCTAGTCTGCAGTTCAAGCTTGCACTAGGACTCCTCTTGGTAAGCCCTTGGATACAGAAGACAACAGAATCTAGCTCAAAGACTGCCTGCCCTGTCAATTTTTAGATGCTCCTGCTCTCTTGGCTCAGTTTCAGACTTGAAATAAAGTTTGTGGAAACAGCTCTAAAAAACTTGATACCCTTAGAAGCACACACTAACACATAAAAACCAAGCCCAATCCAAAACAGAACCCACAAGTCAAATACATCCCACATCTTGTGGGTAATAAAAAGAGAAAACTAAGAAAAGTTTAGTAATAATATTTGATTTTTACTTCAGTAACCATAACAGATGTCTAAGCCATAAAAAAATAATTCATTGCTAAGATCATGTTTCAAAGGGAGTTTCAGGGCATCTGCAGATGAACCCATGGTTCAATGCTAAATGAATGTGAACTCTGGTGTTTAACATCAGTGATTGTAGACAAAGCTGCTTCTATATCTCTATGGCAATTGTATAGGAGACTTAAGATTAGCAAAGCAGGCTACCACTACTGCAGTGACCTCAGTTATTCATAAAGAGAAAATGTACTGGTTGCTTGCTATAAAACAACTTTTTTGACTTCTGACTGTAAAGCTCCAGCTCAAATCTTTCTTCTCCATTCATTTTCACTTATCTTGGTGAGGCAAAATTGCATCTTAGAAGTCCAAGCGTTATATTAAATCTTTCCCTATTCTGTGTAGTTTCTCAATGCTACCACAGTACCTAATATTACTCGCTGCACTCAAACCCAAGTTTAAATTTGTAATTTAATGATAGAAATTGACTATGAATATATCAGAGGGTCTAGTGTTCCATTATAATTTTTCAAGCTTATTTCATTTTCCCTAATTATTATACTTTCACAGCATACATTATCTCTAAACTGTTACTGTTGTATGTAGCAGTATGTTTTTGGTTTTATCAGTTCTGTGTATGCATTTGTTCCTTGCTTTCATACAGTTTTTTATAAGTTGTAATGGTTTGTTCCATGTACCCCATGTTTTACCCCTTTATGGTTTATCCCAGTTATTGTTTTTAATCAATCATCATCTATGTGACATGTGGGTCTGGTCAACCACTTTGAAGCCTCACGCTGGGTCTAGAAAGTTACACTGAGGGTGTCGAGTGATTGGGCAGGGTCCCCGTTATTCCTTCCCTTGCTTTATTGATTTGTTATATTTGTCACTTACGTACAGGGTCACTCCCTTCACCCCACAGATTGGTCCCAAGCTGTACCCTACCCCCTGCTCCTCCCCTGTTTATAAGGTGCTGTACAGAGAAGATCCCTGCTCTCGTGGGGAGACCCTCTGGTGTTGAGATGGTCCCTCAATAAACTCCAGCTGCTGTTCCCCATCAGAGACCTTCCTTCATTCCTCGTCACTGTTCACAGGAGCGGGGCCGTATCCCAGGACAGGGAACCATATCCCAGGACACAGAACCGTATCCCAGGACACGGAACCGTACCTGTTCTGCGGCTGGTGCCAGGGCGAGCCAGGCAACGCGGGACGAAGGTCCCGAGAGACACCGCACCACTGCAGCTTCACTTCATATGATCTTAATGCCAAGTTTTCTTTTTTTTTCCCAATACCTTTTGTAATTATGTATCACATTATATCGTTGTGGACTTGGCAAGTGGTGGGTAATGGCTGGACTTGATTTTTCACGTCTGTTCCAACCTAAAAGATTCCTTGAAAGCTTTCAGAAAAGTTTAGATGCTGCATTATAGACCAACAGGAGGGACACAAAGTTTAACACACACATCCCTTTCAACAACTAAAGGAAAAAAAAAAAAAGGAACACTAAAAGATGTTTGAGAAACTTGTATGGCAGAAGAGGATATTCACACAAAACTAGCATTCGGCATGAAAATTTCTATTTCATCCACTTACAGATATGTATTCTGCAACAAAAAATTACTTTGGCTTAGTGGAAACAGTAAAATAAACTATCATAATCTTCATTTTTGCATCTTAAAGCTCTACACAGAAAAAAACCCTACAAATTGAACATCAAGTACAAGCAATTTTTTCACCCAACCAAAAAGTTAATTTAAACATTGCCAAATAAACTTTTTCACTTATAGAAACAAGACGAGAAAAATAACTGTTGGGTAACCAGAAAACAAATAAGGAATTTTAGTAAAACAGAGATGAGACTTCTTTAGTTGTTTAATTTAGAGTTGGCTTTTAGTTTGTGGTTGGTTGCTTTTTTTGGTAGTGGAGCAGGAGGTAGAGCTGTGGTACTTTAGTCCAAGCAACACAGCTTCTGGTTTTACCACAAAAAAGAATTAAAAAAAAAAAAAAGTCCTGTGTCTAATAGTCAATTACTCAAACAAGTGAACTTTCTACTTTTGGTAACATATTATCTCCTGCATTTCTTTTGAACTTTCATAAATCCAAATCCTGAAGTGATTTAGTACCAGATATAAAACACAAGCAGAATTTTAAAGAACTGTCCAGAATTCAGGCTTTCACTCCTCAAAGAAACTAATGAAGTATTCCTGAGGTAGGAAGAGACATGGGATATCATTCCTACACATTTAAATGAAATGGGCATTTGCTCTCCATTGCATGTTTAACTTCCCCCTGACTACCTGGCATCGCTGTTTTGCACAGTAGATGCTTCCTGTGTTGTTATGCTGTTAACACCCAGCTGTGAAGTGTTCCTGAATACCACCCGAGTGATTCAACAGCTTATTTAAGATATACAGATGATATAATTTATTAGGAATATGACACAGCTTAATGGAGAGTTCTGGCTCAATATCATCAAAACAGAAATGAAACCATGCCCTGTCCCAGGAGTTTGCAGCAGTGCTCACCCACTTGCACAATACAAACAGTAAGATAAGGAAAGGTCAGCAGGACTTTCCCATTCACATTATTGGTGGTGTAGGAGCAGCTCTGAGCCATGCCAAGACCCACAGGCCTATTCCCTAATGCTTGAACAGAGGAGTCATTCCTTATAATCTAGATTTCTACTCAGGGTTAAAAAAAAACAAAAAACAAAAACAAAAAAAACAACAAACCAAACAAAATAACTTTCCTCGGGACTGTTATTAGGTCATATGAGCAGAAAGGAACTTCTACCACAAAAAAAAAAATAAACCAAAAAAAAAAAAACCCAGCCACAGAAAAGTTACAGTCATTTACCACCTAAAAGATCTTTTTACTAGTTTTAGTGAGTTCTAACCATCAACTGTTCAACAGTAACAAAAATTGAGAGCAGAAGCCCTAGTTACCTGTCTGATAGGTAAAACTCTAAGATGAACTAGGACCTAAGCTGATTGTGCTACAGCTATGGAACTATCCCATACACCATCTCTGCTGCTCAGAGACAACGGATGTGTTTATTGCAGATTGCTAAGAACACAGTTTAGATTTTTAAAAGCCTGAAAAGCCCTTCCTATGGACACCAGCAGCAGTAAGTTCTGCCATAGGCTCAGAGCTGAGCAGTTTCTAGGTGACAGTCAAGCAGTTCACTTTAACTCCTTCTCGAGGGTCCCCAGTGCTGCCCCACTACACAAATCTCAGCAGACACAGCTCCTTCCAGTTTTAACTCACCCACTAAAGGAGGCAGGACTTTCCAAAGGGTGACTCCATGAGAGCTTTGGGACAAGCAGCAATTTTTGTCAAGGAGGATAGAGGAGCTCTGCTCCAGCCAGAGGAACAGTCCCAGAGCACTGAGACTCTTGAAAGGGCCTCCAGCTTGTCCAGGAGCTCTGTGAGCTCCACCTACACAAAGATTTGTAACAATTGCTGCAGCTACAGTTAAAAAAAAGAAGAGGGCAGGGTATGAAGAAGCTTTTCTGATCAGCTATACATTGCAGTAATACAGTTTTGAAATTATTCTGGTGAAAACATGGGTGATTAGAATACTAAAAGCAATTGTATCAATCATTAGCTCTCCAGAAAGGAAGAATCTAACCACGCTGTTTTAACCTGGGATCTCAAATGTTTATTGGGTAGCACGTGAGATGGACAAACATCCAAAAACTATAGAACACAGGGTAACAAACATGAGAGAGATAATACGGGAATGTCCGGGTTCAGCTCCTTTTGTGTGTACTCAACAGCTTTGTCCAACAGGCAGGAAAATAAACCAAAAAAACAGGAGCTATACAACAAGGTCTTAATTCCTGCATTGTAATTTAATGGCACTGAGTCTCAACAGTTGCACACTATTTCTTCTCAATAGTTTCTCAAATTAATTCCATGATCACCTAAACGGAGCAAGCTGCATCAAAGGAAGTTTAGATCAGACATTAAGGAAAGCTTCTGCACTGAGGGGGTGTCTGGTCACTGGAACAGGCTCCCCAGGGAAGTGGTCACAGCACCAAGCCTGACAGAGCTCAAGGACCATCTGGATAACGCTCTTAAGTCACACCACTTAGTGGTATGGAGTTCTGCAAGGAGCAGAGAGCTGAACTTGATGTTCTGTGTGGGCCCTTTCCAACCTGAGACATTCTAGGATTCTAAATAATAAAACTGCACTTATGTAGTCAAGCAGTAAGCTGAACACTAACAAGAACTAAAGGACTGTATGTCTATAGTTCAAGTGCCTACAGAGTAAAAAAAACCAAAAAAACAAAAAAACACACTCCCTCCAAAAACCTATCCTTTAACAAGCATTTAAGCGTTCTTCTCTAAGTCAGGCAGTGAAATAAGCAACATCTGACATTAACCTAATAGAACAAAATACATAAAACTTAATATGACTGTCCAGTCACCTGTCCCAACAAGCACAGCTTTTCAGGTCAAATGTCTTTCTGATGAGAGAAGTTTACATATTTTGCTGCCCTGTTTAAAAGTGACTTTTCAAATGTCAAAACAATCCTTAAATTAATGCGTTTGATTTGAAGGCTCATTGGACAAACAGAATTAAACAGTTCATGTTGTCCTGAGCAACTATTTATAGGTAAAGAAAAATAGCAGCTTTACCTTCATAAACAAATCAGCATGGCTGAAGTCTCAAGAGCACAGTTTACTAAATAAGCCTTTAAAGCAAATTAAAAACTCATTTATTTTTAAACTACCCTATTAACTGTTGCAGTAGGACCAGTACAAGTAAAGGAAGGATATTTTGGAAGAGCTTGACAGTGAATTCCACTTGATTACAGTGAAAAAGCCTTGTCACTGATCATTTGCAAATTGCTACGATCTTCGTTCAAGGTTTAACTTATTTTACATCTACTGTGGGAAAAAAGATACCACATTATGTTTCCTCAGCATAGGGACATTATTTATATCAATCATACACGCTTATTAAACTTCTAAAAACACAGCATTGCGTAAAAGCTTCTAACATATCAATCTATTCCTGTGCTATTGCAGCGAGGCACATTAAACAAGCCCCAAGATAAAATACAGCAAATAAATACAAGACAGCTCTGTTCAGCCTAAAACAAGTCAGCTATTCCTTTTTTTTGCCTTAGACACCACAATTAATGCAAAATAAATGCATGCTGGTAGAATATCCGCATCATGATCAGAATTTCTACCACACCATCTTGAGTGTCAAAATCACAACAAGTACTTAACCTCAATGTACTAAGAGCCATTTACACAAACCCACTTTCACATGGATGAGAAATCAATTCAAGATGCTCTGCTGAATTTACCGACAAACTTACAACAATATATTTAGAGCAACAATACCAAAGGAGATTGTTTTTAATTTGTGGCACAAATGGGAAGTACAGGTGGTTTCAATTGTCAGAAAGACAATTTTGCTTCACATATTTACATTCTACAACATCACTGCGGCAGATTATTCTTTTACCCCTGATGTTCCCACATAACCCTGCTGTTAGTATCTGGTGGTCTTGGCATTGAAAGCTTTTAGAAGTATTTATAATGTCACCACTTTCTATGTTGGTTACATAGGGTTCCTCAAACAAACAAACAAATCAACCCTCCTGAAAGCTGCCATTAAAAGCTACACATTTATAAAACCTATTTCCTTGTTTAATGGAGGAAACATTTAGCACTGAGCAAAACAAAACAGAACCTAGCTTTATATTTCTTGCAGCATGTTTGACTTTATATAAACTTCCCCACCAGTCATAACCAAACAGAATTCTGTAAACACATGAAATAGGGCCTTACTCAAACGCAGTATCTCTTCTGCGTGAGATCCTTCACTGCAAACCTTTTTCAGGTACAAAGATATGGGGACAACAAATATTCCTGCTCTTTTTAAATTTAACTCATATTAAGGGATTTAGGAAAAGGGATTAAGGGAAAAGACTAACATTGTTACTGAAGAAGTTTTAAACATTCTTCACAAGAGGAAGCAAAACATTTAAAGATGTGTCAGCCAGACAAATGTTACTTTCATAAGAGCTATACCAGCCACAACAAAGAGTTCTCAAAATTAATAAGAAAATGACAGCCATGCATTTACTTCCATTTTGTAAACATAATACTGAAGGTGTTTTCATATTTATTAAAATTAGCATAAATGCAAAACCTGTTAATCCACCCACAGTGCAGTATCAGTACTGGAACAGACACTTCACAACATGTTAATCAGTTTGCTCAAAACATCTCCCCATCATCATTACAGGGGAATGATTCTAAGTTGCATGGAGAGATTTTTAAATCTTCAAGCATGCAGACAAGTTCAAGCTGCATCTAAGAGATAACACTAAAATGAGAGTGAATAATTATCAGAAATTATACATGAAGGCAGAAGACAATTATCAAGATCTTTTCTGAACAACTGATAATTTGGAAAAATAACCCCATAGAAGTTAAGTCAGCATAATGAAAAAGAACAGCTAATACAAGAAGAACAGGGTAAACACTGAAATGTCACTCATCCTTCAGTGTCTGTGATAATGGAGAGTAGAAACATCATAAGCAAAAGAAACACCACCTGGATAAAATGGGCATGCACATCTTCTACAACCATTTGGGTTAGTCTGCACCACACCAAGGGCCAGCTGGGTTGGGATTTTTATCTTGGCATCAGTCATGCAGGACCCAGACCCAGACAGCTCTGCCCCATGGGATGCAGCATCCACGTGCCATGTTCCCTTTTCAACAATCCCAGAGCTGGGGGCCTGAACTGAGAACATGGGTCAGGTCTAAAATGCAGTAGAGCTCAGCAGGCTCTCAGCTCCTGTCTTCCCAAATCAAAGTTACTGCAGGAAATAGTGAAACCAAGTTTGTGCAGCACTACCCCAAGCTAAAAAATGACTTACTGGTCCTAAAGGAAATACTGAATTAAGACAAATACTTTACCACAGCTGCAGACAAAGAATTACTTCATAGAACTACCCAGTTTCACTCAGCATGGCCATCCTGTTAAACTTCTCTCTCCGAGAGAGACGGGGAGATGATGGGCTGGAAGAGGAAGCCAAAGTAGGGAAAAAGACAGAAGACTTCAATTCTAGACTAATGAGCTTTTCAGTCTTCTGCAGAGGGCAAGCTATGCACCCAAATTTAGAGACAGACACACATTACTTATTCATATCATATACAACCAGAATAATCCAAAGTATTATCCTAAAAGTTACTATCAGATAATTATAGTGTGGCTGCAAACTTATGTTGGCAATACAGTGCTTTAGTACCACAAATGGTGGCACACTACATGCCAGAGTTTTTTTCCTCCTTTAAGCTGAAGGTCATACACTTTCAAACCCAGTATTTAGGAATGAGTCTCATATGTATTTTAGCTTCAGAAACTGCAATTTTACAGGCAACAAAACTCTTGAAATTATTGCTCAGAAATAGCTGTACTATGCAAGTCATCTTCTATTAAAAAAAAAAGACTAAAGAAGTCAAACTTTGTTTTTACTATGTCATTCTGACAGATGCACATTACTGACTACTATAAGCTTTCAAAACTTTCCTATCATTAATCTAGGTTTGGCAGAGTAACCAAGCATTTTAATATTCTCTGCAACAGCTACACCACAGAACTTTATAAAGTTATCCTTGACTGCTTATAAAATTTAGGCAAATTAACTGGTGAGTGAAAATTAATAAAGCATCTGTAAATGCTTAAGTCATGAAAGCCCAATGTTTTCTTATTGGCTAGGAGGTGTTTCTTTCCATGTTCATCCTTGAACCCAGCCACATCACCCCATTTGGTCTAAGAACCCTCTCTTGACACATGTTTAATGAACCCTGCAGCTCAAGTGGCAGCAGTAAACAGAAAGGTAAGATCCAAGCTTTATAGGAGGTGTATAGTAAGGTGTAATTACAGAGGGAAACTGCTACTTCATCTACAACATTAAGGATTTGAGAAGTGAGCTGTAACTCTGGTACCCACTATCAATGTGCATATGATTTACCTGTGTCACGACATTCAAGTGTCCTAAATTCTCAGGTTTATTTGTGATTGCTGTGTAATACTGCAGCTCAACATCTTAACTTAAGGGCTGGCAAACTGCTATTAAGTGGTCATAGCTCTTCACTGATTATCCTAATTATTGTTCTCTACCTAAAAGCAGCCTGCACATGATTTGGTGTGTCTGGGAATCACAAGATATCCTTAGTTTTATTATCATACATTATTCTCAGTAAAAATTAGGCCTCAACAAACATCCATTGAATAATTACAAGCACATTAATGGCATCTTCCAAAGCATCTGGACTTCTGTTAAGGCTTCCTTTTTTCTCCCTCCAGACTCTGAAGCACTATATATGAAGTTTCACTGTTTGCACTATCACACTTCAAATAATATTAATATAGGATACAGCACAGACACATTGTATTTGTTTCAGCTAAAAAGACAAATAGACGATGTCTAACATATCATTACAGGAAAAAAAAGAGTCTTTTTTCCTACTGAGAGAGCAGGAATTTAATCAATTTGTATTCCAATTTGAATACCCACATGTTATCCACTGCTACTGAGTCTTTTGTCTGGTGAGCTACACACAGTTAGAAAGAAAAAATATTAAATGAACTAGTTCTTGCTTTCAACACATCAAAATACTTTGTACTCCTTGGCCTAAAATATTATGGAAAATAAAGAAATATTCTACAAGCAAAGAAACCCAAGAGCAAGTGTTTACCAGTTAGTAGTATCTTCTTGCAGTCTTAACAGAGAACTCCCTTCTTCAGATTATTGATGCAGCAGCTCGTCCTCACAATCTGAAAAAATAGAAGAACCCCATTAAACATAAACAATACATAATATTTCAATCACACAAACCAGTGCCAGGGGTAAATCAAAGTTAATCCTGCAGTGCCAAGGAACCTACATAATCCTTTAGGAATGCAAATGAAACATGCCAATTTCAAAAACACTTGGTGATTTTGTGGAAGTGACATTACAAGCAAGCAGAGAAGCATCCTTACAAACTCTTCTGTGAGTCACTATGGCTATTAGCTAGCCATGATCACAAGCATCAGAAATAGAGCATTGCATCTCAGCATTACCGAGTTAAGTTACATATAGTTACAGCACAAAAAATAGAGCATTACATCTCTGCATTACGGAGCCAAGTTACACATAATTGCAGCAGAAAAAAGTAGGTCTCAGTTCAAGCTTTATTTACAGTGTCACATACTGCACACAGGGAAAAATACTTCATTGCTACAGTTTTCATCAGTTAAAGAAAAATGCCACCAAAGTTTTTACCTATCTGAACTTCTCTAGGATTACTAGGATTTTCTGCTTCAAAACTAAGTTTCTGGTTTAGAAAAATCAGTATTTGTATGGTCAAACAAAACGGCATTTCCTGGGGAAATGCAGCACTGAGATTCCATTGCAAGTACTTGGAGGGTATTTCAGCTCATTTGGAGTAGATTAACATAGCAAGCAGCCTACCTTTTTCAGTACAGTAACTGGGTGATGAACTGCCCAGAACTGGTACCTTCCTGTTGTGATGAAAGGTTCATAAGTGTTTTTCCCTTTGGCGTTTTGTAGGCTGTTTCTCTTTCAAGGATTTCAGCTAATTTAAATACTTGAGTGTTGTCAATTAACCGGTCTCCCATAAAATCACTGCAGCTCCTGCTTTAGGTGTTCCTGGTACCAGAATCCTTCTTTTTAGTATCTCACATCTCAAAGTTTCTTTTAAAGAGAGATCTTCCCATTTTGTCCTCCAATTCTCTTTCTGCTTCTTAAAGCAAAGTCAAGCATATTCTGCAATGCATCTGTTTTTAGCACGAACTTGGTTTAGAAATATAAAATCCCTGTCATGTCATTTCAAATCCAGCTGAAGAGGCATGAAATATTCAGTGTTAATTTGTATTTAATCAGCTATCAGCAGTTCCTCTTACATCAGGTAATCCTGATTAACAAGCATTTAACAAAACTATGTTGCTTTGCAGTTAAATTTCTAATCACAAACACTATAACATTACTGATTTGTCCCCGCTTGGGAAGGGCGGAGGGAAGAATAAGCATGATACAGTACCAAGGCTGGGCAATGACTTTAGTCACAGCAAAAACTACCATCAGAAGATGCCACCCATTGCCTCCTGCCCTCTCTGCAAAGGAAAAACTTGCAGCCTGGAGAGCACAGCTAGGAGAAAAGAAGACAAGGATTCTGATATGCTATGCAAAACATAATGGCCAAATAAAACCAAAGGATCCTATTCACAGCTACATCAAAGCAAATAATTGCAACAGACAGTTGAAAAGCAAGACCAAAAAAAGAAAAATACTAACTAATGATAACTTTTGCCAATTTGTGTCAAGGCAGCACCTAAGATAAGCAACTGCCTGTCAAGTTAATGTGTTGGTGGCTTTTTATCTGCAAATGTTGTAAGAAGCACTATTTCTCTTTCTTGCAGAAGGGGAAATCTAAAAAACCATCCAAAACATATTCACTCCATTAACGCATAAGGCTTTGTTTTAACAATTGTTCCACCACCCTATTCAATCCCTTTCATTCATGGACCTCTTGCCAGACAACTGTATAGGTTAACAATTATCTTATAAACCGAATGGAAGCCGTAAGATCCTTTCATTCATGCTGCTTGGCAAGAGCTGAGCAGAGCAGTTCTATCACTGCCTACAGTCCATAACAGGATTGAAAGTCTTGCTGCATGAGTGACCATTTAAGAAACTCAGTAAGTTCCTTCAAACACACTCAATCAAAACCACTTCCTTCTACCCCTCTACACCACCGTGTGAAAAGCTTCTTATTCAGTACCAAAAATGGATTTTTTTTCAAGCATGATTGATCATTTCATTAAACAGAAAAATTGTTGTATTTCTGCTGTTCCACTGGCAGAACACATAGCATCACGTTGCCAAATTCGAACGGTTAAATCTCCTTGTAACTACTGAAATCACAAGCAGGATTTTGGTTTACTGAAAGGAACACCTAAGCCCACTGGAGACCCCTCTGCCCTCTCCAGTCCTGCACTGCTCCCACTTGTGGCTGCTCAGCATTTCCTGTACTGTAGTTCCTCCTCCCTGAGAACCCATTCCTGCAGACTGGCTTCAGGTGAGACAGGGAAGCAAGTGCCAGCAGCAAGAGCTGTGGAGCAATTCTGGATGGGAGAATTCCACCTGGCAGAACTGCCATATGTTACAGTGGATTGAAGAGATGATGGAAACATCCAGAAAAACAGTGGAAGCACATCACCTGCCAGCATGGGGCAAAGAATCAAGCCTGGTGTGATAGGAGGAACTGGAGAGGAAGGAGGCTGCTGCACAGGAGCACTAGGCAGCCCTGCACACAGAAAGGACAAGAGTGCTGAAGTGGGAGCACACGTAGAAAAAGCTGCAGAAGCATGGCCCCTTTGGAAGATCTCTACAGTTTTCAAGGCAACAATTCCTTATATATGATCCAGATTAATCCAGTTCAGTCCACAAAACCTGTCAAGAGAGATTTCTTTTTTTTCTTTTTAAATAGCAGATCCCCAAACTGTAATCTATGGTATAAATAGCACAGCTGAGGAAAACCAAGTTAGCTGCCATCTTAGTTTACAGACAAGATTTGTTCACAAACTCATTTTCTTTACTTCAATAGACCTTTGTGGAGTAAATTAACACTGTTTCTTTGACAGGCTAATGAGAATAGCAGGTGAACAACAAAAGACTAAGCTCATTCCCAGGAGATATCCTTGCCTGCCCTCCACACACTGTGTTGGCATAGCTTTGTAGGATGATGAATTCAAAAGAAGGAAGCAGACAATAAACCTACTTGTTCCTGCTAAATTAGGGAGACTTCACCTCTTGATGTAAGCGACCATCCCTGACTTCATTAGTTTTGTCACTTAAGGGGAAGGTGGAATTAGTACAGCACCTGATTAAATCTTGTTCTCCATACAAAATTCATGCTCAAGAAAACCATTAACCATAAAGATGCAAAAAGTCTTCTGTGAATCGCAGTGTTTGCTTTTCCCTGGTGCACATGTTTCAACAGGCAGTGGCACAGCCAGTGCTTTTCAAGCCTCCAAGTTTCATACTCACTTGAGCTACAAGGAAGAAAACTTGTGAGAAATTTATAAATGGCTATGTCCTCAGGAGAAAAGGGTAAAGCCACTAACACAGGGCTTAGTCAGTTTTACTGAGGGACTCAGGGTACTCCATTCAAGACAGTTTGCAGAAATACTGAGGCAAAGCAGGCAGTTACTGTCAGATACAGCAGTGTCTACACAGGGCTTCAAGTTAAATAATTTTGCAGACTTTGTCACCGTTAAAGCAAGACTGACACTTCCAGTCCAGTTAAGGCCCATGTCAGAGCTGGCTACGTGTCTTCACAAGCTGGTAACAGGACTGACTCAGGGCTGAGATGCAGAGGGAAACAGATGCAGAGGTCAGTCTGTCCTTAAATTCTTGCCCAAACCCTCAACTGCTGACCCAATAGCCCACATTCCAGTTCTCTGCCTTGCTCCAGTCAGACAACTGTACCCAAGGACACTAATGAAGTGACCATCTGGGGTAGTCTGAGACGCCATTTCATTTCCTCTTTATTTGGTAACCTCTGCAGCATCTTCAAAAGCCCAGACAAATGTAGATTTCACAACTTAACATGCAGGCTATTTCAACTCAAAACCTTTGTCTGAATTCTATTTAGGAGTAACTCCACCTAGCCTGCATACCTAACAGTGTAGTATAGATATGAATCACATTTAAAAATCACATGACACACATCATCTTTGCCTGTGCTTGATTTTGCTTAGTCCAAAACATAGAAAGCACAGGAGAGACAGTAATGTGGATTTAAGGTGATGTATCCTCCCTAACACAGATCACAACAGACTGCTAGACACAACAGCCCATCATCAGACATATCTAAAATGCAAAGTATACAAAATGAGCTGAAGAAAAAATAAGCCATAAAGATCCATAAAGATAACTAAGTGTCAGAAGGCTTATGGTAGCTTCCAAACAATTCTGGTGTCAGATGTAAGACAGCACACACATTGCGCAGTCAAAGTAACCCCTGCAGAGCTTTTGGCAGGCTACGCTTCATAGTAAATAGCTATGCAAAAAAGAGGCAAGAAAGCAACACAACCAGTGTCCTACAAAAACAGGAAAACATACAAATACTAGAATTCACTGCTAGGTACACAGCAAGACAACCTGAGAATTTTATATCCCACTAAAAGGATATAGACTACTTTTTGCCCTTATGAATATATTTCACCAAAACTTTAATTTTCAGTTGAAAGAGGAAACTCTCCTGTGATTTGAGGAATTGGTAGTCTGAGAACTATTCAAAAATCCCCAGTTATTCACTTCTGCACAGCTAAGAAAGTAAGTTGTCATTCCTTTATTTCCAGGACAGAAACAAAACCAAGTGTTTAAGATCAAATAATTACACTAAAACTCAAGTTTGAGCTTCAACTGTACATCATGCAGTTAATAACACTGATGCTAAAACTCATTCCAAGGTTAAAATTATTTGCTTCCAGACAACTGCAGCTCTGCTTCCATATAACACCAGAGCACTCTAGTGACACCCTGACCATTTTCAACACCAAATTATTCCTTTCTGTTTTCATTAATTAGAACAGCATGAGTTACAGGACTTAAGCATGCTAGTCCTTACAGGTTTGAGCTGCAAAACTACTAAATATGGTTTAAAATGTACCTCTATTATTTATTCATCTACTAGAAGCTAATTTTGTGAGGAAATTAGGATCATCCAGTTAGCTAAGAGTTGCAAAGACAGATGGAAGACACACATAGCCTACCCTTGTCCCATGGTAAATATTTGGCAGAGGTTTAAAGTATTATCAGCCCAACACAATGTATTCTCTGAAATGTAATTTACCAAACAGACCACTGATCAGTTGTTCCTCTGATAATTACTCCAAAGTCATAGAAAGGATTTCCAACTGTGAACACTTCCCCCCGTCAGTGCCGTATTGCAACTTTCAAACATGGGACTCAGTATTTCAAGTTCAGCACTGTGGCACAGTTTAGCAACATCCCTTAAAAACACACGTTTTTCAAAATAATTTTAAGTATTACAGAAGGACTTAATTTTAGTAGATTATTATCTTTATCACTTTTTGTTTTATTATTTATTAATTACAATTGGAAATGTAATTAATGCTCCAATTCCAGTAGACTTTGCTCACACTGCAGAAGTTCTGACTCCCACCAGACTATTACTGACCTTCAAGCCCTAATTCACCCAGTTTCTTAGAGCTCAGGAACCTGTATCTGCATTTAATACAAATAGCAGCAATAAGAAGAAAGTAGCTTTTGTGAAAAAAACCCCAACTGAATTGAAACTGCTACATACATATTCCATTTAGCCATACAATAAGTATATTTCTCCGTTTGCATATTCCTCTGTTTCAAAGACGAATGTGGAAGCAGTAAATATGCCAATCATTTGAATACCCTTACATTAGACAGGCTTGAAGTTTAACTGTGAGCAGAGTTGATGCCAGACTTGAAATAACAGGGTATTTTCTCCAGTTCCCTTTTGAAACAGAACTACTCTTCTGAGAGTGACTCAAGTCCTTAGAGTGACTCAACTCAGAGATGAAGAGGCAGGACACAGATGACATGTTCTCCAGATTAGTTATGGAGCAGGTTTCCATAGCAGGGTGAAAAGGGCATGTATGCACAGACACACAGAGAAACGACTAATCTTTTCCTATTTCTAATGAGAGGATGTTCTAAATAAATACAAAGGAGGAGGACAATTAAGTTCAGATTAGGTAACTTAAAGAAACTTGGTCAGAAGTGAAGAGTCCTTGCAGAAAATCTGATAATTCTTATCATGAATGTCAAGAGCAGTTCTTTTGTCTTAAAACATTTTTGCTATACAGACAAGCAGGCACAAAGCATAACCTGGAATATTTGTTCACTCTCAAGTACAGATGCCACAATTTTTTTTACCTCAGATCTCAGTGTATCTTTTCTCCTTGGATACACAACACCCAATCAAGGCACTGAATGACATTTATAGAAACCAGGAATTAACACATGGACTGATTGTGGGATCAGTCCTGTTTCTTCTACTATCTACAGAGGCACAATAAAAGAAGATCCTCATGTGTGACCAGAACCAGTGGACCAGTTCTGCTTTCTAAGAGTTTTAACTGTTAAAGTTACGAGCAAGCTACACAAACTCTTCAATAAGTTAAGGCTTGTAATTATAGGATAGAAGCTGCGTATCCTAACTGCAAGATCAGTTTAAGATCTCCCTTGGACAGAGATCTATCTGAAGCAAAGACTAAACACAAAAGACTTTCCCACTCCATAAAAATTCCTTCTCACCAGGCTCTGTTGTGCTTAGTCCTTCCTGAATACACACCCGAAGCCCCTATTCATAACATGTCCCAACCTCAATATCCATCATATTTTTACTTATAAAGTGTCCCAGCTTCATCTGAGAGGGAGGCACGAGCCTGGCTCTCAAGTACACAATCAATTCAAGACTCCTTAAATAGACAGTAGAGTCACGTGTCCCTTATTGGCATAATGATGGGTAGTATAAGTCTATAATTTAAAAATTCTGAAGGGGGAAGACAGCCTAGGAAAGATGCTATGAAGCCTTTGCTCTGGGTAGTTGGTCAATATATCCTTTTTTCCCCCATTTTCTAATCAGCTGGATTTAGACAAGCTTGTTATCTATTCCACAGAGAGGCAGGCATTAGTTCCAGCTCTTAGTGATGTTTACAATACCTAACATTATCTGATAAGTAAATAGTTTAAGCTCTTAGCTTAAGCAGTCTGAATGATCTTTTTAGGATCCAATATTTGTTAAAAAAAAAAAAATACTGCAAAGCTTGTGTTTGAGACCTTGAGTAGAAAGTCTCACTCTCAGAAGGCTGTCTGCTGACTCTCAGCTTTTACATCCGCTTCTCACTACCAAGACATTAAAGGCAACTGGACTCCTCTTTCTGCACAGGAAATGTGATGAATTTTCAAGCCATTCTTACACTCCCACATCCTCTCATTTAAGTCTGTACTGACAGAGCACAAGATCTTTGTTCAAAGGGTACTTGTAGATGCCATCATCTCCAGAGGCAATTTTCCTACGTTTAATGTGCAAGTTACTGCCTCAGTCAAAACAGGAGCACACCACTTTTTCTGCATTACCCTATATTTGGAGTAACAAAGGAAGCATTTAAGAACAAGCCTTACATTTTTCTGCTTAAGCAAAATAACAAACTCCAATGTTCAAATACTCACACAAGCAGCAAGGCAGTTAGTTCATGTTTTTGAAATCAAACTTTACCCTGGAACAGAAGTCAAATTAAAAGAAAAAAATCAAAATAAATTTTCTATTCAGTGATGTGTCACACTACAAAGCTTTTTTGCTATTCTAAGGCCTGAAAGACTTACTTAAGACTAACAGATTCTGAAGAACCACTTTCCATGAAGAAATACAGCCACAAAACTCAAATACACACATGAAGAAAAGGATCTGTATTACACAAAATTGTGGAATCATGGCCAGCGTAATTCTGGTAGACACAAAATTGCTGTATTTCAGTAAAACTCTAACAACAGACATGCACAGGTAGCAGCTTCCCTTCATCCAATTATCACTAATTTCAGACAGACTGCCAGCACATTCAACAAGAGTATCATCAGTACAAGCACTTCCAGCATCCTGAAAAACATCCTAGGACCACCAACTTGAAGAGTATAATTGAAAACCAGGAATAAATGTACTAGTATGTGTAACCAGACTTGAAATTAAGGTGCCTGGCTTCTGCAATCTCCAAATTTAGATCAGGGACTCCATCAAACCATGTGATGAGAGAGTTGCTCGACAGGCAGAGCGTGCTTTAGGTTGCTCCTCCATGAGAAACCTACAGGGCCCTTTACCACACTGTGCAACCACAGCGTGGGCAGTGCCACATACAGTCGAGTTAATGTTCAACCAAAGGACAGGCAGAGGCTCTTGAGCTCCTCAGAAAGATGGTAACTGGAAAAGTGTGACAGGAATTGTGCAGCAGAAGCCCAGCAGCAAGCTCCAGCCTGGCCACAGGTACAAACATTCCATCCAGGTGTAACTTCCAGCAAGCTGCTGGATGCATCTGTGGTGCTGCAGAACTCATCTGTTCAAGGACTACAATTCAGTGCCTACAGAGTGTGTTGGATTTAGCACAGATGCACAGATTAATTGCACTCCATGTATGTGTCTGGCAGCTGACAGAAGAAGGCTACATACATACACAATTAGGAGCACTCAGAAAACTTAAATCATCTACTCTAACAGGACTGACTGAGCCTTGTTGTCCTCACTCAGTGCAACTACAGAAAGCTTCCATATCTCTCTCAGAAGGAGTCTCAGAGCAAGTAAAGCTAGTTAAGTTTCACAATGTTTAGTTTGAGGGTCACCATGCCCAGCATGGGCTAAAAAAAACATTACCTACTATGGAATTATTTGTATCGCCATCCATGAACTTACACAATTTATCAGGGACATCTCATGTGGCAAAGACACTGCCAAAGAACTGGATGATTTATGGGTGTTCTTATAGCAGAGATCTCCTATAGTAGGAACTTTCCAACAACAGACATTTTCCAGCAATCTCTGAATACTGGAATGTGACAAAAACAAGACAGAGGAAGACGACTTACATAACAATAAATCTTGTTAATAAAGGTATGCTTGTCACTGTGGCTGAACTAGAAAATTTCTTCTGCCTAATGATATTGTCATAAGCACCAAAGAAAGCTCAGCAACAAAGGCAGGGCTGATTTCACAAAGAGCAGTACAAAACCGCTTTGGCTGATCAAGAGGCTTCCAGTAGCTTGTCTTTCAATAACAATTAAACTGGTTTTCAAAGATTTAGTAACAAGACAAATATAAACTTATTTATTGTCTTATCACTCAAATCTAGAAATGGATGTTGGCCTTCTGGGCCTTCATCTCATTTTTGTGCAAATTGTTATTTTCTTAAAAATACAAGGATCAGCAAAAATAGTATTAAAAGGAAAGCCACCAACCATGACTAAGATATTCCAGATCTGAAAGTATGAAAAGGTTTCACTTGAATGTACTTTCAGTTAATGTATCACTGCAGAGAAACTAAAGGAATCCCATATCCTATTACAAACCTTGCTTCTATCTTATAAACATGTTTTATGAGGAGTCATTCAACTACAGAAACTCAGTTCAGTGCTGCAGTAACTAGGGAAACATGCATTTGATCCCTGTTTTTACTACAACTTCCTATTTGCTTCCAGGTAATTAACACTGCCATACCTCAGTTGCTTATCTTATCTTTCTTCATGATGAGGCCACACATTCAACACAAAGAAGAGAAGGACTTTAGCCAGGTGTGTTGTCTTTGAATTCTGCTACAGCAAGAGCTGCTAAGGGCAGCAATAGATAAAGGCATAAGTATGGAAGAGGCTGTTTAGTGACTCTCCAGGCAGTCAGTGAGGATACTCTGCGTGAAGCACACATGCACAGTACCTCCAAAATCTCTGCACTACATCACATTACAGACAGAAGTTGCTGAAGCAGTACAGACTCCAAAAATCAGATACTGCATTCCTATCCAGCAGAGATATTCATATTAAACTCTCATCCATCAGCCTGAAAAATAAGGGAAGTTACTGTTTTACTGCCGAAAACCTGAGCTTCTTAAGCCTTTAAGTTAAGGCCCTACAGACAGTAAGAAGTTCACTAATCATTTGAGACAGTACAGTCTAATCCTGGACATAAACAGTAACTTCACTTCAATATGCATGTTACAGTTCAAAAAAATCTTTTATTAAGATTATTTAGAATTATAAAATCATTCTAGTGTTCCAAACTGCTGATCAAATTATCCTTTCACAAAGATAACAAATAAAAATAATTTTTTAAAAAAAGGAAAAAATGCACATGTCAAACAATGTGCTTGAGGGGAAAAAATGAAGTTTCATCCAGATCAACCAACTTCAACACTGGCTACTGCTGGATTATCAGAGAGGAATGTCATAAGATGCCCTGTAGTCAGAACACACTTCTTAAAAAACAACACTGGACCTACACTGGGACAGTTTTCTAAGATGAAAAATGAGCGTAAATGTACAATTTGCATTTTAGTAGGTATATTTAAGTCAAATTTATAGAAAAAGCTGCTCCCATGGAAGAAGCCTTCAAGCAAAATAAATTTGTGCTCAGACCATTAACAGGATCCACAAATTCCAATCTCTCATACAACAAGAGTCTATAACAAGTCTATAGAACTAGTGAAGAAGGAACCCCACCTGGTAAAGTAAAACCAGCTTTTTGTTTTGCTGGTCAGCCAGACTGTCCTCTGTGCTCATGAACATCACACTTATGACACAACAGAGAAGTCATTAAGCAGTTCATGAGACCATGAAAAACGCTCTCAAGAACCAGACAAGAAAACAAGGATAGTTCAGAAAGGTGACATCTCCAACTCTGGTTCCATGTCACACTCCTAACAGATAGCAGAGGGCACGAGCAGCTACTCTTCCTCTGCCTACTCTGAAAGCAGCAAATACAACATACTACGAAAGTAGATACAAAACCTGTAACTTCAGGCTCACAGACCTTGCCCTAAAAGGTATCACATCCTGTTAATATTAGAATACAACAATAACAAGAACTAATTCACTGAGAAACCAAATATTTGAGGCAGTTTCTGGAGCTTCATGTGCCACAGCACCACAAGAGCAACATATGGTAGGAAATTAAACTCTGAGGAAATAATGTCTTCCTTACCTTAAACTCTAGTACACACTACCAAAGTTCTGATTATCACAAGGAATTATCAAACAGTATTTTACAGACTTTTAGTTTCTTCCACTGAGCACTCTGCCTGGAATGGGAAAGAGCTGCTTCAGCACTCATTTATGTCAAGGATCACTGTTACAAAAAAGTACATTGGGGTAGTGCCAAGCCACTGAAGCAGATTTATTTCAGAAAACAGAGCTATAACTTTTCTACTAGACAATAAAAGCTACTGCTTCAAGGCAGTGATTCTCAACCTCCTTCCAACTGCAGCTCTTCCTACTTTTTGTCATAATAAGCCCTAACTCTGCCAGCCCAAAGGCAGAATGCTTGCTTTACTTCCTCTGAGATGTGTGACTGCAAGAGCAGGGGAATGGCAAACAGGATCATGCCACAGCACACAAACTCAAGCAGAATTAAGTCACACACACAGTGATCTGGAAGTACAAAATATACACAAGGTAAAAAGAAGTGTACCTAAGAACAGATAGGGATAAAAAAAGGGTGGAAGAGAGGAACAGAAAAAAAGACACAAACAGAAACCAGCCCACAGATGGCTATACCTGATCCATTCCACCCTTCAGAATGCTGCTTCACAATAGTCACTGCACCCTGGGCTCCCACAAAGCTACTGTCTTGAACCCACAAACGAATAACAGCTCTAGCATTTTTGGTTTAAATTGAACTAATATTTCATACTATCAATTTTATGACTGTCAAAGTTCCATTGCAATTCCTAGTAAGTAAATAAAACACTTAAATACAGGATATACGTTTAACATCTTACACTACTTTAGATATTTACAATGGGGAAGAAAAGTGAGCCAAAGAACCCTAAACATCATGTGCTCTTTTCATGAAAACTGCTCTAAATTACACTCAGTCACATCAGCACCCTTCAAAAGTTAACACAGAAAAGAAACATGCTGTATAGAGAGCAACATAACAGTTTAGTGTTTTAACCTGAATCTGTTGCTACCTTTCATCAGAAATCAGAGCTCCACAAAAGTTTTATTAACTACAAAAACTTTTGAAAGCTTGAGTATTAACGATGTTATCTGTGTGACTGTTCATGACTTTGAATCTGGCATCAAGCTGCATGCTCCCTCACCCTCAACAGGCTTCCCTAGTGTGCCAGCATTGTTATCAGCCATATTCAAATCAGTAAAACACTCAAGTGTTGCAACACAGTTTAAAGTCAACACCATAAACACCATTCCCAACATGCAAATCCATAGCTTTCAGCCTTCTCCTTAGTGTGCTGAAGAATAAAAAACTTACTTTTGGCCTGTTTACTTTTTAAAAATGCCTAGCTTGATATTTTAATAGAAAATGAGCACTTCTGAAGTGACTGACCCTTAAGACTTTGCTTCCGCTTTCCAAAGTTCTAACCAAATCTACTTTTCCCTATTTATAGCACTGATACTCACAGGCTAAAACAGACACTATTCAAAGTTAGAGAAACCAAAACCTGTCCACACACATAATTTTTCCCCCCTATTTCTGAAGGCAAAGAGCAAGCAATTCCAGATCCACAACTTAGTTAAGAAAAAAAAAAAAAAAAAAGAAAAAAAAAAAGT
>VXBB01021897.1:286353-299618 GCA_013399915.1 Illadopsis cleaveri
CCTTTTAAAAAGAAAAAAAACCAAGGAAAAAAAAAAAAAAAAAAAAAAAAACAAACAAACAAACAAAAAAACTGAACAACACCACCAACACCCCCCCCCCGCCCCCGCCTTTAACAGAAAAGCCTTGCATTCAGGGGAAGATACAGAACTGCCAAAGGCCACAGTTCAATTCTTTGCCTCATCTTCTGCTGTGTCAGACAAGAGAACTGCACACCTTTTTTCCTGTCAAAAGCCAAACCTGATGCTCTTCACAGCCAGACAACTTTTCAAAGAATTTCCAAGATAAATGAAAGACGTTAACGTTTATGAGTGAATAATGCAGACAAATTCCTCATTTGGAATAGAAATTACTCTATTTACTGCATTTAAAAAAAAAAACAAAACCCAAACCCAACCACTCTCACATGGGAGAAAGCAGACAGTTCATTCAACTAGCTATGAAGACAAAGCCTTTTTACACAGCAAGTTCAAAAGTATAAAATTAAGATCTGTATTTATTTCTTTAGTCTCTCTAGCACTTTAAATAAAATATTTTAAGCCGTGATTGCCAGAGATGAAACAGTTTTTGCCTTACTTCCTCTGTTCTACCAACAGCAACACCACTGGGCTAACATGGGTAAGTTCACTGGTTAAAACTACTACAAGCCCACAAGTTGTTTGTTTGAAGTCTGGACCAGTTTCACAAGCCTGTTTTGTGCAGCCTAACCAGTACACAGGCTGGGGCAAGCAGAACTGTGAACTTAACTAAGTCCAAGCTTTAGATGACTACTTCTATTTATGCAATAGACAACTACAGTTCATTTCATCACACTGAAATAGCTGGACCTTTTCAAATCACCTACCCTGCACACCTCTATGACCACAACAATTAAGCAACTGGTATTAGAGCATCTCACTCAACAACAACAACAAAAAAATTTAAATAATATCTCAGATCAGCTGGTACAGCTGTTTCTATTGCATGCTCCATCTACTGAATTCTGAAAAAAGTATTTGCATATACCAGAGTATTTAATATCATGTGTTTAAATATATTTTTATTGATGCATTATAAATAGTATGTTTTCAAGTATTATGCAATAGAATATGCATTTCTATCCAAACCTTCCAGTGAGTCAGAAGCTGGGCCATGAGACAAATGCAAATATCATCATTTTCTTATAAATACGATAAGCAGATAGAACTGATTCCCTATTACTGGGCAAATAGACTAGATAACACATTTCCATCCTTTCTGTTCTAGGTAAGTCAAAAGTACTGATATTACTGTTTCAATCTTTATATGTGCTGCAGTTTTCTATAAACACAAGTGAGATAAAATACATGTAAAGTCAACAGTAAGAGGTACAAGTCTCATTAAGATGGGATAGTTCTGGGGCTGAACCTTCACAAGTGGTTTCCAAAATAATTTCTTTGAAGTGTAGCTAGCAATTAAAACAACAATGCAGCATGTTTAAAAACCATGGCCATACTATTTCTATTTAAAGATTAAATCAGTCCCAGTTCATAAGGTACAGAGAGTCAACTACTTGGCACAGGTACTATAGGCAACGAAGGAACTAATCACTAAGTGTCCAGGCTGAGGACACGGCTACTGTGCAGAGACAAACTTCCCCTACAGGCTTTCCTTTGTAAGAAACCTACAAAATTTGGAGGGAGAAAGACATTGACTCCATCTGTCTTAAGAAAAAAATACTACCTTTTTCAAACTTGTTCAAGAAAAACTACAAAAGCCAAGACAAATTTTCAGAATTACTGCCATATAACTAAGAAATGCATAAGTGTATTTAATTGTAAAATCTTAGGCAGTAGATGCTGAATTTAGTTCTTTTCAAATGATATCAGAAAAGTTTGAAGCATTGACGTTGAAGATCTGTTTCACTGCAAAAGTAAGATTTTTTTTTTTAAGGAGCTCTGCTTTGGAAAAGAGTGGTGTCTCATGGCTCCTCACAAAGAAGAAAAGTTTGTTTCTGCACTATAAATTTCACCCAGACCCAAAAGGAGTATTTGTCAGAAATGCAAACCAGACTACTACAGTCTGCCCCAATTCCAAGTACTGAGAACCCTGAGAACCAGCAAAAAGGAAGAAAGAAAAAAAAGAAAGAAAGGAAGCCATGTCCTATTCAACAAGCCATCCCCAATTCCAAAGCACAGTTCAAAGAGAACCTCTCTGGACTCCTGGCCTGACTGGCCCTGCATTCAGAACTGATAAACAGGTTCTCCATCAGGAGCAGGGGGCTTGGCACTAGGTGGTCTTTAAGGTCCCTTCCAACCCAAACCATTCTATGATTCTATGAAAAAAAGGAAACTTCAAACACAAAATTCAAACAACTTCCTCTTCAGGCAGTTCTAGCCTCAGCTTTGCAGAGATGATTACAAATAATAATGATGCTAAACGAAAGAAGCAGTAGGATGACAACCAGACCTACTGTACTACTCAATTAGACTCTACTAGTAGCTCTTTTTAGTTACTCTAAACTTTCTGGTTTAGGAGCATTCAGGGGAAGCATAAAGCACAGAAATGGCTGGTAAGAGCAAAAGAAAACACAAAGAATGCTATCTATGTCAGATATTTCCTGAAGTATAAGCAAGAAGAGCCTTTTACGTAAGTGCTAAATAAAAGATAAGGAAGGACAGAGCAGTGAGAGTGAAATGATCTGAGCAGACATAAAATGAGAGCATGAACCCCACCTTCCAGTTACTTCTATTACAGCACTGCAGGCAGGACACAACCTCCACATTTCCGCTACAGCCAGTCCTGCAACAGCAGCCTCAGCAATTTCTGAGGCAGAGCACAGCTGACAGCAGTAAGGCACAGATGATGTTACACACAATAACCGCCTGATAAGGGAGAAAATACTTTTACGAGGTGCCCTCCTTCAGTGAAGGGCAGCAGATGAAGTGTACAAATTCATACTCTGGGACTGCCTAAGGCAAGGGGAAAAAAAGAGTACCTTGAATAAACCAGTTTTAAATCAATCAAAAAACTACACACAAGCACTTCAAAGAATCAGGGTATTTATAAAGCCCTATGATGACTGCTCAGACATATCTAACAAGGCTTTCACTCACTGTCTTAAATTTTTTTCTGTCTCTGGACTTCCAAAAAGTTATAGCATAAGCTAGAACACTGTCCTTGAAAAGAGATATGCTGAAGCACCAACATAAAATAGCCTATCTTTTTTATGATTAAGTTATGAAGTAATATCTTGAACTGTGAAATGAAATTTGTGCTTATTTACAACACATGACAAAAACAAAACACCAATCCTTTAGCAGAGAACAACATTTTGCCAAGTAAATACATTTTGTTGTTTTTTTGTTGGGCTTTTTTTTTTTCAAACACCCATTCAGAACCAGGAAATAGACCATAGCACAACAATTGTGCCTTTCATTTTAAAGAAGGCGTTTGACTTTCAACTACTTTTTTTTTAACATGCTAAAATACTAAGACCAAAGACGGCATGTTCTCTGAGGAAGTAAAAGCTATGTAACTCTGGAAGATAAACACAAATTACTGGATCTTAGTAAGTGATTTTTAGTTCCTTCCCTGAAGCTACTGCATATATATCAAAACCACAAAATTATGCAGTACAGAACCATTCTGGAAGTGTTGTAAATCCAACACATTGTGAGAAATCAAACTTTATTGCACACAGCATTTTTATTTCCTGACAACTGTCAGCAACACACATTGCCCTGATGAGGGAGTGTGTGCATGCCTGGCCCCTGGCAGGGAGGACCTGCCCCCAACAGATGGAACACAAGCATAAGCAAAGGCTGCATCACCCGTACACCAAAATAGGGGCTTAAAGTCACTGAAGTATTTTGACCACTAATTAAAATATTAGTTTCCTAAAAGTACAAGTGAGTTCTACATCAGCTCAAATTTGCTTTGGATATAAAGTTCTCTGCTGGAGTAGTGTCTTGAGATACAATCCAGCTAACTATCTGCACAGTGTGCAGACACACCGAGCACATGGGTGCACGTGTGTTGGTACAGATTTATACACACACAAAAATCTAAACACAGGGAGAGTAACCAAGATACAAACTATATCACTTTATTGCATTCCATCCTCTGGAGACAGATGGCTTTTGATTCAGGTTGGTTTTTTTCATTAGGTTGGTTGCTTTTTCCCCCTTTTTAAACAAAGTTTTATCATGACTGTACTTCCTTTTCTTTTTAGTGCTGCTACTCCAGCTCTCTCCTGACTCACCCACACGTAGCTATGCTTCAGCATGTTGCAGTTTGTGTTCTTTTATAGTGTCACTACAATTCTTACTTGAACCGAAGAGACTCAAATTGAATAAATCCACCCACAGAGGTAAAGGTGGGCAGAGCTGACAGATCACATAACTAAACACACAAAAAGCCTACATAAGGCCAGAAACAGCACCTGAGGTTCTAATTGTTTAAAATCTTTGTTTATGTGTCCTTTTCCACATGAAAGTACCTCAGGTTTGAACACCAATTGTTGTCACATTCCTAATATCACATAAAAAGCCAGTTGTGCTTCTGAGAAACCCAGACTGACTCTTGAGATCAAAAGCAATCCCATGATCATTCCCTTCTCTAACTTAATAGCAAAGAGAGATTTGCTACCAATGAACAGCACAGTTTCAAGAGAGAGAAAGTTTCCACCAAATTTATTCTATAGCAGAAATATTTCTCATCCTCCAGGCTGAAAAGCTGGTCAGCCAAATACTAACTGAACATAAGCCAACATAGTAGGTCTGGTAAGAAAAGGCAAAACACCATAGCTCTATCAGCAGAGGCTACTGGTCTTTTCTTTACCTAGGAATAAACACTTTTTCCTTTTTTTTAGAAAAAAAAAACCCTATATAATTTTCTAACCAGAATAAACTTCATTCATAGTATTTCTCTTTAAAAAATAAAGTTCCAAGAAAAACTGAGCAATGAGCATGATTCAAAATAAAAATAAATTTTAAAAATTTAAAAAAAACACACACACACTCATCAAAAACCCCAAGAGGTAGGCAAAAGATTTTTTACCATTCCTTCTACTGACAGAAGAAACAGCAGCTTTATACTTCTTACCTTGGTTGATACAGTTTCATTCCTATAGAGAAACTCAAGAAGCCAAAGTGTCTCCAAACCAGAAAGTACTTATGGGTGCAGTGGTGACAGGACAGAACTGTCAAATTAAACAGATAAGCTGAGCAATGTGGACAACTGTAAGAGACTCCCACCTGAAAAAGAAAAAACAGCTCATCCCTCCTTCCTTCACCATAAAGCCAAGAAAGGAATTCATTGCCCACAATTCTGTTAATAAGGCTGCAACAGCACTTCAACTTCTCCATAACACTTAAACACCAAGTAGGTGTCTTTTTACAACATGTGCCAGTTTGGCCCTAAAGCTGTGTGAATCAGTACAGATAGGAATGCATCAATACCAAATGCTTAAAGGAGCTACTAACACCAGAGTACAAGTCCTCCAGAGTCACACAACCCCGGAATTAACACTTCCTCATTTCCCTGAGCAAGCGACAGAGTTACAAAAGAAGAAACTAGAAACAACTTTGCCTTTTTGAAAGGCCATGTCCTGCTGCTGCAATAACCAGCAAGACCAGGAGCACTGCCTTGTTCTCCAATTCGATTGGGGCAGGTGCATGCCCAAAGAGACTACAAACACAAGAAATAAGCGAGAGGTTAGAATTCATTATTAAAAGGGAATCATAGTAAGAGAAAAGTAGCAAGTTCTATGACCATGCGGCTGCAATATGTAAAGCAGTCTAAAAAGAGTCAGGTTACAGTCATTTCTAACCATGCAAAACTAACTGAACTTCTCCGTGCCTTCACTCCTCGTGTAAAATAGGAAGCAAACTACTTCCTCATCTCACTAGACCATTCTGATAATAAATAACTTTACAGAAAGCAGCACCAGACTATCTGTGAGGAAATTAACTGCTTCTCTGGAGCAATCTAGCAAGAGCATGGTGCAGTATAAAGCAATGAAGACATACTATTGAACACTTTGTTGATGGAACTAGCACCAGACACTTGGGGAGATGAAGCAAGGTACTAATGGAAGAAATGGTTGACAATTATGTATTCATGGCTGCTTGCTCTCTGCAACTTCCGACTTTCAAGCACTGCTTCACAGCCAAACAGTACAAATCCTTAATCAGGAGAAGAACCCAGACAATTCATCCTCATAGTTACACAGACCATGACCAGAATCAGAACCATTTGCTCACAACACCAATTTTTACCACTCAGAGACACATATTAAGCTAAAGTGGTAGCTGGCTACACTTTGGCTACTAATGGCAATGGTCAAAACTCTGTTTGTAGTCCCTCCTTTACACAGATTTTCTAACTCTACTTTTACCATCACAAGTTCCTTGTCCAACAGACCTATCTGCCTTCTCTACCAAATCCTAGCTTCAACCCTTACTATTCCTGTCCGTCTTTCCCTGCCCATCAGCTCTCTTTTACATATTTTCTTTGTCCAGCAAGTCCTCATTTTCCTTGATCCCCAAGACGCTGGGTGAGAGGCAGCATCGTTCCTACACACTCCTTCAGTACCGACCAATACTCTCCACACAGCCAAAGAGCTCACAACCCAACCTCTCTGCTAGTTTATCATTAACCTGGGCCTAACTCAGTCCCAGATTCTAATTAATTCTTCCCTGCTTTTAACTCAAAGCAAGCTGCTCCTCCTCCTAGTTGATTTGCCATCTCTCCTCACCTCAGCTGTCCTCTCCATCCAAACCCATTTCTTCTTCCATGCTTCCTGCCTGGATACATGTTTATTAGAGCATGAGTTTTCACAGGACTGTAATGGGGTCAAACCGAGGCCCATTCTGGACTAGGGACAGGGAGAAAAGCAAAGCAAGAGGCATCAGCCCTGCAAAAACACTCTGCTCTAAAGCACAGACACACACTATAGAGTTATTTGAAGAGCTGTCAAATTTTAAGACTCCCATTACAACATCTGTTCCCAAGCTTCACTTTTGGCAGTTACTGAAGTCATTTGACTGAAATTCCTTTGAAAACCTGACACAATATTAACATCAGTATTATGTCACACTCAAAATATTAGGTCTTAATCAATAGTCTCTTATACTGCCATTTACTAGACTCTACTGCCAGTCAGATCTGAAGGGAGTTTCCTACCGGGACACAATTCTACCCCATGTTTTTTAAGAAGTCAGAGTCACATAATAATGGTTTCCCCACAAAAACTTTGAACACAGCTAAAACTGTAAACTTTAGAAGAGATAAGAAAACAACTTGTGCTTTGTTATACTAGTTGAAAGTTCTTGTAGGATTGTCCTCAAAACCTCAAGGTTGGAGATATCAACTAGATTATGCTATTCTGTTACTCCTGCTAAGAAATTAATTCAGTTCTGAACTCCGAGATGCAAAGGTAGGAACAGATAAAGCATTTCCTATTTTAATGCTTAGGAGAACACGACTTTAGTCAGTTATACATGGGAACAAGCAAAGTAGCCATAGCAAAAAATTTCAAAAACATCAGTGCAATTCAATTGCCTGTTCAGCTGACAAATCCACCTCTCCTCACATAGAATCAGGAAATCTAAACTCTGAATCAATTAACTGCTTCCATAAGCAATCCTTACACAATGTTCTCTCTTGTCTGTATGATCTTCATTTATAGAAAAGGTCAGCAATTTTATCTTTGAAATGAAGCCTCATGAAGTCTAGTGGTTACTTATTTCACTTCCACCTTCAAAGGGAACAGTTTCAAGTAACTGTATGTCTCAGCACATAAAAGGTGCAAATACAACAAGAAATGAACTACCTTTTCATGCCCAGAATGCACTTTGCCTAAGAATTTTCACTTTCAAGGACACTAAACAGGAAGGTTTTGTTGAAACAACAACAACAACCCCCTCCCAAAAAAAACCCAAACCAACAAAACAACAAAAACAACCTGCCTGGTGATGTATTTCTTATTAATTCTTACAGCTTTCTTTTTCCAGAATAATAGTGCTAGAATTCAGAAAACTGTCTTGTTTTTTGTTTTTTTGTTTCTTTTTAATTCAGTAGAGGGTCAAACTAATTTGTACATGAGAGGCTGAAACAAACACCTTTGTTGTGCAACACAAAAAGGCAAGAAATCCATTTCCGTGAGGATGTTACCCTCAAGACTGCTGTAATAAAAAGGAGAACGAACCATGTTCCAGTGCCACACCTGACTGGGAGAATATGCAATTAGATCTAACTTTTGAAGTTATTCAACTGCTACAGCCACTAGACACAGAAACGGGGCTTTCCAGTCACCTAATTTACAACTAGGGCTCCTAGGAACTCATCTATTACCTTGCGTAGTACACCAGAAAAAGTTACTCACGCTAACACTCCATTTAATTTAATCATCTAGTACTGAAGGAGAAGCAGAATTGCCTCATGGCTGAATTTAAGAGTCTTTTGAACTACGCCAGTTAAACAGAATTTGCTCACAGAACTGCCTCCTGCTACTAGGGAACATTTAAGCCCTGTAGTCTGAAGTAAAAAGTGCTTTTAAAAATGTATCTAGGACAGTGTTCTGCTGTACTTTCTTATATATAAAGTGATTACCAATATAAGGTGGCTTTTTTTTTGCCTGGTGGACACCAATTTCAGGTAAAGCATTTGCTGATGGAATCAGCTTCCCAGATAAACGTATTAACTGCCTACAGGATCAAGCTTTAGGTTTTGGTGTGGGTGGCAGACAGAAGGCCTGTTTTGCAAGGCATGCTATTTTTGTAGCTACAGCCACACCAAAGTGAATGCAGACAAATCTCACAAGCTAAGCTGTCCCAGACCCAGTCACACTCTTTGCACAGGGACCACCTGGGAATCCCAAGTGCTGTAGATATAAGCCAGAGAATCAGTCCAACACTTAGTAATCAAGACCACAAACCATACAGCATTTTTACTGGACAGGAGTAAAAGAATAAAAAATATATCCTCTCATACAAACATTATTACAGAGAACTAGTTTTATACACTTGAAGATTGTACTTACGTACAATCTCTTAGTTTCAGAGATATTTAGTCCCCAATTTTTCCTGCAGTCTCACAGTGATTTCATGTAGTAGAAAAAAGAATGGCAGGTTTGGTCAGTCAGATACCATTCCTCATATGCATCATCAGAACTTTAGGTTAGTGCAAAGAAGGCAAACAACAGCCTTTCCCAAGCCACGTAAATTAGTCAATACTTGTCTAAGTACTGCAATCATAAAAATTCTTTTTCTATGTGCTGAAAAAGCAATCCTAAAGAACATTCAGAGATAATAAGTCTGGAACTAAAGATACTTTCACAAATCAATTACCTGGACAGCATTAACATTGTCAGAGTTAACCAGAAATAAACTACTAAACATTTCATCAATAACACCATATTCAACAGCAACAGTAAATGAAGAGGGCAGCATAACCAGACAACAAAGGTTGTATCAACAGATCCGAGTTCAAAAACCACATAAACAGACTGAGCAGGACAGGGTCAGCCCTTACCTCCCAACCACTGTCCTACAACTACGCTGGAATTCAAATGATCATGAGTAAAAAGCCAAAGAATGCATCATTTTCCCTATATCTTTCAATTGTGTTTTGCCTGTAACTAGTTTCACTGCTTCCACAGTGAAGGTATTCTCTGTACATCAGGCTTTCACGTGACAGAGAGGACAAAATGCCATTTCTAAAAAGCAGAATGCAATTAAAACCACAGTGGATGGGGAACACAGGAGAAAGTGCTGCAGTGAAAAATACTTTCAGCTTTACCTAGTCAATTCTAAAACTGCTCATTGTTTGTTGTTGGTTTCTGTTAAGCTCTGCTGTTTATATAATTGCAATACACGTATCCCCAGTAAGCACTGGAACTGCAAATGTAAAACAGTGCCTATGTAAGAGCCTATTACTCTCAGGAAATTTTAGACAGTTGGAAACAGTCTGCCAGCTGCAGCAGCCAACTTGTGGCACTCAAGAGAACATTCCTGAATCACAGATGGGGGGAAACCGAGGTGATTTTATAAGAGATCCTGAAATTAAAGGCAATCAAATAAGCCCGTCTTCATAAACATGAAGAGAACTGCAGATTTCTCCATACTGGGTAGAGATGTTAAATTTTCCATGATCACAAGGAAGAAAACACTGATACGCCTAAGTTTATATGGCCGTAGATTAATAATAAAGGAAAACTTAGGAGGTGTGCAAGAGGACCGTCCATTTACTTAAAAGTGTTCTTTATATACACAAACAAATGGGAGTAGAGAAGACATCAAATGGTACATACAAGTGGCCAACATTAACAGCTGGAAAATATTATTTGAAGTACTTCTTACCCTGCCTAACTGATGCATGTATTTCAGGTACCACAGCTAGTAAGCAGTGCCAATGCTTCAGGGTCCCCAGTGCTCAACTCGTTCCAATCCAAGCAGAGTTGCCTTCATATCCCCTGTGCCCACGCTCTCATCACCTCTGAAGCCATGTTGACAGTCTGGAGGGATTCAGCTGGACCAAAATGACTACCAGGATGACTCTCTAAGCACAGGAGTTGGCATTGACATTCAAGCCTTGTGTGAATTCAGCACATATATTCACATGAGCTGCATGCCTTGCCTATAGCACATTTGCTTGACAGCTGATAATCCATGAGATGTGATTTGACAACACTCAAAATATTTCAGCTTTGAAGATGTATTTTCAAACATTTTTACAATGAATGTGTCTCATAAAATTGATTTGCAATGTACTTCAGGGTAGTTAACATTACCTTAATGAACAGGAGTCATTCTTCTCAACTTATGCCCATTTTCTCAACTTATGCCCATCTACATCAATGACAGAAACTCTCGGTATAATTAACGAGAATAAGCCTTTAGGTAGGACAGGCAAAGGTGACATTCTTGACTAGTGCCATCACCTCCTAAAAACCGCCAACCAAATGAACTACAATGGCCACACACAAATCTGTTTAAAAAACAAATCCAACTCCTTGCATACAAGCTTTAATTTTGCCTGTCTCCACTACATCAAGATATGCATTGGTTCCATCTATGCCCCCAGCTGGCAGGCAGGAACAAGAAAAAGGGGACTGCAGGCTGTTTGTGCGTCTGTATTCTCCAAGATACACACCAAGAGGAAAAAAAATCTGCATTTATGTTTACCATGCCAAAGCAGCTGCAGAAATCCAAAGTGGCCCCTACATATGCTTTTCCAAATGACAGAGACAATTTCTGTTACTGTATTACTCAATAATTCAGTAGTTTGCAAAACAAATATTCCCTGTCCTTCTGTCTCTTTACAGTACTAATTCCAAATGTTTAGTAAGCCCTGTTAAAGGTCTGGTGACAGACACCTTAAGGTGTCCCCATAAATGTCTTTAAACTAGTGCATTCAATTAATTTAACAATTAATTCCTTTGCAAATATATATAGCTACTGATAGACACAATTAAAAATTGATTCCTTTTTTCTCTTTATCAAGAGATTAAGACCAACACAAAACCCAGAAAAAGAGACAGAATAGTTTTGTATGCAAGAAGAGAACTGCCTGACACCAGGTTTCCACAGCCAGTGCAGGGAAGGGTTTCACAGGAAGAGGCAGAGACTTTCAGAAGACAAACTCTCCTATAATCTGTCCCCTCAGGTGGCCCCAGCTAAACTGCAAACAAGGAAGAAAATCTAGAGCACCTGATGACAAATGGAAGTTGTATAACAGATGGGATCAAATTCATTCCTTACTTTCATGTAATTGTGGTGCCTCTTGACAGGGATATTTTAAAACAGATCCTGGGATCATTTCTTTCCACAGCCCCTGCTCTCAGACAGCTAATATATGCAATAACAAATCTGACAGTCTGATTGGGATAAAAAGCTATCTTCTCTCCTACTCAAAGCTTCTGTTTCAACAATAGAATACTCTCTGTATGCCAGGCAAGAAATAATCCAACTTCATTTAACAGTAGTATCTTATTCATGTGGTTTAGGATTTTGCTGTTAAGCTTGCCACACAGAACCAAAGACATTCTGCAAAACAACACACCTTGCTGAACAAAGATATTTGTCAGGGGGAGCCTTTTAAGTTTGAATCCATGTTCCAACCTTGACAACAGTAATCTCAGGCTATTTACTGTCCAACACCCAAATCTGCCACAACCTACAACAGAAAATGCTGATTAAATAAAACCTGTATTTGAAGTCCAAGCAGTCAGAGCACAAAGAAAAAAGATTCTGTTTCAATGAGGGAGAAGAGAATTTGAGCAAAAGAGACTTCAAATTTTTACCACTACAAAAACAGTAATTACTAGAAACAGTAATAAGGAAGAATGCAGATTATCAGATCAATCTAGAAAGTGTTTTGATGGTTTGAGGATTTACATACATGCTAAGGTACACTTGTATTTCCGTATTATGTTACCAGAAACTCAGAATGATAGATTTTAAATATTAGTAAGACCCCACTACCACAGCAGTATGACAGCTGTCACACTGTTGCTGACATTTGAATCCAGGATGCTGATGCTGTGGAACAGATAAAGAAAAAAAACTTCAAAAACCTTCGTAACACACAGTATCTTGATTTCTTTGGGGTCGCCAATGTTTCTGTGAAGAAACTTATTGTATTTTTTACCAAATGAGATATGACACCAGATAAAAAAAGTAACAAAAAATTAAGTTGCAGGCATCCTTATTCTCGAATTACATGGAAGAAAATTATAATGCAATTAAAATTTGATTTTATCAGCCATATAAGGAATAAGTTAGAAACAACACTCTCCTGTTACAGACTCCAAATTCACCTTAACCCCACCTGGAATTACAGCCCTAGCACCACAGTGCTGCACACAAACCTGCAGGATACACTCTAACCATGACAAATTCGCAACGATCCCTGTATTCCGCTTCACCCGCTGCATGTTCAGCCACACTCCGAAAGGCTGCAGATGTCCCTTCAAGAGCTCTCCCCCTCCCGCCGCTCCCGTTATCCATTAACACTGTCACTCCATCCCGCATCCCGGGCACTACCTGCATCCCGGGGAGCCGCCCGCACTCGCACCGGGCTCGCACCAGACCCTGTGCCCGCGACAGGGGGAAGGAGCCGCCGGGGAAGCCCAGGGCAGGGCGGCCGGTCCCCGGTGACCCGCGTGGTTCCCCCGGCGAGGGAGCAGCGGCCGCCGCTTCCCCCGCGCCCCGGGGCCCCTCCTCGGCGTGCGGGGGGAAGCGGCGACGGGACGGGAGAAGTTGCGAAGCGCTGGGGGAGCGGGGAGAGCAACAGCTGGAGCCGG
>VXBB01021898.1:0-36036 GCA_013399915.1 Illadopsis cleaveri
TGGGGAATTTTTTTTGAGTTTTGTCCTTGTTTTTGCTGTTGATCCTTCTGTCTGCTCTAGGAAGTCTGTTTGTCATTCTCCTTCCTGGTTTTCTTGCTTTTGAATGAGGAAAAGTGGGATGCTGAGGGCTGTGTTAAAAAATTCCTCTGAGATATCCTAAGGGAAGACCAAAGTATTCCCCATTGTGCTTATTCCTGCCTGAATTTGCATCAGAATTAATCCCAAATTCCATGTAATGATCGAGATTAACCACTTTTTAAATGGAGGGAGAATGATTCCTGGAATCTGAGACCTGGGATGTGACAGGGGCTAAAACCCCTTTAAAACTGAGTTTGAGGTTTTCCTACAGGGATTTGCAGGAGAATTAATGCCAAATTTTGTGTAATGATCCAAATTTTTAAGGATGAATCTCTCGAAGTGAAGGGCAGAATGATCCCTGGAATCTGAGACCTGGGATGTGACAGGGGATAAAGCTCCTTTAAACCTCAGCTTGAGGTTTTCCTGCAGGGATTTGCAGCAGAATTAACCCCAAATTCCACGTGAGGATCCAAATTAACCACTTTCAAAGGACGACATTTGGAGAAGTGGAGAGCAGAGCAGTCCCTGGATCCTGAGGCCTGTCCCTAGCTCCTGACACTTGGAATCTGGCCAGAGCTAAAGCTCTTTTAGACCTCAGCTTGAGGTTTTTCTGCATGGATTTAGTGAAATTCCATGTAATGATCCAGATTAACGACTTTTTAAGGATGAGTTTTGGGAATTGGAGGGCAGAGCTATCCTGAGATCAGTGGGTTTGGTGCTGGGTTTGGGACTGGTTTTATGGAAAGGGCCACACAGTCCTTGGTTCCAGCCCGCAGTTGTTCCCAATCCAGAGGCACAGCTGGCATGCCATGGCCCTGTCCCAGCATCCCAGGATGTATTAATAGCCCCACAGTTTGGGAATCCACGGCTGGACCGAAACCCAACTCCAGTCACTTTCCCACCCTGCACATGGACACAATTATCTTGGAGACTCCAACCAGCGCCAGCACCCAGTGCTGGAAAAGTGCAGCTCTTCTGTTTACTTCCCGCTTTTATCCTCTCTCCTGAATTCAGGTTAATTGAAGGGAGGGAAATCCTGGGAAGTGAGAGCAGCACTGATCTCTCCTTTACTTTTCCACCAAGTATCCTGGACTCTGCCTCAGTTTCCCCACCTGATTCCCTCCTTCCTAATCCTCCCACTTGGTTGCTCCCAGGAAGCTGCATGGAGAAAGGAATTTCTCCTTTCTTCCTTGAGGGCTGGAGTCCTCAGGTACAAATCTATGTGGAGACTGGTGCAAATATCAGGTGGCAAAATGCAAAGTTCATGAGATAAAATCATGGAATCATTAAGGTTGAAAAGACCTAGGAGCCCACTGAGTCCAAGTGTTCCCTCTGCACTTCCAAGGCCACCACTGACCATGTCTTCAAGTGCCACATCCACATGGATTTATTCTTCCAGGGCTGGGGACTCCACCACTGCCCTGGGCAGCTGTGCCAGTGCCTGACCACTTTTTCCATGAAGAAATTTTCCCAATATCTGACTTAAACCTCTCCTAGTGCAGCTTGAGGCACTCATCCCGTGCCTTGTTGTTCCCTGGGAGCAGATCCTGATCCCACCTGGCTCCACCCTCCTGTCAGGGAGTTGCAGTGAGAAAGTCCCTCCTGAGCCTCCTTTTCTCCAGGCTGAGCCCCACCCCCAGCTCCTACTTGTGTTCCAGAGGTTCTCCACAGAAATTATCCCTGCAAATACACCCTTATTCTCCCTTTTTCATCCTGCAAATCCTGTAAATACCCTGAATCCCAGAATGGTTTGGAAGGGTTTTGGAAGGGACCTTAAAACCACCTTATTCCAGCCCTTTCCATGGACAGAGACAGCTTCTACTGGACCAGGTTTCTGGGATTCTCTTCTATGGGAGCAGGGAATAGAATATTTATGGAATTAACACACCCATGGTGTATTTTGGCAGTGGTGCTGTCATTGCTTTGTATTCAATTTGGTGCAAATTCCTGATCTCTGTATCAATAATCACTTCCCAGCTCGTTATAAATTTCCATCAGATAAATATTGATATTCCACTCCAACTTTATGGATAAACATCCTCCTGGGTTTCCATATTGTCCCAGGTTTTATGGATAGGAAAAATCAAAGGTGGTTTATGATTTGAAACAGCCTCGAGTTGGCTTGGGTTGTTTTATGTCCACTTGTGTTAATCAAAGGGGAGGTTTGGGATTTATTCCAAGAGAGGATTTGGTGACATTTGAGGTATTGGATGGTGTTATCCATCAGGGAATCCAGAGGAATTCTGGGAAGTGGCAAGTTAACAGAGAAGTTCTGGAGTTTTTAGCAGGACATGGATATTTTTTCCCACCTGAGAGCGACTTTGGGAACTTTCCAGGAGCCTGTGGCGCCGCTCGGTGTTTGTGTCACCCTTGTATCCGGAGGAGCTCCTGGAGGGACTGGAAAAATCTCTGGCTGCAAATGAAGCTCTGATGGAAGGTTCTGCTCCTGGGATGCCTCTTCCCGTGTTCCTCGGGGTGAGAAGCAGATCCTGTGTGATGTCTGTGCCCAGCAGGAAGGGAAAAAAGTGGAGACAAAGGATGAGAGGAGGAATGTGCCATGTGCTGCTCTGCTGGCTCTCCCCAGCCTCGAATTGCTTGGAGACACAGCACTGGTTCAGTGGATTCCTGGGAGCCACCACCCTGAAGGAAGCACATTTCTTCTCCTAAGAGCCAGGGGATGTCTGGGGATTTTCCTGCCACTGCTGGGACTCTCACAGGTACATCAAGAGGAGAAAATCAGCCCGGAGAAGCCTCTTCCTGACGTTTGTGCTGAGCTTGGAGGAAGATTTTGCTTAGCTGATTGTTTTTTGTTATCCTCGAGGATGTTTAGCCCCCTCTGGAAGACTCAATTCTTGGGCTGGAGCTGGTGGAAGGAGGAGATGGGCAGACACTGGGGATAGCACGTGTTGAGCTCCTGGAGAAAAACAGCTGGAAAATGTAATCCCAGAAAAAAGAGTCTAAAGCTGTCTCAAAGGGACACGATGAAGGGTCTGGAGGGGAAAAACGTGGAGGAGGCTGAGGGAAGAATCATTGGAATCTGGAGCTTCCTCAGGAGTGGCAGCTCCAATCTCTGTTCTCTGTGACCACGGCCAAGACCTGAGGGAATGGCTGGGAATGTGTCAGGGAAGGTTTATGTTGGATATCAGGAAAAGGTTCTTCCCCCAGTGGGGGGGTCGGATGCTGGGACAGGATCCCCAGGGAATGGTCACGGCCCCAAGGCTGCCAGAGCTGTTGGAAAGGGCTCTCTGGCACAGGGTGGGATTTTTGGGATGTCCTGTGCAGGGCCAGGAGTTAATCCTCGTGGTTCTCTTCCAACTCAGGATATCCTATGAATTCAGAGGGTGTTTTGGCTGGTGGACAAATCTCTTTGACCCTTAAGTCTATTCCCCATCAGGCACAACTATCCAAGGAATATCTTAACATGAGATTCAGTCGTTTTCTGCCTTGAACACCTTAAAACTCATGGTAAAATCACCACCTGCTCAGCTGTTTTCTCCTCAGGCCCATCTTTTCCAGGAGCATCTGATTCCCAAGTTCTCAGCTTTTTTCCCTCCCCCCGTTAATTATTATAATTACTTTTAAAACCTGGCCCCTGATTAGGCACTAGGTGGACACAGTGGCTGGGTTTTATTGCAGAACCTGCTCCTGCTCAAGGAGTTATTTTTGCTGAAGGCTTCCCTGGAATTGCTGAGTCAAGACAACGCTTTGATGGGATAAACATCTTCCCGCTCCCTTCTGTTCAGACCCTGGAGCCCCATTTGCCTGAGTAAAGACGTTGAGTTTCTTGGAATGCAGCTTCTGTTAAAGGAGCCCTGGAGCAAACACAGAGAGCTCTTGCTGTAATTTAAGAGTTTATCCCAAATCCATGAACGACGGGCCCAAATCCCGGGGGCTGAGAGTTGGTTCCTTGTCTTGACTGTGTCTCTCCCAAGACCTGCAGGTGGTTTGAATTCCCACTGATCTTGGAGCTGGTCAGTGCTTTCCTCATGGAGACGCCTCCCTGGAGCCACTGGTGGTCACCTGCTCCTAACTTGGCTTTTCCAGAAGGGTTTGGCCAAAAGGTCAGCGCTCAACTGCTCCACGGAGCCATTCCTGATGGATGCACGGAGAGGCTTCCAGGGGGAGCACGCAGGGTTTACACAGAAATAGTCGCTCATCTGACTGAATCGTTAATGCCCGTTGCCCGCGGAGACTAATTAAGGAGAGCTGCAGCTGTTTTGGGAAGCACTTTGTGGGGATTACATGAGCACGGGCTGGAGGAGCTCTCGGAGTGTGAAACATTAGGAAAGGCATTTTGTGCCGCTGCGCTCCGAGGAGTTGAGGGAGGGGGTGGGGGGGATTGTGGGGACAGAGTTTTCCAAACTGTTTTCTTGGAGACGGTTTGAGTTTGGCCAAACAACGGGATGTGAGTGGTGACAGTCCGGCTTTGGTGTGGACACGTCAGGAACCCTGGGAGAGAAAGGTTAATAGGGTGTTCCTGCTGGCTTTCCCTAAAATCCTGCTGCCTTTTCCATGTGCTCCTGTAGGCAGTGGGGCAACTCGGGGGGTAGGTGCATTCCTCTGTCATGTTGGTGGTTCCAAAGATCATGGGAGAGACCTTGGGTTTGTTACTGTCCAGAGAAGGAAGTGGAGCTGGGAAGGGTCTGGAGCACCAGGAATGGCTGGGGGAGCTGGGTGGGCCTCAGTCTGGAGGAAAGGGGGCTCAGGGGGGACCTTCTGGCTCTCTACCACACTCTGCCCAGGAACCAGTACACTGCTCCATGCCCTAAGTCCAACCTGGACTTCAGCACTTCCACTATGGGGCAGCCACAGTTTCTCTGGGAATTCCATCCCAGCTCCTCACCACCCTCCCAGAGAAGAATTCTTTCCCTATATCCCGTCTAATCCTGCCCTCTGGCAGTGGAAACTCCCTATCCCATCATGCTAAAATTGTGCAATACAAGATTTCCTTTATTCCTTCTTTTGAATTTTCCGGTGGTTTTGTTTGGTCATTTAATTTATGTATCTTCATTTACATAAGGTCAAGTTTTCCTGCACATGGGACATAAATTCTCCAAGACCATGGATTGCTTTCAGTTATTGTAAAAGAAAATATACGGATGCTTTATAAAACTTTGTACCTGTTTTTGTGGAACTCCTGATCCATCCTGGAAATCTTTGATTCCTTGATCATAAACCCTCCTGAAGGATTTGCTATATTGGATCACATCCTAAGGCCCCGAGAAACAGCCAGTGCATGGATCTTCTGGGAGCCAGCGGGAAAACTTTGGGAGGCATTACTGCAGTTGAGATTCAGGCTGAGAGCCTGGCTGTTCACACTCCCAGTGGCATGTGCAGAATCCCTGGAGCTCCAGGGATTACAGCTTTATGGTTCACACGTGGGATGTGCTGTGAGCTCCTGGTGCTTTTTATAGAGAGTATATTCCAGCCCCCTGGAGGGGGGACTTTCTGACCTTTGGACAAGAAGCCATCAAGCTGTAAACCAGCAAGAACTCCAAAGTGATTTAGCCCATGGTCCTTTTTAAAATCTAGCTGTTTGCTGGTTTAGGATGTTGTTTGCTGGGTGATTGTTGTTGCCAGGGGCTGGAGCTGTGCTGAGGCAGGGTCTTGATGCCGTTGCCTTGTGTCTTCTTGGAATCCAGGAATGGTTTGAGTGGGAACGGATCTTTCAAGACCATCTCATTCCATCTCCTGCCATGGTCAGAGACACCTTCCATTATCCCAGCATGCTCCAAGCCCTATCCAGCCTGGCCTTGGACACTTCCAGGAATAAGGCAGGCAGAGCTTCTCTGGAAAACCTATGCCAGGGCCGCCCAAACTTCACAGGGAATTCCTTCCCAATATCCCATCTGTCCCTGCCCTCTGGCAGTGGAAAGCCATTCCCCCTTGTCCTGTCCCTCCATCTCTTGTCCCAAGTCCCTTTCCAGTTCTCCTGGAGCCCCTTTAGGCACTGGAAGGGCCTCTAAAGTCTCCCTGGATCTTTCTCTTCTCCAGGCTGGATGTTTCCAGCTCTCCCAGCCAGACTCCGGAGCAGAGGGGCTCCAGCACCCAGAGCATGGTGATGGAATCACTATTCCCTGGAAGTGTTGAAGCAACGTGTATGTAGCACTTGAGCACGTAGTTTAGTGGTGAACATGGCAATGCTGAGTTACCAGTTGGACTTGATGATCTTGGATGTATTTTCCAACCGCAACAATTCCATGATTTTGGGTTTATCTTTCCTCCATCACCCCTCCTTGGTCAGGGGACATGAACCGGGCTCCCACGTGGCTTGTGGAATGTAGGGAATTGTGCAGGTTTCACACCCGGAAGATTTATTTGGCGGTGGAGGTGGATTGCAGCTGTTTCTCCCTCCAAAATTTGTATTTGGTTTAATAACAAGCAAGAGCACATGCCTTTTTCCCTGGGACTACGGAAAAGCCCTGGAGCTCTGTCAATAAAAAGATTCTCTGACAGCTTCAGAAAAGAAATGAAAATTTATCAAATATTTCCCCCCCTGTCTGGAGCAGCTCGTCAGATGTGGAGACTGGAAAAGGGAGATTTGTTGTTCTTTCCCTCTCCTACACTGACATCTCAGGGCAATCCCGAGGATGTGACAAAGGGAATGCTCTGCTCACCTATCACTCAGGCTTTGGAAAATTTTTTTTTTTGTTGGAATAGAATCCAGGTGCCCCCGGAGGTTTGGAGTCACAGGAAAAGATTGAAGGAAAGTGCTTTGGGTTAAAAGAGGCCTCAAAGATCGTCTCATTCCACCCCTCTGCCATGGACAGGGACACCTTCCATGAGTCCAGGTTGCTCCAAGCCCTATCCAACCTGGCCTTGGCCAGATTCTGTTTCCTTCAAGCTGTGCCGTTGGAGAGGCAGATGCTCCAGCATGGGATTGGCACATGCTCCAGGATAATGTTCAGGGATGCAGGGATAAAAACCTGAATGTAAAGCCCTGGATCAGAGGGTGGAGATGGGATTATGGACATTTTGGGTAAAAGAACTTTTGCTTTCCACCAAAAATGGATTTTTTTCTTTGTTTTGTACCCTTCTTCATTATCAGCCTTGGATTTAGCAAAGTTGGTTGGGATCAGGTGACTTGGAGGCCTGAGCTTTCCTTATTATGATGATGTTGACCTTGGGAACTGAGGAGCTGCCAATGTCAAAGCTTTCTTCTTTTCCCATTCCTAAAAAAGTGATGTGGGCTCATCTTTGTGCCTTTATGCTTTAAAACCATGGCTGAAAGGAATCATGGAATATCCTGAGTTGAAAAGGACCCATACAGGTAATCCAATCCACCTCCTGGCCTTCCACAGGACACCCCATGAATTCCACCATGTGCCTGAGAGGACCTTGAATCAAAATTATTCCAAAGTCTTGTGGTGTGGTGCTTACTTGGGATTTTCTAAGGAGGAATGGCTCTCCTGAGCCATCTAGGTAGCCAGTGGGAATTTCTTCCTTGTAATCCTGTTTTCCACATCATAAATTTCAGTGACCCTGGTACCCTTGTGGATTCGATCCAAGCGAAAGTCTTGGCATTGTGTTTCCATGATTTAAGCTCCCTCTCACTGCACCCCATCTTGAAGAGAATGTTTTTTAGGATCAGACCTATGAGAAAATTCCATGTCTGATGTAGGCATGGTGGTCTTGGGTCATTTGGTCCCATTTAAGCCCTAGTGGTCAATTCCTAAAGTTCTGTCCATGGCATGGGATGGTGGATAGGGTTTGGGTGCCTCTTGGTGCCATTCAACTCCATGCTGAGCCTGGAATGCCGTTGGATTCTTTCTCCTCCTGCACAGATGAAGCCGTGGTCTTTGGGGAGGTGGGAGAAGTGGATGAGTGCCAAACCCATCCAGCTGGATCACCCAAATGGGCAATCCAAGGAAATCAACCACATGCCTCGATGCTCATGCACAGCTTAGGCTGTGAAATTCCTTATTTATAGGAACTTAACGGATCCTGTAACAGCTTCAAGCAGATGAACGCATTTCTTTAAAGCAACAGCAATGTTCTTCCTCCTCAAGAGAGAAAGTTTTAACTGAAGGAGGGAAGATTTAGAGCAGAAATAAGAAAGAAGTTCTTCCCTGTGAGGATGGTGAGACCCTGGCACAGACTGCTCAGAGAAGTTTTGGCTGCGCCATCTCTGGAAGCGTTCAAGGCCAGGTTGGACAGGGCTTGGAGCAACCTGGGATAGTGGAAGGTGTCCCTGCCTATGTCAGGGCTTCAGAACTGGATGATCTTCAAGGTTTCTTCCCACCCAAACCATCCTGGAATTCTCTGAAGTCTCTTTGAAGGGAAAGAGCTGGGATAGAAACAGCACTGAAAAGACCGCACACGTTTTCCTCTTCTTCCTTCCCATCCATCCTGAGCTTTGTCGCGCGGTGGATAAAAAGGGGGGAAAAAAAACAACCAACCCACCCACAATAATCTATAGCAACTGTCAGCCAGCAAACTACTCCCATTTCATAGGGATAGGTTGGATGTCAGCGTGGGATCGATGGCTCTCGCGCCGTAATTATAAAAACTCGTGGGTTGTGTTGCTTGAGTGAGTTTGGGAAGAGTAGGGTCTCAATCTTCCCTCTAATGGGGCTTTGGCAGTCGGTGGCGCAGCGGCTTCGTCTTAGTCTGACAGTGTTGTCATTAAACACCAGGTAGCGTGGAACAACAGGGAACACGGCTCCGGAGCGGCCGGGAACACGCGGCTTTGACAGGAGTGATTTGTCATCCAGGAGCTGCCCAAACTCCTGAGCCTGGAATACGGGCGGCTGCTTAAAGTGACTTATTGCCCCTGTCGGCAGCTGCAGTTGTGATTTGATAATCGGTAAATGTTTGTCAAAGATGAATTCCCTCCCTGATGCAGTGCAGTGCTGGAAAAGCAAATGAAAAGCGGGGGAAAAGAACATATCGGATGGATTAAAGACTAGGGCAGGGTAAGGGTGATGGAAACAACAGGTTTCCCTATTAACTTGGCATCCTTCCTTTAGGGAGGTGAAGTGTTGAGGTTTGGGATGCTGGGATGGGGACTCACTGTCAACACAGGTGCTGCAACATTAATTCTGTTTCAGGAAAAATTTCTTTGTGGAAAGGGTTGTCAAGCATTGGAAGGGGCTTGCCAGGGAGGTGGTGGAGTCCCCATCCCTAGAGGTGTTTGAGGAATAACTGGGTGTGGCACTCAGGGCTCTGGTCTGGGTGACAAGGTGGGAATCGATCACAAATTGGACTCGATTATCTTGGAGGTCTTTTCCAACCTTAATGATTCTGTGATTATAAGGAGTGTTTTTTTGCCAGATTTCAAAGAGCCTGTAGCTGTGTTTGGTCTTGAGAGACTGTAGACTGATGTGGAGCAATGGTTCTCCTTTGCTTAATCACATGGAATCATGGAATGGTTTGAGTTGGAAGAGACCTTAAAGGTCATCTCGTTCCAACCCCACCTTCCCTGGTGTGGGAATCATTGTGGGGCGTCTGACTTCAGCTCCGTTCTCTCCGTTCTCCTCTCTCTGGGAGGTTTCAAGAGTGTTTTTTTGGAAAGGAAAACAATGTTCGATTCTGTCTTTCCATAGATGTGATGCATTTCTGGCTTTTAGGCAAATAGTTCCCCCGGCAAACCCGTGTGCACCTACTCAGTGGTTACAACTTGTAGTTGAATCCCTTTATTTCTCGTTGGGATGGATTTTGAGCCTGTCCATCGCCTGCTTTATATCAGAGTTTAGAAAGGAGAATTAAAGGGATCTTAATGAACCCTCTGCCTGCAAAGTTTTCCTCCCATCTCCCTGAGTTTATCCAAGTTCCTCTGCTGAATCCCAGAGACAGGTCAGGTTCTTTTTAAGTGGATACTTAGGAAAGCAAAAAGCTGGGTGGCCTTCAGATGGATGAGTGGCTTTGAGGGTAGGGAATACCTAAGAGATTCAAATTTTTCCTTGTTAAATTTAAATAAAATAAAATAAAATTTAAAAAATGAAGTCAATCCTAAAGCACGAATGCAAATGGAATTCCAGCCTGCCGAGCGCTCCCGTCGTTTCCCGAGGCAGAGTCACCTCTCCCCGTGCCACGGTGAGGCGTGAACACGAGATCCCTGAACCCATTTGATTATAGCCGGGGTTTTTCTGGTGTCTGAAGTGCTGGAAAAGATCAAGAGCAGGAAAAGTGGAGTGATTTATTAGACTCATAAAAATTCATACTTTGTTATTCCAGTTGTCTTCCATCTGCAGCTTGTTAGAACGAGCACCCCTGGCAGCTCCCGCCGAGAGGCCGGGGGGAGGAGGGCATTTATCAGCTTTCCTCCTGCCATCGTGCTCTCATTTAGAGGAATGGATCCAGCTCCTGGAAACACATTAATAATCATTCACTGAGGGAAGGGGGGAAGGAAAACCCACCACCCTCTTTTGTTATAATAATAAGGGTTGTGTTTGAACAAGGGCCGATGCTCCAGAGACCTGTTCAGGCTCTTTAACATGGGATGGAGCTGGGAAAACGGTGTTCAGAGCCTTCAGTGTGACCTCCTCTTGCCAGTCCTGGTGGATAACGTGAGGTCTCCTCATCCTTAGAAGGCTCTTCCACTCCTGTGACATTTGGAAGGGCCATCCTGGGGCTTTTTAGCAATGGAGATGAGGATGTGACAGAGCTGGTGGGGTTACTGAGGTTAGTGGGAGGTTGGTGATGTGTCCTCCTGTCCCCACTAAGACCTTGTTGGACCCCTCTGTCTCTGCCTCTCTCCGTATTTTGGGATTGGAGGGAATAAACCAAGATATTTGCTGGTGTTTCTGTTGCAGTTGGAATATTGGTATTGGAATTGTAGGGCTGAGCCAAAGGCACAGTTTTTCCCATTATTTTCTATGGCTTCCCAAATCATCTGGCTCTGGGGGCTGGCAGGGTTGAAGTGACCCAGGCCTCTTGTTTTTGTGTGGTTTTTGTAGGATGGCTTCAGTTGGGAAAGACCTCTGAAATCATTGAGTCCCAACCATTCCCCCAGCACTGCCAAGGCTACCACTAATCCATGTCCCCAAATGCCACATCCACATATTCTTGAACACTTCCAGGGATGTTATTCCACAAAGGATGGGAATGGTCTGGAGCACCAGGATGTGCTGAGGGTGCTGGAGGGGTTCAGCTTGGAGACAAGGAGGCTCAGGGGGAACCTTTTGGCTCTGCACAACTCCCTGACAGGAGGATGCAGCCAGAGGAGGGTCAGGCTCAAGGGGAAGGACAAGAGGAAATGACCTCAAGTTATGCCAGGAGAGGTTTAGATTGGATATTGGAGAAAAAACTTCTTCATGGAAAGGTGGTCAGGTGTGGGAATAGGCTCCCTTGGCAGTGGTGGAATTGCCATCCCTGGAAGGGTTCAGAAAGTGCATGGATGTGGCACTTGGGGACATGGTTTAATGATGACCTTGGCAGTGCTGAGGGAACAGTTAGACTTAATGATCTTAGTGCTCTTTTCCAACCTAAGCCGTTCCATGATTCCATGCTGGATGCTGTGGCATCCTGGGAACACCCAAACCCCAAAGACACCTCATCCACTAAACCAGATCCACTAAAATCCTGTGCAGCATCCCAACTGCAGATGGAAGTTGGGATTGCACCAGTGGGCTGGAAAAGGAGTACAGGTCCTCAGCCTTTTGGGAGGCTGATCCTCAATGTCTTTTGCAGCAGAATTTTTCCAGGGAGTTTCTTGAAGCACCGTGACTTTCACGTCTGCTGCTTTTCTTTCTTCCTCCTGTTTCTCTCCTGTCACGCTCGCTGCCAGTGTTTCCTCACTGTTGGATTTCTCCTGGCTGTGCCATCCCCAGCTTTTCCAGATGCTCTTCTTCTCGCTCCCCTTCTTTCTTCTTAACAGCTCAGGGATCACTTTGTTCCCCCATGACATCTCCACGCATGGTGGGGCTTTCCTAAACCTTTGGATTTTTGAAAGGCTCTAATAAGGTCTCCCTGGAACCTTCCCTTCTCCAGGCTGGACATTTCCAGCTCTCCTAGCTGTCTCCAGAGCAGAGGGGCTCCAGCCCTTGGAGCATCTCCATGGCCTCCTCTGGACATGCTCCAGCAGCTCCACATCTGTCTGCTGTTGCACCCCAGAGCTCGATGTAGAATTCCAGGTGGGGTCTCACCTGAGTGGAGCAGAGTGGCAGAAATCCCTCCCTTTCCTGCTGCTGGAATTTTTCTCTTCAAATTGGGTAATGTTTTCCCACTCTGTATTTCCTGGAGACAAAAGTTCTGTATTTTTCACCTTAACCCAGGAATTTCAGATGCAGACCCAGACTCACGGAATTTATTTGAGCAGGATATGTGGATTTACCCAGAGAGGTTATGAATCCCCATCCTTGGAAGTGTCCAAGGGCAGATTGGACAGGGCTTGGAGCAAACTGGTCTAGTGGAAGGTGTCCCTGCCTGTGGCAAGGGTTTTGGAATAAAGTGATCTTTAAGGTCCCTTCAAAGCCAAACAATTCCATGAATTTAATACTTTCCCTGCTAAAATGGATGTTTCCTTACAGTTCATCTCCAAGTGGCAGTGCCCAACGCAGCCTTGCTCCTGGTGGATTCTGTGAACTTCCTCTTTTCCTGTGGTCCGATTGACATAAAGGAATTAGCCAAGCAGATTTGGTATTAATTTCCCAGATAGTCCCAGCTGGAAGCAGCTGCCATGCTAAGCAAATTTTCCAACAGGTTTGGAGCCCTCTTAAATGTTTCAGCTCCAAATCCCGCCCTTCTCCCTCTGTCCTCTCAAAATGTGACAACCGGGGCAGCTGCCGTGCTCTGGGTCCCAGGTAAAGCCCTTTGGATCAATTGGATTTATTTCCTATTAAGCAGCAGTTCATGATCATAAAGCATCGTTTACACACTGGCATAAAGACCCCTTGCTCTTGAAAGAGCTCGGAACTGAATGAGTGTGAAAATTAAATTCTCCTCTTAAACCCAAGGATGGTCCTTTTGGAAGCTGATTCCAGTCGCAACATAATTAACCTCTTGCTGTGCCATTCTGTGGGAACATATTGAACCTGCTCCGGGATAATCATTCCTAATACTGGTGTCTGGTTTCACACTGAATTCCTAACAGCATTACAGTAATCCCAAAGCTTTTGTTAACTCCAGGGACTTGCCCACGTTGGCCGCCAGGACAAAAGGTGGTGTTGTAGTCATGTGGCTCAGGGGTGATGCCATCCAGGTGTGGTGGGACAGGAAGCACCAGAACCATTTACTTTTGGGTGGAGAAGCTGTGGTGGAACTTTATTCAGGTTTCCCATGGATTTATCCCTGTTGAAGGTCTTTTTGAAATGCTTGGAGCAACCTGGTCTGGTGGAAGGTGTCCCTGCCCATGGCAGAGGGTTGGAACTTGATGGTGTTAAAGGTCCCTTCCAACCCAAACCATTCCATGATCCTTGTTTTAGCTGAACTTCTCTCAGTCTTTCTCAGTTTTTCCCTCCATTGCTCTTCCCTTCCACAGTTTTTCTCATCCAGGGAAGCAAGTGGTGGTGGGAATAATCACCAGAAGGTTTGGGTGTTTTTGCGCCTCTGCACCCATGATGAGCTGAAATCTGAGACTGCAGGAAGTCTGCCTGAGAAGAGAAGGATTCAGGGAGACCTTTGAGTCCCTTCCAATGTCCAAAGGGGCTCCAAGAGAGCTAGAGAGGGACTTTGGATAAGCGAATGGAGTGACAGGACAAGGGGGAATGGCTTCCCACTGCTAGAGGGCAGGGTTAGATGGGATATTGGGAAGGAATTCTTCCCTGGGAGGGTCAGGGGGCCCTGGAATGGAATTCCCAGAGAAGCTGTGTCTGTCCGATTCCTGGGAGTGTCCAAGGCCAGGCTGGATGGGGCTTGGAGCAGCCTGGCTCTCGGTTGATGTGAAGGGCAGTGGTTGGGATTCCCAGTCCCTGTAATCTGCTGTTGCAGCAGGGGTGAGGCTGATCCATCCTGGCCATCAGAGCTTCCCGTGGTGCTTCTGCTGTTGAGGTTGCTCCTGGCTGCAATCTCCTCTACTGCCTCCAAATCTGCCCTTGGACCTTCTTACTAAAATCCTGAAAAGCTCCTCCACCAGCTTCCCTTTATCCACAAGGTGGGAGACAGTTCAGAAGGTTCAGATTCGTTAGGAAATTGTCTTGCAAGGATTTTATGAGGAGCGGATGTGGGGCCTCATTCCCTGCTTTGATATTGGTCATCCCAAACTCCATATAATGGAAGCCAGCAGCAAATTGTTTTGAGTCAGGGATGCCTTTTCCCTGGAAAAGAGGGAGGATGGAAAAGAGGGAGATTTGATCCCATACCATCCCAGAGCATCACTGGATGTGTGCAGTGGTCCTTCTGCAGCCTGGGATGTCTTTGGTTGAGCGTCCTCCTCCTTCTGGGTTTTGAGGATAATGGTGGATTTTGCTGAATCTTCTCTTCTAGATCTGGAGCAAATCCTATGGTGAGGGATTCATCTTCATATTGGGAAGGGTTTGCTTCCAGAAAACGCTTCAGCAGAGATTTTCAGTTCTTTTTGGAGCTGCTTTGGTTTCAAGTGTGAGTTTTTTACCTGCTGTCAGGAGCTGGGACATGATGGTGGCTCCTCCACATGTGTCATAATAGTCCTTAACCCTTTTCTTTCTTTCCTCTCATGCATATTTGGAAAGAGCAATTTGGTTTTATCAGAGGTTTTTGGTCTCTGCTTTGCTTTTTTCCTTGGGGTAATCCTGCTGCATCCTTTTAATCTCTGAGGTTTTCCCTGGCACTGAGGACAATCCTGGCAGTGTATCCAAGGTTCGGCTTCTGCTCCCCAATTTGCATTCATCCCTGCTCCTGTCTTGCTTCCAAGTGCTGGAAGATCAATGTACCTGTCACTCACTGCTTCCCGTCTTGCCTCCAATCGGGATTAATGGCACAGCTCGGCACTGAGCCCCGATGGAGACACACGAGAAGGGTTGTGGTGGCCAAGGATTGACAATGGGAGACCTTGTGGCACTCAGGTCATGACTAAATTTAGTTCTTTTCTCCCATTCCTGTGCCCATACAGGAAGCTTTTCTATCCCATATCCTTTTCTGGAAGCAGCAATAATCTCTTGGATTTGGGAATCTGCCCTCCTGAAGTTCCCCTTGCTTATTTAACTTCCTTCCCATCCGTATCTGAACAGGATTTATTCCACCAATATTGTGGTTTCCCTAATCCATCCTGAGCAACATCATCTTCTCTTGGCTCAAGGATTTAGGATCACAGAATCATGGAATAATCATTAAGGTTGGAAAAGAGCTCTGAGCTCATCAAGTCCAAATGTTAACCCAGCACTTCCAGGGCCACCACTAAACTCTTGTCTCCAAGTCCGACATCAACACGGCTTTTAGAGACATCTTTCACTAGACCAGATTGCTCCAAGCCCCATCCAGTCCATGGATGGGGCAGCCACAACTTCTCTGAGCAACCTGTGCCAGGACCTCCCCACCCTCACATGGAAGAATTCCTTCCCAGTATTCCATCCAACCCTGCCCTCTGGCAGTAGGAAGCCATTCCCCTTGTCCTGTCACTCTAGGTTGTCCTAAGTAGTTTCCCATCTTCCTTTTAAGCCTCCTTTAAAAGGTGATTTCTCCAGACCCTTCTTCATGTGAAATATTCCAGGAGTGAACTCCTTTTGTGCCCTCCCTGCCTCAACTTCCCCAGGGGTCCAATTCCTGGTACTTCTCTCAGCAAAATAAGAGAAGAAATAAGGACCCTTGCATCCAACCCCTTTCCTAAGGGATGTATGTGCTGGTGGCTCCTAGATCCTACCTACTTGAAGCAACCTGGTAAGAGATTTTGGCAACAAATTGCCCATCTCGAGGTCAGTATTGGACAAAAGGAAACAGCCTGAAGTTGTACCAGAGGAAGTTTTGTTTGGACATTAGGAAAAATTTCCTCACTGAAGGGATGCTTGGGCTGCCCAGGGAAGTGGCAGAATCACCATCCCTTGAGGGGTTTAAAAGCCTCATGGATGTGGCGCTTGGGGACATGGTTTAGTGGTGGCCTTGGCAGCACTGCGTTGGTGACCTTAGAGGTCTTTTCCAACCTTAACAATTCTACATTTACAGTTTACACCAGGATTTTTATTTTTTTTTTCCCTGGGAACAGGAGGCGCGAGCGGCGCCCGCGGGATTCGCGGCTCCGCAGAAAGCCCCGAGCTCAGCAGCGCGCGGCCCTGGCTGATAAATGATGCTCATATCCCATTCGAATATGATGCAAGCAGTTTTTTTGTAGTTTGTCTTCCATGGCGGTAGTAAAGTTTTTAATTAGGAAAGCTAATGAGATCGATTAGTCATTAGAAGTGACCTCTGGATCGCGGCGAGGAGTGGGGATGTGTGCGCCGGGCTGATAACGGGGGACGCTGGGGTATTGTTTGTAATAAAAGCGTGAAGTGTTTGATTTGAGTGAAATGTGCCACGGGGAATACATCACGCGGAGAGGAAAAAATTACAACCCTGGGAGCCTGTAATGAAGGGAATTAAACCAACATCCTGTCTAAATAACATGATTATCTACACAAAACCCCTCAGCTAGCAAGTAATAATAGAAAACGGAGCTCTTCGTAGAGGCTCTTTGAGGAGGTGGTTAATGCTGGAGTCGCGCATCAGGCACTTTCCAAGGAGCAGCTTCGGAATGAATACACCATCCAATTACCTCTGGGAATAGAGTTTACCAGGTGCCAGCCTGTTTTGGGGAAGGAGGAGGAGGAGGAGGGGGATGGCTGCAATAATTTGGGAGCTCTCTTTCTTGTCAGGCAGGAGTTTGATGCAGTTCTGGGTTGATTGGTGGCAGCTCGAGCTTGCGCAGGGGCAAAAAAATGTTAATTATGTATTCAGTGAATTCCCAGCTTAGTTATTCTGTGAGGTCGGAGTGGAGGAGGGAAAAGGGCAACTTGTGCAGTTGCTAGCTGGGGAGGATGTGGGATTGTGGCTCTCATCCCTTCCCTGGTGGGATGGAAGTGCTTTAGATACATGGTTGGTGCTGTATCCGTGAAAGGTTGGGTGTGTCCACATGTTCTGGGTGACAAAAGTGACAGAAGGCAGATTTAAGTGAGATATTAGGGTGAAATTCTTCCCTGCGAGGGTGGTGAGGCCCTGGCAGACGTTGCTCAGAGAAGCTGTGGCTGCTCCATCCCTGGAAGTGTCTAAGGTCAGGCTGGACAGGGTTTGGAGCAACCTGGGATGGTGGAAGGTGTCCCTACCCATGGCAGGGGGAGGAACTGGATGATCTTTTAGGTCCTTCCAACCCAAACCATTCCATGAGTCCATGATTTCAGGACAGTCCCACCACCACCATAGCTGGGATTTCATCGTGTGTGTGGGGTTGGTCCCTGCAGGGGTTGGCACCTCTGTCCTTTTGTTGTCCCCGTTTTCCTGTCCTTAAATACAGCTCCCTGAAGGAAAAACCTCTTAAGTTTGCCAGTACTTGGGAGCAATTTTAATTGTAATTAGAACTTCAGTCTTCCAAAGGCTTTAAAAGCCCACACAGAGGTTTGATCACTGCCCTGAAGAATTTGATCTGCTGCAAAAAAATCCTGGGATGGGGAAAGAGCAATGAAATCTCATTTGCTTTCCATGTTCTTTCTTCTTTCTCTTCTTGCCTCACCTCTAAAGTGGCTGCAATTTTTCCTGTCATTGAATCATCAAATGGTTTGTACAGGAAGAGAACTTGGAAGATCCTTTACTTCCATGATTTATCCCATGGGTTCAGATTGCAGAACGTTGTGATTGTCATCTTTATCATGAAAAATTTCAGTGACTTTTCTGTCATGGCAGAGCCTGGTTTTTGCCTCTTCCCATCACCAGGGGTTATAACTTTTTGCTTAATTTGAGAATGGAAATTTGTGTTGCCTGAGTCCTCCCAAAGCCAACGCAAGTCATCAACTTGCTGGGAATGCTCAAGAAGGAAAATATTCCTTGTATGAAACTGTAAAGCTGTGGATTGATGTTGCCACTGTTGCAGGGAAATGGGAGAGCTGTTCCCTCCTTTCTAGGGCATGGTGTCAGCTCTAAAATGTATTTTCCTATTTTTCCTAGTTTACCTGGGAATCCACCTTATTCTCCCTCCTCTCACAGAGACAAACATGAGGAGGAGTCTAACATTTTCAGTGAAAATAACAATCCCACTTTTCCCCTCCCAACCTCTTCATAATTTTAATGAGAGGATCCCCAAGAAAAACGGCCGGCCCTTTAAATCAGTTATAAAACCCAGAGACCGAGGCTCAGCATGGAGTGTCAGCTTTAATTATCTGGGCAGTTACAGCTGTATGTTATAAAAGTCGGGCAATTAGGTGCATTCCTGAAAGCTTGGGGAAAAAAAAAAGGCTCGTGGAGGAAAACCACAGTCAAACATAGAACTGTTAATTGCACAAAACGTTCCGCGGAATAATCTGGGATGTAGATCATCCTGCAACATAGAGAATCCGGGAAATGGTAGGGCTGGAAGTTCCCTGTCCATGGAAGGGACCTTCCATTATCCCAGGTTGCTCCAAGCCCTGTCCAACCTGGACTTCCACGCTTCTGGGGATGAAAATTCTGACGAAAATGCCAAGGATTAAAGGCATACATTTATTTCCAGTGTGGATGTTGGGGTCAAGGTGTTGTTGGTGAATCCATGATTCCCGTGGTAGGGCTTTGCTGATGGGCTGGTGAGGCCAGTCCCAAGCCCATCCAGACCTTTCTGTTACCGTCAGCCGTAGTGATCCCATTCCTGAAACTTCAACCCTTTTTTCAGGTGCTAAAAAAAGTTGGATGTAGGGCTTAAGTTGGATGTGGGACCAATGGCCATTGAACTTGATCGTCATAAAGGTCTTTTCCAACCTTAAAAATTCCATGGTTCTGTGAGAATGTTGGTGAGATTCCCTCCTGTGCCCATCCACACCTGAATTTCAGGCCTGTTTTTCCATGTTTTTTCTCCTAGGATCCAACTTCCACTTTGTAAGGAGCCCCCCAGCCAACAAGGTGATAAAAACACGCTACAGGATTGTGAAGAAGAATGTGATGTCTCCAGCCTTATCATCCTTCACCAGCCCCATTCCCACCTGGAAGACCAGGCGCCCTGTGACATCCAGGTAATTCTTCCATCCCTGGAATGCAACTGGTTGGGATGTGGGAGCCATGGGAACTCCCATGTTGGCTCTGTGTTTTTCTGTTGCATCTTCGCTGTTTAATTTCTCTCTTTGTTTGGTCTACGCTGTGTTTATTGACTTTAAGTGTAAAATCATATTAGGAATTGTGTTATTCCGAGCTGGTGCCAACAGCTTATGCCTTTGGCTTCCTATTTATTCCCTCTTGGAATTAATTGTTTCCATGGAGCAGTTAAATAAGCTGAAAAGAGGATGAATAAATGTGTGGATATTGGTGGTGAAGGGGAGCGTGTTGGATGCTCTGAATTTACACCTGGATGTAGGTGCTGTTCCAGACTAGTTTATTCCCAATTATTTGGATGGGAGGAACATCAGGAAATGTTTTGTCACTGCCTAGAGAAGGGAGGCACTGAAGGTGCTGTACCCTTGAGTTGGAAAATTCCTAAATCCATAGAGGTGGCATGTTTCCAGGGATCATCTCAGAGGCCAAGACAAGACCTGGAGCTTGTGTAGAATCAGAAAGGCTGTGAAAATAATTGATTCTTTAAAACAAGATGCAATTAGAAGTGATGGGTTTGGTGAAAATACAGATTTTGGCTATTTTTAGGTCAGGAATAACTTGTCCTCCAACTGAAATGCCAGGAGTCACGGAGACAGTATTTTGGGCAAAGAGAGTCTGCTCTGCTCTTCTCTGGCTTTGTTCTCCCTGCTGCAGGTGGTTTCCTCCAAAAGTCATTCCCCAGCAATATCCTGGGGGTTGGTGGCTCTTGTGGTAGAGCTGTGGAGGGACAAAAATCGTGGTGATTGTTTTTAAAGCCTGACTTTGCTTGATATTTCCCTTTAAAAGTGAATTTTGGGATTCCCAAATTGGTATCTGAAGGGAGGGTTGGCTTTGGAAGAGTTCAGGGTGATGAAGCAAAGTATGACATAAACAGAGAGGTTGGAAAAAAGGTTGGGTCAATTATTTTGTCTGTTTTCCAAGGTCTTGGTTGAGAAACTCCTCATCTCCTGTACTCTACTGGTCTCAAAGTGCTTCTTCCAGTGTGGAAACTGGGATCCTTTTGGGCTCATGGGCAACGTTACCTGCACCACCTTCTCCTTTGTCTTCACATTCTACTTTTCCTTGTGATATTTTCCCACCTGGGCGTCATCCCTGAGATCCACAGGTCTCCTTTTGTTTTGGGTTTTCTCCTGAAATTACTGCTCTACTTGGTGGTGCCACCTCCATTTGCAAATCCTTAGGACCAAATTCCTGCATTTCCCTTTCTGGAAACCATGTCATTTTTTGCCTGCTCCATCATCCTGCAATTTCATGGAATCACTGGATGTTTGGGTAGGAAGAGATATTTAAGATCCTTGAGATCCAACCTCCTGCCATGGGCAGGAACACCTTCCACGGCTCCAGGTTGCTCCAACCTGGCCTTGGACACTTCCAGGGATGGGGCAGCCACAGCTTCTCTGGGAAACCTGTGCCAGGGCCTCACCACTGTGGAAGTGTCCAAGGCCAGTTTGGATGAGGCTTAGAGCAACCTGGAGTAGTGGAGGTTGTCCCTGTCCATGGCAGGAGGTTGAAACAAAATGGTCTTGAAGGTCATTCACAACTCAAATGATTCTGTGACTTTCAGCCTTAATTAATAGAAAACAACTCTTCCCCAAGCTGTTGGGCTCAGCTTCTTCCCTCACACCTTGTTACTCCAGATCTGGATGGTTGATGGATGGAGGATCCATGGTGAGAATCAAGGAGTGGGAAATCTTCAGGCATGGAATTCAGAGCAAGAATGTCTGGGATCTGTGTGGTGGCTCTTGCTCAACCCAGTGGTGATTTCCCAAGGAACGACCCTGTTCTGCTGCAATTGGCTGAGAGCTCCCACTTGTAGGATCATTTTCTCTGTATTAATCTCCGACTTCATTAAATTGGTGTAGTTTAGATCTTACAGCTGCTTCAGACAAATCTTGATAAAATGCCATCAGCAAATTAAAACAATTATGTTTTAAAGAAGCCATAAATCTCCGTTTCCCAATTACCTTCGCTGGGGGTGATCAATCATCTGGCCTGTCTGGTGGAAGCACATGGCAAATGCTTCTCCTGGAGTTTTTACGGGATTTTTTGCTTCGTCGTTCCTATCATCATTTTGGATCTGTCGCAAGCAACATGCCAGGATCTCCTTTTTTTCCTGATTTTTTTTTCTCTTCCGAAACCAAGGAAAACCTCTAGTGATGGTGGGACACCCCTTTAGTCACCTCAATTTTATTTTTCATACTGAGTAGTCAATTTTTAAAAATATTCCTATTTTTCATTTTAATATTTTAATATTTTTGTAACAATTTGCTATTTTTAATATCCTCTTCTCCTTAAGCCAGCAGTGGGATGTCAACTGGTGGTGCTGCCCTCCAGTGCTACTCCCAAATGTGTTCCCACCTGGCACTAAGGAGTGATTTCTTCCATGAAGTCCAGGTTTTTGGATATCTGGAAGCAGTGTGCCAGGGTTTTACTTTGCTGGGACATCCAGGATGTTGCCCTTTTTGCTGATAAATCCCCAAATCACCAGACTAAGATGAAGAGGGATGTGGCTTTGGGAAATGAGTGACAGGGAGAGTTGCTGGAGGTACCTGATGTCAGTCCCTGGGGAATGAATTCCATCCTCCCCTTCTTGCTGGGTTGCGTTAAACTCGGCCCTGCTGCTGACTTTTCTTCGAGGCGATAGGTGGGAGTATATTTTAAATTAATTTTACTCCACTTTTTGTAATATTTTTGTTTTAAATAGATTTATAAGCAACTCGGGGCCTATTTCTCCAAATTTATGAAGATAATTTTCACTCTCTTGATAAGGTGAAATTTACACCTGCTATTTCCATATTAATTCACATTGCTAAGTGGATCTAATTTTCTTCCGTTCTTCTATCTGGTGAGTGTGGCCTTTCCTAATGCAATTTCCCCTTCACTAAATCACTGTGATCGGGAGTCATGATCGAGTTAAATTAACTTAAATTAATTTACTTAATAAGAGCTCCAGATCATTGTGAATGAGGTTAAGATTTATTGATTCTCCTTTTCACTCCTTCCCCTTATCTCCCGCGGCTTTGCTGGGAGCGCAGCTCACAAGGGCTGTGATTTGCTGGCCTTAAATTTTGGTCGCTCCTGGTGACATTGAGGTTGGTCATCCCTCAAAAATCCTGGAGGGAGATGTCTTCTCTCCTCACAGCCTCCCTCTGCTGGGAAAGAGATGAGGGATTTGCCATGGAGGAGTTGGGATGGATGAAGTGTCGTGCTGAGATTTGGTGGTGATGCTTCTCCTGTTTCCAGCCTCCTTCCATGGTCCACCATGGATGTAGCCACCAAAAAAATGGGATGTCCACATGTCATAGACCTTGCACAGGCAGCAGAAGCCTTCTGGAGCTGACTATCAGAGGGATGGAGCACCTTTCTGACAAGGAAAGGGGTTGTTCAGTATGGAAAAGAGAAACTTCAGGGTGACCTCATTGCAGCCTTCTGGTGCCTGAAGGGGCTGACAGGAAAGATGGAGAGGGAATTTTTGCAAGAACAAGGGGGAATGGCTTCCCACTGAAAATAAGTAATATTAGATTGGATATCAGGAAGAAGTTCTTTCCTGTGAGGGTGGTGAGGCCCTTGCACACATTTCCCAGAGAAGCTGGATCCCCAGGGAAGTCATCATGGTCCCAAAGCTTCCAGAGCTCAAGGAGCATTTGGATAACACTCTCAGGCACAGGGTGGGATTTTTGAGGTGTCGTGTGCAGGGCCAGGAGTTTGACTAGATGATCCTTGTGTGTCCCTTCCAACTCAGAATATTCTAGGATTCTATAAACTCCTTCAGAAGACTCCAGTTCTCCCTCTGGAGAGCCGAAACCACTTTTAAGACACATTTTTGGGAGCAAAGAGCCCTTTGAGTTGAGCTTATAGACCCCCAGTGAGGGAATGAAACACTGACCCACTTTGAAGAGTTTTCTTCTCAAATCCTGCTGCAAAGTGTGGAAAACAAAAGTCACCTGTCTGCAAATAATGAGTTGTGTCTGGCACTGCTGGGAAACTCTGATATTTCTTCCTGAAAACTTTGCGGTGCCTCTTGAGGGACAATCCTACCCCTCCAGCACTATAAATAAGTAAAGAACAAGATAATCCAACATTTGTCAGAGAAATGCCAGCTCAGGAGAAAGGAGCTCGTCAGTGGAGGATTCGCTCGTGTGGTTTAGTTCTGTTTTCCTTTTTCCTTTTATTTTCTTCTCTTTTGTTCTGTTCCGTGGCCTGGAGCGCATTGAAGGGAAAGATTAAGATGGAAACAGTTGTCACCATCCCTGGAGGTGTTCAAGAAATGACTGGATGTGGCACTCAGTGCTCTGGTCTGGTTGACAATGTGGTGATTGGTCAAAGTTTGGACTTGATGGTCTTTTCCAGCCTAAATGATTCTGTGATATGGTGATTACAAGGATTTTCCCTCCAGGTTTCAAAGATCTGAAGCCTTTAGGGATTTGAGCTGAAAGATGAAGTGGGTGATGCAGGTTTTGAAATGGGGCTCAGCCACAGTGGTGGGTGCAGGGCCACTTCCCTGGGAAAGGGGAGAGACAGCTGAGCATCCAGTAGGAGGAGGAACCACCATCCCTTCCAGTCATCCTCTGCAGGAAGTTGGGATATTGTGTTCCATGTCACTTGGACACACCAACCTCCTTGTCCCATCCCTTCTTTTCCTTCACAGTGGGTGGTTTTGGACTTTCAATTTCCTTTTGCACCCTTAACAACATCTTTTAGACACCAATTGCCAACCAGCTGACCCAACTCATGATCCACTTCAGAGAATCATGGAATGGTTTGGCTTAGAAGGGACCTTGGAAGAGCATCTGGTCCAACCCCCATGCCATGGGCAGGGATACCTTCCACTAGACCAGGTTTTTCCAATCCCTATCCAGCCTGGCCTTGAACACTTCCATGGGATGGGACCATCCATTTCGTGCAGCCCCTGTCATCCATTCCCAGGGAAGCCTTCCCGATTTTCCTTTCCATTTTTCTGGCATTCCTTTGGTGCTGTTACAAGTTTCCCTGTGGAAGTGATTTTTCACTGCCTTGAGACAAGGGGATCCTGTGGTGGGGAAGGGCACTTGGCTTCCCTTCTGTGGTAGATTATTTTCTATGTTATTCCTGAGTGGATGGAGCTACAGGTGCCAGTCCTGCTGTGCTGTTAGTGTGCAATTAACCCTTTTTCCCTAAATCCAAGGAAATCTGGTGGAACGGGAATCTTGGGTTATGGAGTAGAATCCTGTGTTGCCCATTGGATGCATTCCAGTTCCTGTGCCTCATTCCCACGTAACGGTGCGGTTGCCTTGCCATGGATGAAATGAATGTGGAACCTCAATATATCTCCTCTCTTTTGGGGAGGAGAATGTGTCCTTGGAAATTCGGGGAAAGCTTTTTCATCCTTTCCATCTTCCTTTTGTTGTGTTGGTCAATCAGGATCTGCATGGAGTCATCCATCATAATCTCACTGACGGACATTAATGGGTTAAACCAGACTAATTCCATCACTTCTGAGCTTTTCAGTTGCACTCTGAGGGTACCTAAGAAATCCATCCATTCAGGAAATGGGATGGGGTCACCCAACAACTGTGACACCTCTGGGAACTTTCGGGAAGCACTTGGGATATGCTTGGGAAGCATTGTTTGCTTGTTGTACAACCCAACATTGGATTGGGGTGGTGGTGAGACCCTGGCACAGGTTGCCCAGGACAGTTGTAACTACCCCATCCCTGGAAGTATTCCAGGCCAGGTTAGACGGGGCTTAGAGCAACCTGGGACAGTGGGAGTTGTCCCTGTCCATGGTTGGAACTCGATGGTTTTAATGCCCCTTCCAACCCAGACTGTTCTGGGACTCTTTGTTCATGAATCCTGGTCAGCGGTTGGAGCTGAGAACAGAGAGCAGAGTTTGGGGCCGTAATTCACAGTAGATGGAGAAAATCCATATTTCTCCGGTTCTGGGGCGTCATCTCAAAAGTTGCAGAGAAAACAGGGAAAACTGTTAACGTCGGCTTCCACGGTGGAAAATTGCCGAGCGCTCCGACGGGAGAAGCTTTAATCGACGTTCCCATATATTGTGAGCAGACAGGGATGGGCATTTTAAAGATTTCAGCAAATGCTGTCTTCTCTCCTTGGTCCATTTATTTTTTTCCACTATTCTGTCCCTTCTAGGGTCCAAGAGGTGGGATCCCAACCTCCCACAGACCAGTTTGGAGCACAAACTGGACAGAAGTTGTGAGCCAGATGCTGCTTTAACTATTGCAAGTGGTTCAATCTCCCAGTTTTGGGGGGGTTCAAGCACAGCTTTTTATGTTGTTTATTAATTGGGATGATGCTCCAGTGGGATTTTACCTCCTGGTGCCGATTGCTCCGGGATCTTCCCGCACGGAGGAGAGGGAATCGTGACCAGAGGGCAGGGGTTGGGACACCGGGAGTTAATTTCCTTTTATCAAGATGATAAAATCCCCCCTCCTCCTTCCCGGCTTTTGCTGCGTTAATCTGCGAACGGAGTCGGAATGTGACGAATGGCCTTAAAGTTCCTGTCAATTTTTTTCTTCCCAAATTCATTTGACATGAAAGTGAGAAGTAAACAGAAAGCCTGTGGTTAAGCAGATAACTTGGAAAGCCTTTTCCATCACATTTAAAAACGGCCGTGTCATGGATTCTGCGAATTGGCGGCTCCTATTTTGTTTGATTTTATTTTGTCTGTGTGGTAAATTTTCTTTTAATAATCCCGACGTGGTTTGACGAGGTTTTAGGACTCGGATTTTTTTTGAAGGGATGTTAAACCATTCTCCAAAATGACATCTCATTAAAGTGAAATTCATCTGCTGGGATTGGAGCCGTTACAGGCAGGAGGGAACAGTAACTCCCATTTGGAAATCCATATTTTTTGTTTCTATAGGAAGTACTTTTAATCCCTTTAATGAGGCTGGGATGAGATGCACAACCCGGATTGTTTCGGAGCAGCCCTGACATCTGGCCCAGCATAATCCAGTTTCTGTTCTGGACTGGTTTAGAGGCTTTAAAAAACAATGGCACCTTTTTTGGGGCAAAGCTGGGGATTAATGCTCCCTGTTCCTGGTGCTCCCCTCCTTCCCAAGAGACGGACACTGGGGAAAACTCACTCCTCTCTTCTGTCTTCCTTTGCTTTTTTTTTTTTAATTATTTTTTAATTTTTTTATTTTTTATTTCTTACTTCTTATTTCTGTTTCTTTTAATTTTTCTTTTCTCATTTTCCTCTTTCCCTTTTTTTGTTATTTTCTTTTTCTTCTTCCTTTTCTTGTTTTCCTTTTCTTGTTTTCCTCTTTTTGATTTGTTTTACCTTTGCTATGTTTTTTCTTTTCCCTTCCCAAACATCTCTCCCAGCCAGTTGCTTTCCCATCCGGCAAACTCCGCAGCAGATCCAAGTTGTTCAGCTTCCAGCAGGATTCAGGGACTCCACCACTCCCACTCCCTGCCCTGACCTCCCATCCTCCCAGTCTCCCCAGTCCTATCCAATTCCTGGGAAACCTTATGCTGGGTGGTTGGATTTTTCCTGCTTTTCCATGAATTCCAGGCTGCCGGTGCTGGGGGGAAGCGCTCCCGTTCCCTCCTCCTGGGTCAGCCGCAGTAATCGAGCTCCACTTCGGAGGAAGTAATGAAACCAAAATAAAAGCAGGACTCAGGGGTTAATGACCAGCTCTAAATGCACATGAACATCCTTAGGAATAATGGGATTTTCCTTTTTTAATTTTGGTTAATGGAGTCGTCGCGTTTCGAATGGATTCCATTAAAAAGAAAACTGCCACATCCGATCCCGGGGACAGTGAGGGGTTATTTACTCGGCAGGGTGTTGTGTGGATCTTGGATCAGCTCTTCCCTGGAGCCTGGAGCATCCTTGTTGGGGAGCCCAGTGTTCCATAAACTGGATCTTTTCTTCCTGGGAAGTCTTGCAGCTTCGTCTTGTGCTGGAGCTGTGTTGGATTTGATGATCTGAAAAGGCTTTTCCGACACTGAGAGCCCCCAAGACGGCACCGGCTTCCTGCTGTGTGAGATGTTGGATTTGCTGCACCCTTTGGCATGAGATCACAAAATCCCAGGATTGTTCAGGTTGGAAAAGACCTCCAAGATCAAGCCCTGCGACTTACCTCCACTGTGTCACCCAGACCAGAGCACTGAGTGCCACATCCAGCTGTTCCTTGGATACCTCCAGGGATGGTGATTTCACCACCTCCCTGGCAGTCCATTCTAGTTTTACTCCTTTTTTTGTGAAAAAATTCCTCCTAAGATGCCCAAGTTGGATGGAAATCATCTGGAAGTCATCCAGTCCATAGCTTGGGTAACATAATTGGAGTATCTTCCTTCTGTCTCATTTCCCCCCATCCCAAACCAAATTTGATGGTGCAAAACTACTGTCGGAGAGTGCAGTGCTGCCCTTCCCAACTGGAATTGGCAGCATCCTCAGTGGGATTTTCACCTGGGTCAGAACAGAGTTTCAAAATTGGTCTCCTGGGTGAGACAACATTCAGTTGCTGGGCTTCACAGACCAGTCTTGAAGGTTCAAATTCAACCCCTGGTAGATAAAACCATTCCCAAGGATGTTCAGCAGCTCCTGGTGGACTTTGGATTGTCAAGGCCAGGCAGGAGCAAAGCAAGGGATGTGGTTTTGTTGGAATGTATTTGATTTGCAGTGTGGATTTCAGATCCTCAGCATCACGTTGGCTCTCTAGATCAACTCCGAAGGGTCCTCAATACTTTTGGGATGCTGTGGGTCAGGGACAAGGAGATTCTGGAACCCTGATGGAGTTTGCAACCAAAGGATCCTACAGAAAAAGATGAACTGAGATGATAAGTGAGATAAAGAACAGACTCTGCATTCCAGGAAATGCTTGTTTGGAGAGGTGCAGGGGACTTGTGAGTGGTTTGGGGTGAAGAACCATCTCTCAGTTCTGTTGGGGTGTTCCACAAGCATTCCCAGCACCCAGGGCTGGACAAACCAAGTGGAAAGATCCCATAGGGACTAAAACCAGCCTGGAAGGCATCACCTCTGTTATGTAATAAAGCAGAGGTGCTCGTGGTCATGCCACTTCTCAATGAGCTCCTGGGCAACATCCTCCTGCCTGGCTGCTCCCACTATTCCATTCCTGTGGAATTTTGGGTTAATATGTTTTCCTTAGTGTTTTCAGTAGGCTGAGAGCACAGGCATGGGCAGCTCGAGGAGGATTTGCTCAGGAGCGGTTTTCATTAGCCAGGATTTCTTTTTCTCCTCTTTTGTGAGGCCTTTCTGTGCTTTCCGAGTCCAGCAGCTGTCAGAGAAAAGGCAGAACATCCTTAGTGAGGAGCTTTAGAGGGGTTAAAAGTTGGGAATTTGCAGCTGTGGACCAGCGGTTTTGGGTCAGGGGTGGATCATCTGGTGCAGGATCTCAGGTGAGAGAGATGAAAATGTGAGCTCAGGTAAGCCAAGAGGTCTTCTCCACTGTTGGGTGCCATCTCCAGGTGCTGAGATGCCAGATTGGAAGTGGTCCTTCCCATGCCATGGAAAAAGTAAAAAATTCTCTGAGTGCTCTGGAGCCAGGCTGGGAGAGCTGGGAATGTCCAGCCTGGAGAAAAGAAGGATCCAGGAAAAGCTTAGAGCCCCTTTCAGTGCCTGAAGGGGCTCCAAGAAAGCTGGAGAGGGACTTTGGACAAGGGATGGAGTGCCAGGACACAGGGAATGGCTTCCCACTGCCAGAGGGCAGGGTTGGGTGGGATATTGGGAAGGAATTCTTGACTGTGAGGGTGGTGAGGGGCTGTGATGGAATTCGTAGAGAAGCTGTGGCTGTCTCTTCCCTGGAAGTGTCCAAGGCCAGGTTGGACAGGGTTTGGAGCAACCTGAGATAGTGGAAAGTGTCTCTGACCATGACAGGGACCTGGAACTGGATGGTCTTTAAGGTCCCGTCCCACCCAAACCATTCCACAATTCCATAAAAAAAGTTAATTATGGTTGTAATGCTGTTTTTTATGTATTAGGGTCTGGGATGGGCTCTGGGCAATCAGGGCAGATGCCCTGGGAAGGAAGCAGAGGGATTGATCCTTCCTCATCCAGTCTTGGGATATATCTTGTTCAAAGTCCACCAGGGACTCAGCATGGTTCTGTTGGGATTCGGAGCCAGTCTCTAAAACCCTTTAACCCTCTTGGTGCTGCTCCCTCTGTCCCAGGGCATTCATTTATTCCTGCTCAGGTGATCCAGCATAAAATCTCTCATGGAATCATGAAATTCCGAGTTCAACTCTTCCTTTTCTCTATCCAAATTTCCCAAACACCAGCTGTAATTTTAAATAAGGTAAATTTTATGGGGTATTATTCACCTTTTCTAACCCAGGCTTCAACAGCAATGGAGTATCTTGGCCAGATGAAGTCTCCCTGTGGATAAAGTTTTCCAAATTGGCCACATGCTGTATTTAAAACTCATTTTGAAGTGGTTTGGACCCTTCAGAAGTGGTTTTTCGAAGGCTAATTATCCCTCCTAACAGCATCCCATTTGGAATATATTTTCCAGTGCTGGATATTTACAGACTCCCTGTTTTTTCACCTGCCAGTGACAGCTGTGGGAGTGAGGAATGTATTTAATTCCTAAATATCTACTCTAATAAGAGATTAGTAATGGCAGAGCTGCTTTTTTTCCACCCTTTTCCCAGATGATTTTCCTACAAAAGGCTGTAACTTCTCCAAGCTTTTAGCAGATTGAACCCCGATGTTTTCCTGTGCCAATTCCAGTGTGAAAGTTGGGATTTAAAAGAAGAAGCACCCAAAAAAGGAGGAAGGGGCAAGCAGAGCATGGCTGAATGGCAGTTCCACAAGGCACAAATTCCCTGAATTACTTCTTATCCTGATAAAATTGGGATAAAATTGGGATAAATTCCTTTAAACTTTTCCGTGAGCTGCTGCACTGAGCCGAGTCCAACTGGTGCCAGCATCTGGGCTGAGCTCTGGGCTGTGCCCGGGCAGGTCTCGGAGCTCAGGAATGAGCAATCCAGTTTTTGGGGGCAAAAAAGGTCACTTGGCAAGTGTTGGAGCATCATTTTCCACTGATTAATTCTGTCCAGGCTAAGTAAACATTTAGGCTTCTTTCAGGCTGAAGGATGGATCCATCTGTTTCATCCTGGTGGGAGAAATCAGGGAGTATCCTGAGCTGGAAGGATCATCAAATCCTACTCCTGGCCCTGTACAGGAACATCCCCAAAAAAAGATATAAAATACTATAAAGAAGCTGGAGATAACTCCTGGATTGGCAAATGCAGAGGGATCCTAAGTAAGATTTTCTAGAGCTTCACTGGGCAGTAGAATCTGTTTTCCAGGAGCTGGAAAGGGCTTAATGCAATGGAAAGAAGTAAAGGAAGGAGGGAATTTGTACATTGCTCCCATGGGTCAAATTTTGCCCTTGGGCTGAGTTAATGAAACTTCCAGTTGAATTTAAGTGTCTGTTGTACTCAACATGGAGAAAAATTCCTAAATAATTATATATTCATGTCCAAAACCTACATAATTGTTTGGAAGATCTACTAGAAGGTTCCCTGTCCATGGCAGGGGGTTGGAATGAGATGATCTTTAAGATCCCTTCCAACTCAAATTGTTCTGGGATTATGTAATCAGCTTTCTCAGTCCCTGGGTGTTTATTTCCTTCTACTGCCTTGGAAATAATTGGAATTAGCTTATTAATACCGACTAATACCCCTCCTACCAAGTCTGCTCTCTCCCCAGCAGAGCACTGAGATTTCCTCTTTCAACACCCAAATTCTCTGTCTGATGGAGCTTCCTTTGGGATGAAGCCATTGTGTTCCCTTCCTTGGTTTTATTCCGTTAGGGAATGTGTGGATGATGCAGGATCATCCAGTCTCTCCTTGGCTCTTCCGGGGCTGGATCCTGGCACCTGTGTGTGGATTTCAGCACGAGGCCGGATTCACCACCGCCCTTGGCACCGGCAAAGCCGACCATCTGCATCTGGCAGCTTCCCTGCTCCCGGTCCATCCATCCATCCATCCCCAGGTGCCAGTCGGGCTCCACAGCATCTGCAGCTCCTGCTGCCCTCTGGGCTCGCCTGGAAGGAGGATTTGCAGGAGGATACGGGGAGGTCTGAGAGGTCACAGCTGTTAAAGCTGGGAAAGTGGGGAAAAAAAGAGCAGAGGGAATCCCGAAGTTGGCGCGGATCCCGCGGCCACCTGTCCGTGAGCAGGAATGGTTTTCCAAGCTGAAATAATGTTTTGATTGCAAATAATTTGCTTTAATCCTCCCCCAAATTAGTGGAGATTTAGTAATTGCTTCTGGAATTGTTGGTAGTGAATCCAGGTCTGTGTTCCTGCCATCCTCTGGTGTGGAAAGAAGGATGTAAACGTAGGCAGTGAGGGGTGAATCTCTGGGGAAACCCCAAAGCCGTTCCAGTTCAGGATATTTTATATGGGAAAAGGTTTTACGGCTCAATAAGGAGGAGCAGGAGGTGTTGAAGGCGATGTCTCTGCTGCTTTAAATTACTTTTTAAATGCAAGGATAAAAGGGGGCAAAGGGGAAACGTTATTTGTGTCACGGAAAGGAACTTTGTGGGAGTTATGGGAGACAGAGGGAGTGTTTTCCTGTTCCCTCCCTCTAACAAATTCACAAATTCCTGGTCTCTTCTGCATCTAAAATAACGCTGTTTCAACCCAAATCAGGGTGTGGAATCATGAAATCATTGAGGTTGGTTAAGCCCTCATTGAGTCAAACCATTCCTTCGGCACTGCCAAGGTCATCATTAAACCATGTCACCAAGTGCCACGTCCACATAGCTTTTAAATCCCTCCAGGAGTGGTGACTCCATCCCCGCTCTGGGCAGTGGTGCCAGGGCTTGGTAACCCTTCCCATGAAAAAATTCATCCTGATATCCATCCTGAGCCTCTCCTGGCACAGCTTGAGGCCATTTCCTCTCATCCTCTCCCTTGTTCCCTGGGAACAGATCCCGAACCCCCCCTGGCTGCACCCTCCTGTCAGGGAGTTGTGGAGAGCCAGAAGGTCCCCCTGGAGCCTCCTCTTCTCCAGGCTGAGCCCTCCCAGCTCCCTCAGCTTCTAATGGTGCTCCAGACCCCTTCCACAGCTCTGTTCCCTTCTCCAGACATGCTCCAGCTCCTCAGTATCTGTTTTTCTGAACTCCTGGGTTTTTAAGAATAAAAGCTGAAGAATAAGGAGGAAGAAAAAGCTACTTCCTTGTACAACATGTGAAGATGTGGGATTAGAATCATGGAATCATGGAATGATTTGGGTTGAAAGGGACCTTTAAGACCATCCAGTTTCACCCTCTGCCATGGGCAGGGACACGTTCCACTATCCCAGGTTGCTCCAAGCCCTGTCCAACCTGGTCTTGGGCATTTCCAGGGATGGGGAAGTGCACAAGGTCTCCGGGCAGTCTGTTTCAATCCAGCAGGACTGACTGGATGTGCTGCCCTTGTTTGTAATCCCTGACGTTAATCCTGTGTCATCCATGTATTTGTGGATGGACAGGGAATTTGGCAGAATGAATCTGATCTTGGACCTCCTTTCCAGTCCCAGAGTGGGCAGCTCCTCATGGATCTGCATCATTCCCACCTGTGCACAGGTGACACTAACCAACTTGCAAACGTGAGGGAGGGCAGGGGTTGCATTGGCCACATCCAGAGCTGTGGCAAAATCCTCTGGAGGCTGGGATCCATCTGGGAGGGCATCTTGGCAAATCCTCTGTGTGCAATCCAGTAGGAAGCACTTTGTGGAGCATCCAAGAATGCTCTGCCTGCCTGGGAAGCTTTGGGAGCCTTTTTGCCTGCGTTGGTGAAACTCTCACCTCCTATTTTTCCCCTCTTTTTTTTTTTCCCGTCGGCGCTGCTGAAGTGAGGCTTCCTTGGGCAGGTTTTTTACAATTTGGATTTGATGAGAACAGTCGGTTACGACTCCCCGAGTGCCGTAAAAGTTGATGCGATGGTCGCTCGGCGCCTGTGCTCATTTTTATAATTTTTTATTTTATGAAACAGGACAGGGAGCTTAGTGACTTATTACTATTCATTTCGTTTCAATGCAGTAAATATTGATTCAGTTGGGGCTTTTCAATTTAAACCACTTGCCGATTATATAAAATATTACCAGCCTCTGGAATTATGCTTACAGATCCCTTCGGCTGCTCATTAACGAAGGAGTGCAATTTTTAGATCCCTTTGCTTTCATCATCCAAATAAATGGGCCGAGCTCCCTCTTCCCAGGGAAGGTGCTGTAGACTCAGCTCGCAGGGGCTTGACAGCCTCGATGGAGCTCTTAATTTGGAGCCGCTTTCAAAGGATTTTGTACCTTGGGGTTTTTTTTCATTTTGAGACATTGAGGTCTCTTCCTCTGATTTTTCAGCTGTGGAATGACAGATGGGATAAATGGAGCTGGTTCATCCTGCTCAAAGCAGCTTCTCCTACCAGTGGGTCGTCTGATGTTGCTTGAGCTCCAAAGATCTGTTTACATGAGTCGTGAGAAGCGGGATCAGAGGCCTGGGAGGAGGGAGATGGGTGTAATTCCAGTGGTGGAAGGGTCTTGTTGGCTGTGGTCGCTTGGGGTCATCTGTGATGGACAATTCCATGGCAAAACTTCCCACAGAACCAGCTCGGACAACCCACAAAGTGTTTCTTCAACACTGTGAACAGATGTTGGAGCCCATCCGTGTAGGGATGGAGTTAAATAAGCTTGGGGGAAATGCCATTGGTGCTGCCAGAGCTCATGGTGGTTGGACTGTGGGCTTGGGATGTTGCCCATCCATAGATGAGCCCATTTCAGTATTCCCTTTCCATTGCTGGACCTTTCCATCCCCACTTTCTCCTGTTGAGCCCTCTGGAGTGTGAGCTCCTTGCCATGCTCCTCCTGGCATCTCCTCACTAGAAGAACATGAGATCAGGATCATGAAAATCAGGACAAGCTCCTTCTCCAACCCGTTTGTTCTGAGGACACGGAGAGCGGGACACGGGCAGATCCAGGATGTTCTGATGGGTTTTGAAAGAAATAAAACAAATCATACCTAGGGGAGCATCCCCACAGTTGAGAATTGTCACTTTTGGGAGTTAATTACTGGGGAAGGGGCCACCTTCAAGTGGTTTCAGGTGCCATCAAGATGAAAAGAGAGAAAAGTTTGGATTGACCTCAGCTTCTTGACCACTTTTAAACCCAACCAAGAGCATGCAATGCTCAGGAGGAGATTCAGAAACTGTCTGGTTTAGCAATAGTTGCATTAATTGGATCAATGTTAAAATGTGATTTAAAGCACATTGTCAGTGGAGCAGAGGATTTGGCTGAGGACCTGATTCCAAGGGTGAGTTACAACCCTGGATCTCAGGGCCAAGATGTTCTTCATGTTTTGCTTTGTGCAGCACTTGACCCGTGGTGGATTTCCCCAAAAATAACTAATGATATGACCAGAAAGTACCTGGATGAGGCTTCAAATTGGAAAAGGAAGAGCTAAAAACTCCACTGCTGGGGAGCCAACTTACATAATTAAACAGTGGTTTAAATACAGCTTTTAGGCCAGGTTTAAGGGTGGTAGTAAACCAACTTTACAATAATCAATAGTTTTTAGTCTGCCTGCGTAATTCAAACTCATCAGCTCCTTCTCCCCCAGTGGTTCAGAGCTAATCTCACCAATTGGTTGCAGTAGGATCGACACGGTGGCAGTGAAGGTGACCTGGAATCCCTTTGTGTGAGTGGGTTTTTGTCAGCTAAATTCACGGAATTTATCCTTTTTAATGCAAAACCTTAGGGTAATGTATTCATCAGGTTGCTGGCTCACCTATTGCTGGAGATGAATGTGTATTATTTTAACGCTAAGATTAATAAGGACTTTCTGAAGTCCTGCTTAAGGTATTCCCTGATGGTATTTGAGGACTTAATTTGAGTGTAAAGCTAGGATAACTGAGTGGCATCGCAGCACATGGAAAGCACTAGGAGTTTTGGAGCAGGGCAGAGCTTCCATGGGAGACTGGCACAAATTGGGTAAAGGCTTCCCCAGATCCGTGTGGAGTCCCTGTGTGCACTGCAACTACTTTAGGATTTTTAATTGCTTTGAAAAATCATTAAATCATCAGATGATATGGGTTGGAATGGACTTTTTAAGGTCATCTCGTTTCAATCCCCTGCCATGGGCAGGGATTCCCTTCCACTATCCCAGATCGCTTCCAGCCCTGTCCAGCTTGGCCTTGAACACTTCCAGGGGTCCAGGGGCAATCACAGCTTCTCTGGGCAACCTGTACAAGGGCCTCAGAACCCTTCCAGGGAAAGAATTCCTTCCCAATATCCCAATACCTAACCCTGCCCTCTGGCAGTGGAAAGCCATTCCCTGTGTCCTGGCACTCCATCCCTTGTCCCAAGTCCCTCTCCAGCTCTCCTGGAGCCCCTTTAGGCACTGGAAGGGGCTCTAAGCTCTCCCTGGATCCTTCTTTTCTCCAGGCTGGACATTTCCAGCTCTCCCAGCCTGGCTCTAGAGCAGAGGGGCTCCAGCCCTTGGAGCATCTCCGCAGCCTTCTCTGTAGTTGCTCTAGCAGCTCCACATCCTTCAGATGTTGGGCCCCAAAGCTGGAGGCAGCTCTGCAGGTGGGGCCTCACCTGAGTGGGGCAGAATCCCTCCCTCACCTGCTTTCCAAACTGTGGCATGAGTCCAGGACAAGGGGGAATTTCCAGGTTCCAGGATACATGGCTAAATATTTGGGTTTCTAGTACCATCCCATTCCCATGACTGCATTCTGCTGGTGTGGGTTGTCTCATATACTAGGGAACCACTTTGGGATTCCCAAGGCAAAGCAGAAAGCTGGAGATTTTTCTTCCACGTTGCCAAATCAGGTGGTCGCTCCCATTGTGCCACCTAGGAGAATTCCTTCCCAATATCCCATCTCACCCTGCCCTCTGGCAGTGGGAAGCCATTC
>VXBB01021898.1:36181-56307 GCA_013399915.1 Illadopsis cleaveri
CCACTCCCTGCCATGGGCACGGTCACCTTCCACTGGACCAGGTTGCTCCAAGCCCCGTCCTACCTGGCCTTGGGACACTTCCAGGGATCCAGGGATAGCCACAGCTTCTCTAGGAATTCCATTTCAGGAGCTCACCACCCTCCCAGGGAAGACTTCTTTCCCAATATCCCATCTAATCCTTCCCTCTGCCAGTTTAAAGCTGTCATCTAGACCTGGTGGTTGGCAACTGGTTCTGGATGGCTCTGCTTGAGCAGGAGGTTGGGCCAGACTTGCAGGGATTCCTTCCAGCCTCAAACATTCTGTGATCTCTCCTGAAAACCTCTGGGCATTGCTGTTGTTGATCATGGCACATCCTGTCTTGAGGCAGTGGAACATCCAGAGGAATTTGAGATTTGTCCAGAGAAGCTTTGGCTGCCCCATCCCTGGAAATGTCCAGGGACAGGTTGGATGAGGCTTAGAGCAACCTGGGATAGTGGAAGGTGTCACTGCCCATGGCAGAGGGGTTGGAATGAGATGATCTTTAAGGTCTCTTCCAACCCAAACCATTCCAGAATTTTACAATTTCACATCAAAAATTAACCCTGGGCAGGTGGTTGGACTCTCCTATAAATGTGAAGGCAACTTGATCTTGCATGAACTCTGGGATACCTGGAGTTGCTGGTGGATCAATGAGCTCCCATTTCCACCTTTAGTCTGCCAAATAGTCTTCCAAACCTATCCTTGAATTCCCAATCCATGCTCCTCCTGCTGCCTGGTTTTCATTGCTAGGTGATGGCCCCGAAAGCAATGACCCCCCCAAAGCTTGACTGATGAGCACCATCCCATTGGGAAAGGCGACTTCCTTCTTTTCTTCTCCAAGTCAGTGGTGCATTTTATTTTTCCCCCGTTGTTTTGGGGGTTGTTTTTGTTTTCTGTTTTCCCAGCTCGGCGCGGTTCAGCGCCTCGTCCTCGCAAACTGGAACGCCCGGATTAATTTGTAGTTAGATCTCTGTTAAGATTGCATCCACTTCCCCAGTCAGCACTTAATTGGCAGTCGCTTGATTTAACAGCGTGGGAGCCGGCTCCGGAAAAATGGCTTGGATAAATCACTGCCTGACGCCAGAAAATAGATATAATCTCAACATTAACTACATTAATAGTAGCAGGAGCCGAATTAAGAAAGCCATAAAGTAGAGGCAGGAGAGTATAAATTACGGCCATCTCGCTGTCTTCTACTCCAGGCTCTGCTTTCCATCCTCTCCCTGCCGGTGGGGTGGGATCGTGCTGGTCTTGGGTCCAGTTGGGTTGTGGTTGGCTCTGTTGGGGACAGGGAGAAGAGCAATTCCCACAATTCACACCATTCCCAGCTCATGGCCCATCTTTGGGACAACACCTGAGTGGGTCTAATCAGTTTTAGTGGCTTAGTGTTGATTACAGGGATGCAGAATGTTGAAGTCATGGATTTGATTTCTTCCCTCTGGAGTCCCGACCTGGAATGTGGGGGTCTTTTATGGTTCTCTGGTCACAAGGATTTCTAGAGTGATTATTTGGAGTTGGGTAAGGGGAGAAAAGACATTTCCTAATGATGTGGATGGAAATCTATGTAGGACATTTGGTGAGGTGGCCAACTCCCAGCTCCTGGAGAACCCTCAGCAGATCCCTGGCTTGTGGGTGTCTGTGCTGTTCTTCCCAGGGAAGCTTTGCCTTTATTTCCCATCTGTGAAAACCAGGGAAATCAACTCAGGATAAGCACTGTGAGGGCTTGTTTTTCCTGATACTCTGGATAATGGTGAACTTCACAACTTCTCCTGCTCCTTCAGGAGTGCCAGGAAAATGTTCCTCCAGCTTTTGGTGTTCTGTGGGATGCCAAAAACCTTCCCAGCTCTTCCAGCTGGTGTGCTTTATCCATTAGTTCCAGTGTTGACTGTTTATAAATTCAGAAGCACATCTGTCTGTTTCTTTTTTCCCTTCAGTCAGGTGTTAGATCCAACTTTGGTTCAGAAGGTGACATTTTAGGATTTTCTGTGGACATACTGGAGTGGAGATGCTCCACATGGAGCTATTTGGGAGTCCTGGGATGAGGGTGGAGACTGAGCAGCTTCATGAGGATGAAGCCCTCAGTGGGAAGATGAGTTAAAAGGTGCTGGTGGTACCATCCTCCTGGTGAGAGGGGTTCCAGAGCAGGTAATGATGCTCTAGAGCATCATAAAAATCTTTTTCCATCTACTTCTCCATGGGAAAATGGGAAGAAGGGGATCATGATGCCAGAGAAGTTCCCTTGGAAGTTACAACCCACCCTGTAGAGGGTTGGGTCAGTACTACAAGCTGGAGGCAAGTTTTAGGTTCATTTAGGAAGTTTTCCTTGGTTTTTTTGGTTGGCCTGGAGATTTTTGTGAGGTTTTGTGGAGTTTAGGAGTTTCTCTGGGTCTGGTGTCAGCAGAGGGAGACAGCTCTGTGTGAATCTGGTGTGAGAAGGGCTAATTTGGACTTAATGAGAGAGCAAGAATTAATTTGTTTGGTCTTTGAGCACATGTTGAACATGATGTGCCAAATTTTGATGGAGCCATCAAAATCCTATGTAACCCAACCCTTGCCCAAATTTTCCTCCACAATCCCTGATTAAAAGCATCTCTGTGCTGTTTAGAAGTGCAAATGCTGCCAGGGCTTTTATTTTATTATTTTAATTACTATTTTATTTATTGATAAATTTATTTTCTTTATCGGTAATTTATTTTATTTATTTATATTTATTTTATAAATGTAGCTTGTTATCTATCTCTAGGAAGTATCCACATTATAAAATCATGGAATAGTTTGCGTTGGAAGGGAATATCATCCCATTCTAAACCCGAGCCATGGGCAGGGACACCTTCCACTATCCCAGGTTGCTCCAAGCTCCATCCCGTTCACCCCTGAACACTTCCAGGGATGAGACAGCCACAGCTTCTCTGGGCAGCCTGTGCTGGGGTGTCACCATCCTCCCAGGAAAGGATTTCTTCCCAATATCCCATCTCACACTGCCCTCTGGCAGTGGGAAGCCATTCCACTTGTCCTGGTTTTCCATCCCTTGTCCCAAGTCCCTCTCCAGCTCTCCTGGAGCCCCTTCAGGCACTGGAAGAGGCTCTGAGGTCTCCCTGGATCCTTCACTTCTCCAGGTGAAAATTCCCAGCTCTCTCAGCCTGGCTCCAGCCCTTGAAGCATCTCCATGGTTTCCTCTGGATCTGCTCCAGCAACTCTAATGTTGGATCCCAGGGCTGGAGGCAGTTCTGCAGGTGGGGCCTCACCTGAGTGGGGCAGAGGGGCAGAATTCCCTTTTTTCTCAGGTTTATCCTGACCTTTTCAACTTTATGTCCAGCTTTTTGATTCAGTTGCACCCCCCATCACCACGTCCCGTTTTCTCCCCTGGAAATGGATTTTTAAAAGCGTCATCTTCCAGCGAATTTTCCTTTCCATCTTGTTGTTTATTAGGCTCTTAAAGGCAAAGCTTGTAATGCATCCATTGATCCAAATTCCAATTGAAGAGATGTGAGCACATAAAATGGTCCCGACCCTTTAATAATGGAGCGATATCCTTTGGAATGTAGGCAATGCAATTAGGACAAGGAACCAACCCCCTGCCCCTTGATGGGGGCCTTTGAATCATTTTTATCCATTCCATATATTCTGAGTCGGAGCTGAGTTCCTTTAAGTGTCTTCCTGGTGAGTATCTGATGGACTGACACTCTCAGAAGTGTTGGACCTTTTTTTTTTTCCCCTCTTTCTCTTGGAAGCAGATCCAAATTTTTATAGATCCGTATTTATTAAATATGCATGTCTACATTTATAAAATATATATAATATGTATTTTATATGTGAATAGTAATTGGGTGGATGGGCCAACTCCAGACGTGTGAGGGTCAACAAAGCCAAGTGTTGGATCCAGCACTTGGATCACAACAACCTCATGGAATGCTCCTGTCTTGTGGATAAAGGGTTGCAGAGATGGAAAGGGACTTGGAGGTGCTGGTGGCAGTGGCTAAACATGAGCCCAGGTGGGCAAGGAGGCCACTAGCAGCCATTTTGTGTCCACAGGCCCAGGCCAGTGTCCATCCCCCTATTTTGGGAGTGCTGGGGCACCTTCAGTCCTGGCAGGAGTTTAGGGTCCCTCACAAGACAGACATTGAAGGGCTGAATGTGTTCAGGGAAGGCAGTGGAGCTGGGAAGAATTTGGGGCACCAGTAGTGGCTGAGAGAGTTGGAGGGGATCAACCTGGAAAAAAGGATGCTCAGGGGGACCTTCTGGCTCTCCACAACTCCCTGAGAGGAAGTGGATCCAGGTGGGGGTCGGAATCTGCTGAACAAGGGACAGGACAAGAGAAAATAGCTTTAAACTACACCAGGAGAGGTTCAGGCTGGTCATCAAGAGGAATGTCTTGATGGAAAGGGTTGGAATGGGCTGCCCAGGGAGGTGGTGGAGTCCCTGTGCCTGGAGGTGTCCAAGGAGTGCCTGGAGGTGGCACACAGTACTCTGGTCTGGGTGGCAAGTTTGGAATCAGTCGTAGGTTGGACTTCACAATCTTGAAGGTCTTTTCCCACCTAAATGATTCCATGATTCCATATATGTTATGTATACACACACATATATATATATACACATATTATATAGATGCATAGACAGCTTTGATATTAATAAATGTTTACTGGATCATGGAATTACAGGGATGCCAACAATTTATGCCAAGGAGTCAGAGCTGATAATGCAGTTGTTTTGTGGGTCAGCATATAAATGACAAGGAGACCGTAAGAAGGGATAAATCCTTGGATATACAACCACCTGCTTAAAATTTGGAGAAATAAACTTGGAGTCAACATCTGAATTCCTTATTTATTGCTTAAGTTTAATATAATGTCAGGAAAAATAGTTCTTAAGAGGGAAAAAAGTCATTTATACACTATTTTCTATGCCTTTGTAGCTAAATTTAATTTAAATTTTAATTAATTAATCAAATTTAAATTCAGTTTTCAAAATGCATCACCCATGGATGTGTATCCATCCCTAGTCCAAGCCGTGGGCATGGGGTTTTCCAGAGGCAGCCAGTAGCTGGTGTTTCCCCAGTGGATAATTCCCTTCAGCGCAGCCCCACTGAACTTCTTTAACCTCTTCCACGCTGAGTTCCTGGTTTTCCATGGAATCCTGCTCCTTGTCCGAGATACTTGCTGTAATTAAAATGTATCAGCTGTTCTGGCTCTTCACAGTATTATTGCCGTTTCCTGCGTGAGGAAAAGAGCATTTAAAGGGAAAATATCTTTGGAAAAAGCAATTATCCCAGGTATTTTTGGAAAGCAGGCAGGAGGGAAAACCTCCAGTGGGATTTGGCTCCGTATCTGACTGATTATTGTGATAAATATTCAGAGTTGGAGCTGTTTGGGTCGGGATACAGACACAGCATTGGAATGATCCTCGGCAATTAGCCTTCCCGGGATATTCCAGCGCTTGGAGCACATCCAGAGCTCTGAAATGGGATTTACAGGGATGAACAGAGGGAGGAATATCACTTCTGTGCCAGGACAGGGGAAGGTCTCGGTGCTGCTCTTGCTTTCCCTCTGGTTTTAGCCCATCACTGAGGGTGGTAGGACACTGTCTGGGAGGGATTAAGGATTAATCCATGTGGACACAGGTCCTGGAGCTTCCCAAACAGAGCCACTAAAGCCGGCAACACCTGCCTGGAACGCCACGAGCTCCATTTCAGCTAATCAGAGTTAAACCCTAATGAACTTTGTCCAATCGCCTGAGCTAATGGGGGTAAAAGGAATCTAATTAATGGGACAATAGTTCCCGGTCTTCCCGGTGTAATCACTGATCCGCTGCCGGCATTAGAGCAGCGGGATGGAAAGCCGAGTATTAGGGACCGTCAGCATTTCCATTCTCAGGCTCAGCCTAAGCGGTTTAACGGGACCTTGGCAGGGGGGTTTGGGCTGAGACTTGACCTACCTTGAAAACAGCCTTATGTTGGGAAATTGTCTTCTCCAGAGGGTCTTTTGTCTCGTCTCCAGGGAGGCGTTTTCATTGTGCAAACTTCGCTGGAGAGGTTGGAATTGTTTCCGAGGATCCTCCCGTGGGCTTGCTGTGAGCGGGATCAGGCCCAGGGCTGGAGGGAAACCAAAAAGACAGCTTGGAGTTGGACTGTCAGGGAGTAGGGAGGACAAGAGGAAATGACCTGAAGTTGTGCCAAGGGAGGTTTAGATTGGATATCAGGGAGAATTTTGTCATGGAAAGTGTTGTCAAGCATTGGGACAGGGCAGTGGTGGAGGAAGGAAGGCAGGGTTAGATGGGATACTGGGAAAAAGTTCATCCCTGTGAGCGTGGTGAGGCCCTGGCACCAGCTTAAAGAATGGTTTGGGTTGGAAGGGATCTTGAAGGTCCCACCCCCCTGCCATGGGCAGGAACACCAAACCCCATCCAACCTGGCCTTGGGCACTTCCAGGGATGAGACAGCCACAGTGCCTCTGGACAACCTGTGCCAGGGCCTCCCCACCCTCACAGCCAAGAATTCCTTCCCAATATCCCATCTTTGCTTGCCCTCTGGCAGTGGGAAGCCATTCCCACTGTCAATCTATCCCTTATGCAAAGTCTCTCTCCAGCTGTCTTGGAGCCCCTTTAGGCACTGACGAGGCTCCAAGCTCTTCCTGGATCCTTCTCTTCTCCAGGCTTGACACCCCCAGCTCTCCCAGGACAGTTCCAACCCTGCCCTCCTTACCTGGCCACACCAGTCCTTCAGCACAGCTGGTCACAAGGCAAATTCTTCCCCTGTTTTTTGTGCTTGGCACATGGAGCTGGGTTTGTATCCAAGCTCTCCATCTCCTGCAGGAACGAATTTGGTTACAAACAATAGTAGGGATTTAGGAAACATAGGCAGGGAAGAGAGCTCTCCTCTCCCACTGCTCTGAGCTCGTCGAGGTGTTATTGGATCTCCTGTGTTTTTTGGAAGGTTTTGGCAGGATTTCAGGACTTTCTCTGGCTTCAAGTGGGATCATGAGGCCTGCAGGAGCTGCCAAGTGCTGTGTGGAGCTCTGGCTTTTCATGGACACAGTGGAGAGATGAAAGGGAATGGCAGCGTGTGACTGAATGGCTTTCAGAGGGAAATGGCAATAAATCCAGTAGGAGGGAATAATGACACTTGAGGGATGGGATGGCATCCAGAGGGATCATTGCAGGCTGGGCCAGTGCAAACCTCGGCAAAGCCAAGGCCATGGTCCTGCAGGTGGATGGGGCAGTCCCAGGGACAGACCCAGGCTGGATGGGGAATGGATTGAGAGCAGCCCTGAGAAGCATTTGGGGGTGTTGGTGGCTGAAAAACTGAATGTGCCTCCTCCATGTGTGCTGGAACCCAAAAATTCCCTGTGTCCTGGGTTCATCCCACAGCGTGGGCAGCAGGAGAGGAGGAATTTCTTCCCCTGCACCGTGCTCAGGTGAGATCCCACCTGCAGAGCTGCCTCTAGCTCTGGGGTCTCACAACAGAGGGATGTGGAGCTGCTGGAGCAGATCCAGAGGAGGCCATGGACATGCTCCAAGGGCTGGANGAACATTCCCCCTCAGTTTTGCCCGAAGTTGCCTGTAAATTTTACAGCCCTTTGAGAAGCCCCACTGTAAGGAGATGGGGATATTTTGTTAATACCTGGGTCTTTCCAAGTGGAATTATTTGAAAAGTTATCCAGTCTACGTAAGGATTGGGAAGAGGCATCCTTCATGGGATGTGGAAACTGGGGAAAACCACGAAAACCCCCTCCACAACACTTCATTGCTGGTATAATCCCATGTTTCTAATTTTTGGGGGGTTTTTTTGGAGGAATCTCTGTTCTCATTGGTTGATAACCATTAAATTTATTTGCAACTATTTTCCTTTCCATGTCAGGGGGATTTATTGGGAAGGTACATCTTTATTTAGGTAATTAAGGAGCTTAATAGGTGCTCATTGAAATTCTTAATTTTTCCCAGGTTTTGAAAATGCTAAATGAGATCTGGGCTGGATTATTATTTTTTTTTCCTTGAGATTAACATTAAGCTGCATTTGAATGGAAACTCAGATTCAATTCAACTAAATTAAAATAGGGGTATTTTTAAAGTGTTTGTTTCATAATTAGAAGTAATTATTGAAAGGAGGGAATTGTTTATGGGTAAATTAATGTGTTTTTGCTGGTTACTGTGTATTTAAAACGAATAGATCTTCTGTATTTATAGATGTATGTTGGGAAAGGACATATCCCTTTCTATTTTTAATTTCCAATCACTTTTCCAACTTCAAATACCATCAACAGTGGACTGAATTATTTGAATTATCCCAATCAGGTTCTTAAAATAAAATAAATCTTGAAGTAGAATGTTTATTTGAGGTTTGACCTTTATTATTTTAAGGAGAAAACATCAGTGTTGATAAAAATCCCATAAATCATACATTTTAGTGATATTGCTTGCTTTTAGTTGTAGATTTGGGATCTTCAGGGGTCTGGCTGGTGAGGATAGAGATGGAGAAACTTCCAAGGGGCATCTTGGAGCATTCCTGGTGTGTTTGAAGAACACTTTCAGCCCTAAATCCTGTGTTGTTTGGAATGTAAAGAATGAGGAATGACTGAGGAAAATGTGATTTTTTGGGGTTTTTTTTTTCTCCCAAATGAGGATTTTCTATTGCCACCTTCCAGGCTTGTGGCAGACGAGCTCTCTCCTTCCTCACCTCTCTCCCTGTTGCTTTCTGTAACCATTGCCCCCGCGATGATCCGCTCTTTCCTCGGGATTCAAATGCCAGCATGCAAATGTGATTTCTGACTATGTAAGGATTACTTTGGAAAAAAATATAAGCTAAGCCCAAATAAGAAATCCAGTGGTAAAAGAAAACCATTCTTTAAGAGCCACTTGTATTGCCGCCAGCGCCGGGAAATCCTCTCCGTTTCAGCCAGCTGGGAATGCCGCTGGGATGTTCCTGCTCTGCTCGTGGAGTTGTGTTTAACTCAGAGACACCATATCCTCTCAAAATTCTGTATTTCAAATATAAGGGAATTTTTGTGGGGGATTGGCTGGGATTTTTGGATCATGTGGTCACGTGTTGACGAGGGGATGGGGGTGTTAAATCTGAGCGTGCTGGAGCAACTCGTCCATGTTTTTAACTTTCATTTTTCCATGTTGGCTTGGAAATCTCCCATTTTTTTTCCTTTTTATAGATTATTTGAAGAGGGAATTATTTTCCCAGCATCACTTGCTGGCTCCTGGCTGAAGTTTTGGTGGTTTTACTCCATTCTGAGCAGGTTTGGAGATCTGTTCTGAGAAGGGAATGGAGTTGGGGAGGGGTCTGGAGCACCAGGAGCAACTGAAGGAGCTGGGAAAGGGGCTCAGCCAGGAGAAAAGGAGGGTCGGGGAGACCTCCTGGCTCTCCACAACTCCCTGACAGGAGGGTAGATCCAGGTGGGGATCAGGATCTGTTCCCAGGGAACAAGAGACAGGAAAAGAGGAAACAGCCTCAGGTTGTGCCAGGGGAGGTTTAGTTTGGATAATGGGAAGCTTTTTTCATGGAAAGGTTGGGCAGGCTGCCCAAGGCAGTGGGGGAATCCCCATCCCTGTAGGAATTTAACATCTGTATGGATGTGGCACTTTGGGACATTGCTTAGTGGTGGCCTTGGCAGTGCTGGAGGAATGGCTGGGCTGGATGATCTTGGAGAGCCTTTCCCACCTAAATGCCTCTGGAATTTTCTGAAGGACACATCAGGGTGATGTTCGATCCTGGGAAACCAGACTTGGTCAACATGAGCACCTACTATGCAGCAGCATGAAATATTCAGAGTGAGGCAAAGTTTCTGCTTCTTCAAGAGGTGGACTGGAAAATCCTGAACCTCATCCTATAGAATCATGGAATTGTTTGGGTTGGAAGGGACTTTAGAGATCATCTTGCCCAACTCCCTGCCATGGACAGGGACACCTTCCACTAGCCCAGGTTGCTCCAGGTCCCATCCAGCCTGGCCTTAAATGTTTTATCAGCCTGGGACCTCCCTTTGTAACATTTTCAGCACCAGAGTCTGATTTTCCCTGTAGTCCTCTTTGGACCTGCGCCAGCTGCGCCGCCGTTTTTAAACATTTTTATATTGTTCCTCCACCCCCTCTTCATTAAAAATTTTTCTTCCGCTGTCCACCCCGGGGGTGGGGGAAAGACAACCCTCAACCTTGTGTAGTCAAGGTTATGGCGATAAATTCCGGAGCATTGTCACTTCTATTCGGAGTAAATTGGCCGGCCGCTCTCGGGCTGAAGGGGAGATAATTTGCTGTAGTATTTCAAATGGATTAGAAATGGATTTGAAGGGAAAGTTCATGCCTCCCATTACAAAGGCTAGAAAGAAGACTATCTTAAGGCACTGTTCACACTCTAGCCTTCATTATCCACGCTTAATACCTTTCCTATTTTCCAGCGTTAATGAAATTTCCTGCCGGAGCGGGGCCTTGTGGACGGACGGGAGGACTCTTTAGATCCGCGGGATGCGCGGCAGAAAGGGAATTACAAGGCCCTCGTGTCAAGGGGCCTGGTGTATTCTTCAGGTCCTTGGCCCAGCTATTATCTCATTAATTTTATCCTCTTTTTGTCAATACAGTTCATTTCCAAAGGCCGTCCTTTCCATTAGGGTGACAATTCCACGGAGAGCTGGGATCCCGCCGCCGATGAAAAGCGAGTGGGCGTTTGGCTCCCTGCCCTCGCTGGTGGCTTTTCCCCGCCAGCATTGGCTTGGATGTCACTGAGAGGAAGAGGGACACACACACACTGGTGGCTGTGTTGGGGCCACACAACCACTTGGGAGCAACAACTTGGATTCAGAAGGAAATAAAGGGTTCCCTCAAGTGAAGGTTGGGAAGTTGAGTTCCCTCCCCGTTATTCTGTATAGGCGTGGTTTTTCCGTATAAAGCATAATTTTCCTTAAGTTTTAAATCTCTTAAGGCTCCTATAATATAATAAATATCCTGCTCAATATAATAAATAAAAAATACAATAAATGTTCTAATAAATATTGCTTTATATATATAAATGAATGAGGGGACATCACTGCTTAGACATTTGCACTGCCCAGAAGGTGAAAATGGAGGTGGCCAAGCCTCCAGTGAGCTCAAACTGAGCTCCTGGTTGGGACTCCCCATCCCTGGAAGTGTTCAAGGCCAGATTGAATGGAGCTTGGAGTGACCTGTTTTACTGGAAGGTGGCCCTGCCCGTGGAGGGGAGTTGGAACTTTGTGATTTTGAAGATCCCTTTCGACCCAAATCATTCTTAGGAATTGTGATTATTATAATTATTCCATGGCTTCAGTCCAGTGGCCCTTGGGGCTTTGGCAGCCTGAGCAGATGCTCTGCGGAAACTTTGCTTAGAGACCACCCAGACCACTTGTCTCTCTCAAAAGTACAACAACTCTAAATTAGAAGAGGTTCAGCCTCCCACGCCCTTTGGGAAATGAGATGAGTTTTGATGCTGTTTGCCAAAATCCTTGAAAAAATCATAGATTTGTGGAATGGTTTGGAAGGAACCTTAAAAATCATCCTGTTCCAACTTCCTGCCTCAGTGGGGATGTTATGATACAGCATCTGCATTTAGAGGCTCCCTAAGTTTAGAGCTTGGCCTTCCCTAAGGAATTCTAAAGAAGAGATGTGTGACCACTTAAATGAGCTGAGAGCAGCAAGGCAGGAAAATAAATATCCCAAGGATTTGGGGGATCCAACCAGCTGGATCTTAAACTGGTGCTTAAACCAGTGTGAGTGAGGCTCAGGTGGTGTGAGCAGGCCCTGGGACTGTGTAGGGTTTGGGGTGAGTTGGGTTTTATTGACATTACAGCCAAAAAAGGTTTAATTTAATGTATTATCTCATATATGTGTGTCTATATGATAATATAATGTATTAGGGCATATATATAAATTTATATGCAATAGATATGGAATGTATCTCTATAGATGTAGAATATTTTTAATATATATGGATGTATCAACATATAGATATAACTATACAGATACAATAAGTATTTAAATACATAAAATGTCTGTTTATATATGTTTATTCTATATATATATATGTGTGTATGTAGTATGTGTGTGTGTGTGTATATATATATTTAGTGTATCAGTATATCTCTAGATCTATATATCTGTATATCTGTATATCCATGCCCTGAGTGCTTCCACAGCTGTGCCACATCCCAGCCTTTCCCTACAAACCAGAGTGGGGAATGTTGGATGAACCCCTGACTTCCTCTACTAAAAGGAAAATACAAAATGTATAATAAATAGAAAATAATATCCATATATTATATGTATTACCTATATATTAGTGAATATATGAAATTCAATATATATTCTATATATTCAATAATATATGAATAATATAAAGTGCTAAGAATAAAAATAGTATCTGGGGCTCATATAAATTTTCTCTAGGTATCATTAAAGATATATAGATATATATAGAATATATCTAGATGTTATTGAACATATATAATTCAATATATGTATTCAGTGCATATATTCAATAATATCTATAGATAATAGATGGATATAGAAGGCTGGGAGAATATAGGTGATAATATATAGATTTATGTATAAAAGTATCAATATTTATTATTCTGTATAATATAGAGATCTTGTATTTCAATACATATACTCAGGGTATATATATTCAATTATTTGTGTATCTATATGGAAATAGATTTGTGTGGATATTTCTATGTATTACCCAGAGATAACATACAGCGAATTAAAAGTCTTTGAAGAGACTGGTTCAGCTGGGGAAAAGAAGCCCCAAATCCATTGGCATTGCAGCCCCTGTGAACGGAGGAATGGAGTGTCCTAGGGTCCTCCCAGGGATGTGTCACTGGGAGGAAGAGGAGATGGATGGAGCTGGGATGGGTCTTGTCACAACCATGGTGGTGTTTTGCAATACCTTCATTAGAATCTTGGAATGGGTTGGGTTGGAAGGTTAAACATCGTCCAGTTCCATGGAAGCCATAAGCAGGGACAGCTTCCAGTATCCCAGGTTGCTCCAGCCCCATCCAATTTGGCCGTGGACACTTCCAGGGATGGGGCAGCTTCAGCTTTTCTGGGAATTCCATTCCAGCACCCCACCACCCTCCCAGGAAACAATTCCTTCCCAATATCTTATCTAATTCTGCTGTCTGGCAATGGGAAGCCATTCCTGCTTGTCCTGTCACTCCATCCCTTGTCCCAAGTCCCTCTCCAGCTCTCCTGGATCTCCTTTAGGCACTGGATGGTCTCCCTTGATCCTTCCCTTCTTTAGGTTGAACACTCCCAGCTCTCCCAGCCTGTCTCCAGAGCAGAGGGGCTCCAGCCCTCGGAGCATCTCTGTGACCTCCTCTGGACTTGCTCCAACAGGTCCAAGTCCTTCTACTGCTGGGACCCCAGAGCTGGACACAGAACTCCAGATGGCATCTCAGAAAAGCAGAGTAGAGGGGGAGAATCGTCTCAGTCACCCTCCCGGCCGTTGGATATTTGATATTATTTTTATTGCCCCTGATATGGCCCCAAGACCTTTCCCAGGTCCTGCAGCCAGTGCTGGATGCATCCTTGGCCTTGCTGGAGTTTTCTGGGATGTGCTGGGTGATCCATGAGTGACCCAAGTGTCCCTCATGCCATTGCCACTTCTTTGTGACTCACTGGGACTTGATGCTCCTCTCAGGTGTACTTCCATGAGGACGAAAACCCTGGGGGAACTGAAACTGTGGAATTTATTGAATTCCCATCCCCTTCCACAAAAACCAGGCAGCAAATTTTCCCAGCTCGGTAGCCAGTGGCAACAGCCCTCCGGAATGAATAGGCTGTCACGCTCAGCATTAGGAAATGTAACTATTCCATTTTCCAGCTCTCTTTTTCTTTGGAGCACATGTTCATTTAAAGGAAATACTCATCGGGGTTTGCATTCCACTGATAGGATAGTGGGATCTTAATTTACGGATATTCTCTGGTAATGTGCGGTTTATATACGTTCTGCTAATAGCATTATGAGCATAGTTTGGGCTAATACAAAATTAGAGCTCTAATTTGCATAAACAAATTACTGTTTGGATTAGCGCTAAATGAGGAAGGCGACTGATACTGGAGGAGATTTGATTTGGCTGCAGTGGCTCTGTTTGCATAGTGGGGGATGGATAGGAATGAGCTGGGAGGCTGCGTGGCAGGGAGGGAGGGAGGGAGGTGGGATGGTGCAGGAGGCATCAGGTCACGGAGTGGACAAGATTTTGGGTGGCAGAGAGCCTCTCTGGGATGTGTGGCAAGGTGAGGGTTGGCCTCTTTTCCCTGTTCAGCCAGCGACAGGATGAGAGGAAATGGCCTCAAGCTGTGCCGAGAGTGGTTCAGGTTGGACATCAGAAGGAATTTCTTCGTGGAAAGGATTGTTAAACATTGGGATGAGCTGTCCAGTGAGATGGAATGGAGTCCCTATCCCTGGAGGTGTTCAAGGAATGCCTGGATATGGCACTCAGTGCTCTGGTCTAATTGACAAAGTAGTGGTCGGTCACAGGTTGGACTTCATGGCCTTGGAGGTCTTTTCAGACCTAAAAGATTTTGGGATTCTGTGGTATTTATCCCTCAGGTGTCACTTCAGAACTTACTGGTCTTTCAGAATAATGTTATGGGCAACGGTGACTGCATTGTGATTCCCGATCCATCTCCATCCCACTGCCTCAATACAGGATTTGTGAATTTAGGGACAGTTGAGGAGGTGGTGACAGGTCCCTCGCACTGCCCACTGGACCCTGCTGAGGTCCAGCATCAGCTCCAGGTGACAGGTGGGGGATGGAAATGCCCTTGGGTGCATTGTCCCGTGCAGGGATTGAGGAAAATCCTTCAAAGATCCAGATCTGGGGGCAGAATAAAAATATCAAAGTTGTGGTATCTGGTTAATAATAGGAATAACTATACCAAAAATGCAGACTTACAGAATGTTTTGGGTTGGAAGGGGCCTTAAAGACCATCTAGTTCCAAACCCCTGCCATGGACAGGGATGCCACCCACTGGATCAGGTTGCTCAGAGTCCCATCCCACCTGGCTTTGAAGCACTTCCAGGGATGTCAGAGCTTGTGAAGCTCCATAAAACTTGGCTAAGCTCGGTGAACGCCCCACCTTGCTGATTTTCTCATGGGATTGCATCCACATTTCCTTGTTTTTGCTAGGGCTGGAGGTGCGAGCAAGGTGGGAGAAGTTGGGGGAGAGTCCCCGAAGGTCTTTTTTTTTGGTGTTGGTCATGAGGAATCAGAACTTTTCCTGTGTCAACAGCAAGAACATCCCTGGTTCTTCCATACATCTCCATTCTAGTGGGAGCTGTCCCTGCCCATGGCAATGGGGTTGGAGTGAGATGATCTTGAATGTCCCTTTGAACCCAAACCATTCCATGAGTCTCCAATCCCATGGTTTGCTCATGAAGCAGCACCTCTTTGTGACATTTTCCCAAATTTGGGCTGACCTTGACTTTATTTTTCCTGCAGATCCCTACTATTAAACCAAACCCGACCCTCACTCCAAGGTGGCAAATCGCAGCTCATCCAACAGCGCTGGAGGAACAAAGGCTTCCGCTGCATCGGCGGGGTCATGTACCGGGTGTCAGCCAACAAACTCTCCAAAACTTCCAGCAGCCCTCTCCGGGCCAGGGACTTGGGCACCAAAACTCCCATCAGAGCAGGTGAGCAGGAATTTGTCCCAGTTCATGTCCAAAATCCACTGAGTTCAGTTTCTGGCTGTTTATTCCCAGCCTGTGGGTTGCGACTCATCCTCCGGCCTCGTAGAATTCCAGATGTGAAGGTGGTGGGCATCCCATGGTGCCAAGTGTTCTTCCTTTACAGTAGCTCTGAAGGGAAAATAATATTGAAGAAATTAAAGGTTTAGGAGAATTGATTTTTTTCTTAAGTCAGACTTAATTCAAGCTTGTGGAAATGCGCAGTTAAACTTGGCTTAACGAGCAACGTCTTGGATAACTTCAAACAGCACCACAAGGTTAAATGTGCTTGAGATGCTCATCAAATTATGTTCAATATTGACCTAAAAATTTGGGAAGATCATTCTGCAGATAACTGTGGAATGATGCTCCCATTTTGATGAATTCCCAGCTTTACATCGCAGCTTGGATTAAATTTGTGTTTCAGCTCCTCCTGTGTTTGAAACCTCAAGTGTGGCTCTTAAAAAAGTGCTGATTTTAACTGTGTTTAAAGCATTTTTAAAATTTCTTCTTGGTCTCCAATATTTTCGCTCTCTAACTGGTTTATTGAGAATTTTTGGGGGTAGTTAAACTGGAGAAGGCGAAACCAGTGGCTTTGTGCTGATTTTCTTGGCTGGAAGGATGAACGAAGCAGAGATGAGGATTTTTGTGGATGATGCTGGAAATCAGGCAATGAGGGGTGTTTTGGATTGGAAGGGACCTTCAAGGTCATCCAGTTCCATCCCCTGGGGCATCTTCCACCAGACAAGGTTGCTCCCAGCCATGTCTAGCCTGGCCTTGAATGCCAAAATAGGATGGGAAAGCAGATGAAGAGAAGAGATGCAGCCTTCGAAACCACCTGTACCACAATTCCTGTGGGAATTCTGGGGCATCCTGGGTGGTTTTAAACCCACAAAGAGGAGGATTAGGGAGGGAAGGAGCTTTGTGCTGGGATGGGAAGTGGAGCTGCCTATTGATGATGGCAGAGATGAGGATAAGGCAGTGGCTGAGGGATGTGGTGCCAATGGCATGTCGCTTCCTGGTGATTTCCCTTCTGAGAGCAAAAAAGGGAGGCTCAGCAGGAGTTTGGGAATGGTTTGTGGGTGTTTTTGTTTTCACAACTCCGCTCTTCTCAGGACAAATTTTTGATGTCTGGCTCTCCTGCAGCCTTCTCCGTGCTGCTGACTCCTCTAGTAGGGATGAGCATACTCAGGAGCACATGTCTATAGTGGATTCTTTTGGAATCTCAGATTCTGCCTGGTAAATCCTTGGCTTTAGTGCTGCCTCTGAGGAGGAGGGGCAAGGATCAGAGTCTGGAGACTCAAAAAAGTGGCCATAAAACAGCTCAGGGGGTTGTAGAAAAAAATTAGAATTTTTTCCAAGAGCTTTGCTACTGATACTGGGATTTTCCAAAGGGTCTGGATCAGGATAATTGGCTGCACAAAACCAGCTCGAGGGTGGTTCTGCCTTAAACACCATTTCTGGGCATTGAGGATGTCACCAAAGCCAGAAAATGTCCTGCAGGAATGGAAGAAAAGGGGTGAAACCCCAGGACATGACAGGGATGTTATTGAGTGGAGCAGGGGATGGATTTCGGGACAAAGTTGGACCACTAGGAAGAGTCCTGGGGAGAAGTGATGGATGGAAGGATTGGAAAAGTGGAAGATCTGGAGCTGCCAGGCAAAGGAAGGATCTCTCCATGGCCAGGTGGAGCAGCCAAAAACCAAGGGGCTTAAACTGGTGGAAGAGCTTTTCAAGGCCAAGGATGATGAAATGCTGAGCTCATTTGGCTCTAAAATCTCCATTATTTTAAAGATTTTTTAAAGAACAGATTTCATTAACTTCTTTTTGGGGAGGACATGGGTGGAAATTCCAGCAAGGGGGTGAATTTTTTTATTTATCCAAGTGCAAGGAAGTCTCTAAATTTGTCTGGAAATATCAAAGTCTCATTTGGGCAGCTCAGCAAAGGCTGATGGATTTGGCCTGTCCATGAATATCCATCACTGGGTTGGGACCAAGCAGAGAAACACCAATTTAGAGGCAAATTTCTGGAAGAGGGATAAAGCCAAAAGTATGATGGGAGGATTGCTGCAGATTCAGGCCTTGGAATTGCTTGTGAGAGGTTCCTGAGGGGATTTGGGGTGACAGGGTATGGAGGAGATGCGATCCCCCCATTTTTCCTGCCTCACTGAAACCGCATCTTCCAGTGAAGTCTCATTCAGAGAATTGGGTTTAATTAGTCCCACTTTGGGAGAGAAGATCCCTTCCAGGGTTATTCCCTGTAAAATACAATCCCATCTAATTATTATTTTGAAGGTATTCCTTATTTTGCTCTGGATTCTTTCCCCCTGCCACATAGCATGTTGGCTTTGTAACCACAAAACCCAAGGAACTGCTGTGGATCAGTGTTTTCATGTCATCTTTCATCTCTCCCCGTAATTCATCCTCCTTCCCAAGGATGGATTCCACAGATTCCTCTTGCCTTAGGATAACTGGGCCTGGCAGGGCGGAAGATTTGTGTGTTCTCATCGGCTGCGAACGTTTGCTCAACGCTCTGTGTTTTCAACACTTGACAAAGTTTATTTAAAAGATGGAAAAAAAACGGCTTTTCCTTTCGTTTTCAGTGCCAGGCCATGTGTTTGGAATAGTGGAGAGACAGGAAATGCTCCTGACAGTTTAATTGCTTGGAGTTTACTTCCAGTGGGTTATAATTCTGCTCTTTCCCTGGATTTATAGGGTTGGGGTTTTATCTCTACAGTACAAAATCTGGCGCTGGGGCTGATCCATCCACACCATCGTGGCATTCCCAAGTGATTTATTGATAGATGCTGATGGTGAGTTAAGATTTGGTCCTGGGGATGCACTTCCTGCATCCTTGTGCTGTATTGGGATCAATCCTGAGGCTACCAGGGGCAATGGGAAGAGCAGTTTTCCATGGGTCTTCTGGAATCAGCTTTGTTAGTGCTGGAGAGATGAGGAGGGCACACGGCTTGGGGACAAGGAAATTGTCTCTGCAATCCCAGGAAAAATCTTTGAAAAAAAAACCTCCCTGGAGCAGTCACAGNACTGCAATTCCAGGAAAAATCTTTGAAGGTATTTTGAACAAACAAAACCTCCCTGGAGCAGTCACAGCATCACCACGGCCTGTGCAGCTGCTGAGAACTTTGCTCTCATCCCACGTGTGGCTCTGCTCCCAAAGGATTTCTGCAACTTCCACACTTGTCTCCAGAAAACTGCAAATAAAATACAGAAATAAAAAGACAATTTTTTTGCCTTCCCAGCTGGATAGGGACCTTGGATGTGGCATAATTCATTGCTCAGGCAAGGATGGAAAAGAAAACCCAGGGCTTAAATACTCTCTGCTCATCCCTGTGCAAGACAAAGATGCAGATTCACACATGGAAAGGCTCTTTTCCTTTGGGATAACTGGTATTTCGGCACCCATGTATTTTTTCACTTTGCAGAAGTCTTGGAAAATCGGCAGTGGGATGGTGTGGAAAGCATTTGCTATGTGGCAATTAATTAAACAAGCAGAATAATTGGGTTTCTCTGCTCGCAAGGAACCTTTCATTCATTTCTTTCTCCAGCTGCTAAGGCGTTTTCCAGACTCTTGAGGAATTTCCATGAAATCAGGGAGAGAAGCAAAAGGTCCTGGGCAATGTAGAGTTTCACAAAGAAATACAGAAGGGGAAATACAAGATTGAAAGCAGCAGAAAGCAAATTAAGGTTTGACATTGCCCGGAAACCAGCCCTGACCCCAATCTCGGCGTGAGCTGCCGCCACTGCCGAGAGAGGAACTGCACTTCGTGAGCTGAGGCTGGCTCCAGCAGGGTTTTTCCAAGTGTCCAGCCTGTTTTATCATGGGCAAATCCTCACCTGCACAATTTCCTCATGCTGAGGTTTTAGCTCTTGGTTGGAGAAAGGCTGGTGGCTTTGGGGGAGGCTCCAGAGGTGACAGCCAGCCCCTTGAGCAGTGTGATTTTGTTTATTGGGATTTTCTAATTGTCTCCATGGCTGTAGATTCCAGAGCCTTGCAGATAACCAGGATTGCTGAGCTCTCAAGTGGTGGAGGTTTAAGAGGAGTTTTAAGTCCTCCTGAGCTGAGGCATCTCCCAGACATTGTGGGGGTGGCTCTGATCCCAGAGAAACAAATTATTAATTAAAACATGGTTGAGTTCAGCTGTCCAGAACTGGGAGGGGCTTACCCTGCATGCAGATGCACTTCCTGTCTCCATCCTGCTGTGCAACATCCCCTCCTGCCTCGATTTCCCCTCTCTGCTGCAAAGGTGATCAGCTGCCGAGATGGAAGGTCATGGAATTATGGAATGGTTTGGATTGGGAGGGAACTTAAAGATCATCCAGTTCCAACCCTCTGCCAGGAGTGGGGACACCTTCTACTCTCCCAGGTTGCTCCAAACCACATCCAACCTGGCCTTGGACACTTCCAGGGATGAGA
>VXBB01021898.1:56495-95177 GCA_013399915.1 Illadopsis cleaveri
GATCATACTGGAGGGATAAGGAAGAATTTGGTGGAGGAGAGACCAGCCCAATGCATCGAGGTGTGAGAGCAGGGAAATTTGGAATGTTGTTTTCCTCAGGTTTTCACAGGTTTTGGTGTTGCTGGTGCTAGGATCCCTTTGTGCTCACTCCCTTTGAGGTGAATTCCTTGGGTTTGGGATTGATCAGTCTCTTGCCTCTTTTTAAACTCAATTCCTTGGCTTCTTCAGGATCACTCCCTTGTTCTGGGATTGCTTAATCCTTTGGACACTTTAATCTCAATCTCTTGGTTTTGGGATTGCTCTGTCCCTTACCTATCCTGAATTAAATCCCTTGGCCCCTTTGGACGTAATTCCCTTGGTTTGGGGATTGCTCAGTCCCTTACCTCTTCTGACCTCAGTTCCCTGGCTCTCTCAGTCTCAGTGCCTTTTCTTTGGGGTTGTGAGAACCCTTGGTCCCTTTTAATCTCAGAATGGCCTCCTGGCCCCTTTTTTACTCAATCCTTTGTCTTTGGGATTCCTCAATTCTTTTCTCTTTTCAGATCTGTTCTTTCTCTCTGGTGTTGCTCAATCCCTTGGCCCCTTTTGAGCTCAGTTTCATGGCCACTTCAGTCTCAAGACTTTTTCTTTGGGATTGGGGAATCCTTTCAATCTCAATCCCATGGTTTTGGGATTCTTCAATCCCTTACCCCTTTTGAGCTCAATTCCTTTGCACCTTCAGTTTAAATGCCTTCCTTGTCTTTGGGATTGAGGGATCCCTTGGCCCTTTCAATCTCAATCCCTTGTTTGTGGAATTGTTCTTTGTCTTTAAGATCAGTCCCTCAATTTCTTTTAACTCAGTCCCTTGTTTTTGGGATTTCTCCTTCCCTTACCCCTTTTTAGCTCAATCCCTGCCTTTTGGGATGACTGAATCTCTTACCCCTTTTGACTGCAATCCCATGTATTTTGGGGATTGATGAGTCAATCCCTTACCCCTTTCAAACTCAATCCCTTGTTTTTGAGATTCTTCAATCCCTTACCCTTTTTCAGATCAGGTCCGTGGCCCCCTCAATCTCAGTGCCTTGTCTTTGGGATTTTGGGATCTCTTGGCCCCTTTGATCTCAATCCCTTGATTTTGGGATTGTTCAATCTTTCAGCCCCTTTGAGCTCAATCCCTTGGCTCCTTTTGATCTCAGCCCCTTGATTTGGGGATTGTTCAATCCCTTTGACCTCTTCACTCTCAATTCCATGGTTTTGGGATTGTTCAATCCTTTTATCCTTCTGGACTTCAATCCTTTGGCCCCTTCAGTCTCAATGCCTTGGCTTTGGGATTGCTCAATCCCTTCCACTTTATTAGCTCTATTCCTCAACTCTGGAATTGCAGGGATCAGATCCTGCTCCTGGCCCACATCTGCTCATACAACATCCAACCCAGACCTGCTTCATTAATTGAAGCTGATTCATCAATTGATGCTGCTTTGTTAATAAAACACTCGTGACCACCTGAGTCAGGGAAATTCATGGAATATGGGGACAGTCAGGCAGGAAAACAGGAAAATCTCTGCTTGTTTAGCGGCAGCTCATCCCTTCTTTTTCCCGTTGTCTTCTCCGGAATGAGGACTTGTGCTGTCCAGTGAGGGAAATAAATGACCCCCAGCAGCTGCGAGTGCTGATCCTCGAAATCCGCAGAACCCACTTAAATGAATAATAATTAAAGAAATAAATTTCCCCAAGTGCAGCCTCAAAACTTTTGGTTCAGCAATAAAGCCAAGGAGAGACTCGGAAAATGAATCGCTCGGCTCTTTCCGAAGGAGGCTGCGGTGGGCGAGGTGGGATGATAATGGGAACTATTAAAGGAGCCAGCATGGTTTAAGGAAGACTTTTCCAGGTCGTGTGGGAACAGGCTGAGGAGAGGAATACCTGAGGGATAAAAGGATTGAGAATTCCCAAAACCATGGAACTGAGAGTGAAGGGGACAAGGGATTGAGGAATCCCAAAACAGAGGGATTGCGTTTGAAAGGGGCCAAGGGATTGATATCAAAGGATGTAAGGAATTGAGCAATCCCAAAAACAAGGCACTGAAAGTCGAGGGGCCATGGAATTGAGCTGAAAAGGGGGCAGGGATTGAGGAATCCCAGACCTGAGGAATTGAACTCAATGAGCCAGAGGACTGAGCTCAAAAGGGATAAGGGACTGAACAATTCCAAAACTATGGGATTGATGAAAAAAAAACAAAAACGGGAAGATGGGATGACCCTGTTGGGGTCATCCCCAAGTTGGAGCACTGGTCAGCGGAGCTGATCACCTGCCTGCCATTGCTTGGGCAAACCCCTGGTTGGTTCCCTCTGTGTGTAAGATTTCCATAAGTTATCCTTGACTTGGGATGGTGGAAGTAGATTGGAAGCAACAGGCTTGATACTCAACACTCATCATTCTAACAGTGGTCTCATAGTCTTGCCCATCCCTCGGCCCTTCCGCACCCCAACTCTGAATTTCTTCCTTTTTTTCTGCCTGTTTCAGTTTTCAACTGATTGTTTCCCTCCACGGGGAAGATTTCCACAAATTATCCTTGATTTGGGATTGTGGAAGTAGATGGGAAGCAATGAGCTCAATATTCAGTAATCATCATTCTAACAGTGTTTTCCTCCTCCTGCCCATCATCCCTTGGTCCTGGCTCACCCTGTCTCTGGATTTCTCCCTTTTCTGGATTTATCCCTTTTTATTTGCTAAATCACTTTTCCACAGCTTTTCCACCATTGAAAAAAAAGTAAACTACTGGATAAGATGCTCCAACAGACCTTTCCAGGAGATGAGGTCCTGATCCTTGAGCTGTGTCTTGGAGCAATAAAGTCCTTCCTAAATAATTAAGCAGATGATAATTAACTGTGATGTTTGCAGCTGATTTTTAACTCAAAGGAATATTTGGAAAGTTGTTTTTGGGGTGTGTTTGTTGCATCCCAAGCCCTTGGGTGATGGGGAGCTGAGAAGGAGTGTTGGACTGGATGGTAGTATCCTGATATCCATGTGGAAATGCTGGAAAGCACCAAGTGTTGCTCCTGAGTGCAGTTCCTGGGCTCCCAAGGGAAATTTCTGCCAACCTTTCCCCTGGAGGGGAAGGACCTTGAGCCTCGAGCTGTGTTTTGGGGTTATGGAAAAAAAAAACCCAGTGTGCCAGAGATGAACCTGGATCCACTTGAGTTGAGTTTTAGGATTAAGGATATGAAAAGGTCCTAATTAACTTATGGATGTTGGTGCAGGGGTGCAGCATCCAACCCGCTTGTTTTAAGCATTTTTTTTTGTTCGACAAGGATAAATTGTGCCTTTCCTCCCTTTTCCATCAAAAGCTGGAATTCCAAACGTTGAGCCAAACACTGCGGAAAACACCGCGGGACTGCTTGGCTCTGGATTCCTTCCTAGGAGCAGGGAAAAAAAAAAAATAGGAGTTAGGCTGTAGCCCCCGCTATTAATCATAGCTGTAATCATGCATTTAATGAACATGACAGCTCCCGCTCCCTCCGGAGAGACGCGCGGAGTCTCCCCGGCTGGATTGGGAACAACAATCACTTCTCACCGCGAGCCACCGGAGCTGCCAGCGTTGGGCTGGGATGATGCATTAAGAGAAAAAAAACCTCGTTTGCATGGGCTGTGGGTTTCCTTACGGATGATGCTCTTCCAAGCGACTGAATCATCAGGAAAGGGGGAGAGAAATCCACCTGTCCCTTCCACAGGGTGGAAAATACCCCGGCTGACACAGCTCTGCCGGGTGTAATCACTTCAAATGCCCTCAGTGTGCAATTCTTGGTTCTCTCTGTGGCAGCTTTTCTTATTTTCCTGCTTTTTTTCCCCCCCTCTCCATTCCGTTCCCACTGCCTTGGAGTGTGCACATGGGAGGAATTTGCTGTGGCACCTCTTTAAATTTCCATAGTGAGGGATTTTGGCAATGCCAAGGATGTGGGAGTCGCTCTCCTGGTCTGACAGCACCCCTGTGTCCCAATGTTCTCCCTGGCTGGGAAGGGGTTGAGGAGAAAAACGGGACAGATCTGGGACTGGGATGTGCCCAGTGTTTTGTCTGGACCAAACCAGACTCCCAGAGTCAAGCCCTGGGGGCATCGTTTCAGCTTTTTGTTTAATTTAGGCCAGACTACAGCAAATTTCGGCTCCTGATGTTGGAATTTAACCCTTATCCCATTTTCCAGTGTCCCAATTTCACCCCAATTTCAATACACCCTCCAATGCCAGGAATGTTTATTTATTTATTAATGTATTTATTAATGCAAATCTCTTGTAACAACCAGTTGGCAATTCCGAGTTGACAACCACCCAAAAAATCCAAATTTAGGCTCTTTGGACCTCCTGGAAAGTTGGGAACATCCAACTCCCTCTCCTGCACCCTGTTCTTGTCACTTGGATGTACACAAAGCTTTTACTTTTATTTAATCTTTCTTTCCACAATGCAAGAGCTTCCAAAAAATACCCTCGTGACAGAGCCTGAGTTTTCTCCATAAATCCCAGTGGATGGTGAAATGTTTAATTATGGAGCTTTCTTGGCTTGGCTCCTCCTGGAGAAATATTTAGGTGGTTTTCTAATAGTTTGGGGAGGATTTGCACATGGGATGAATAATTAGGGAGTGGGAAAATGGGAGGTTTCTTTGCCACCTTCCAGGTGCTTTGCCAGACCTAGATGGATCTCACATGGATTTGGTCATGGATGAGATCAACTCTTGGATGGTTAAACTGCCTTTGGGATGAGAGTTAATTCCTGGAATGGGAGATGCACATCATGTTATTGCATGACTTCTTGCTGGAAGATGAAAACTGGGGAGAAAAAGCCCCCAGAAATTATTCCAGTGATGTATTTTTGCTACATAAAAATTCCAACCCACTGGCTGTTGGCCCCTTTATTTATCCTCTATGTATTTCTTTAGTGATTCCTCCTTTCTGGCCAACATGACCTTTAAGGGCCCTTCCAGCCCTAACCATTCCAAGATTCTGTGATTCCAGACTTGTTCATCCCTGTGTTCATCAGCTTTTATCCCCAAATACTAAATATTTAGAGGGATTGTCTGCTGCTCTCAGGAGCTGATTCCTGGTGTAGCCTTAAGGAATATTATACAGGATTCCAGAGGGCTGAGTATGCTCCAGCCCTATCCTAATGGACTTCAGTTTGAGGTTTTCTTCCCACGTGGTTTGAGCAGTCAACCTTGCTCTAAAAGGAGACCCTTTGGAGCATCCCAAAGTTGACAAATGTTTATTGTAGTGCTAAAAGGATGCTCCTACAGCTTGGGATAAGAAGGAATTAAAAAAAACAGGGAAAAAAACCATCTCAGTGGCGGCTCAAATGTCCCATTGATGGAATTTGATGTGCAGAGGGAACAGATGGGGCTTTGCCGACGCCGGCAGCCGAGTGACAGCTCGCGGTGCCGCGCAATCAAATTCCACTCGCTCAACTTCCCAACACGCCCGGGCTGGCAGGTGAGTGACTGAGCCGCTCTCATCCCACCTGGAAAACTGAAATCCAGCCTTTCTTTCCCATTCATTCTTCCCTGCAGCAGTCAAGGATGATTTAATTCGAGGCGTGCGTGGATGGGAGCGGGCGCTGGGCTTGTCCCTGTCGGGCTGCGGGGAGCGGCCAAGCCAAGCGTGGAAATTTGTTGTGCTGTTGGTGGAAGCGTGGGATTTGCTTACAGAAGTGTTCTGGCACGTTTGGGTGCTGAGGGGAAAAATCCCTGCTGTGTTTGGGGTTGGTGAGGAGCACTTCTGCCGGGGCTGCTCCAGAGGTGAGAAGTCCCTAAAAAAGGGCATCTTTGTCCATTGGTTCTCTGGGAGCTCCGTGCTTTGGGTTGAATAACATCATGGAATCATGGAATGGTTTGGGTTGGGAGGGAACTTGAAGATCATCCAGTTCCACACCTCTGCCAGGGGCGTGGACACCTTCCACTATCCCAGGTTGCTCCAAGCCCTGTCCAACCTGGCCTTGGACACTTCAAGGGATAAGGCATCCATAGTTTCTCTGGGCAACCTATGGCAGAGTCTTCTCACCCTCCCAGGAAAGAATTTCTTCCCAATATCCCATCTCTCCCTGCCCTCCAGCAGTGGGAAGCCATTCCCTCTGTTTTGCCACTCCAGGTTCTTGTCCAAAGTTTGTCTCCAGCTCTCCTGGAGGGGGCTCCAAGTTTTCCCCAGAGCCTTTTCCAGGCTGAAAAATCCCAGCCAGACCTCTCAGCTTTTCCTCGTAGCAAAGGGTCTCCATCCCTCCGACCATTTTTGTGGACCTAAAGTACTGAGAGCTGTGTGAATTCCTGCAAAATTTCTTGATTCCAAGCAATGATCCATGTTTTTCTCTCTCTCCAGCATTGAGATTGCATTCCACACCCAATCCTGGGGTCTCTCCACCTGGCCTGAGCAGATACTCAACGTGCCGATACATCGCCAGGTCTGTACTCATGGGAAGCTGGAATAACGTGCTCCATCTTCAGAATTATGCTCAGGAGGGAGTCAGGAGCTTCAGGAGCAGCTGTTGAACTGGAGGATGATTTGGTGAAGCTCTGGCTGCTTCTTTTCTGCAGCTTCTACTTCGAGGTGGTTGTAAGCTCAGCCGGAGCCTCCCCACCCTCACAGGGAGGAATTTCTTCCCAATATCCCACCTAATCCTGCCCTCTGGCAATGGGAAACCATTCCCCATTTTCCTGGCACTCCATCCCTTGTCCAAAGTCCCTCTCCAGCTCTCCTGGAGCCTCTTCAGGCACTAGAAGGGGCTCTGAGGTCTCCCTGGAACCTTCTCTTCTCCAGGCTGGACATTCCCAGCTCTCCCAGCCTGTCTCCAGAGCAGAGGGGCTTCAGCCCTTGGAGCATATCTGTGACCTCCTCTGGATCTGCTTCAACAGTTCCACATGCTTCTGCCATTGGACCCCAGAGCTGGAGGCAGCTCTACAGGTGGGGTCTCACCTGAGTGGGGCAGGGGGGCAGAAATTCCCCCTCTCCTGCTGCCCACACTCTGGGATGAGCCCAGGACATTCTGGGCTCCCATGGCTGGATCATGTGGAGCTTCTCATCCACCAACTCCCCCGAGTCCTTCCCCTCAGGGCTACTCTCAATCCATCCTCCCCCCAGCCTGGATTTGTCTTTGGGATTACCCACCACACACCCAGCACCTTACACTTGGCCTTGCACCTCCTTTTAATCCAGGAGCTGCAGACAATCAACAATTACAGAGGTAAATATGTGCATTTCCTCTGAAAGTAAGTTCCTTGAAGCTGTATTTTTCATGGATAATGCACTGAATCCTCAGGAAACTGGAGCTGACTGTGCCCTACCACTGAATTATCTGCTCATAGAGATTTGATGTCCCCCCCATGGTTTGTGTTCACCTGGACCTCAACACTTCCCCTCTTCCACCTGGTCCCACACATCTCAAGAGCTGCTGGATAGCTGCTCTTCCAGCTGGAAGCTCGTGGAAAACATGTGCTAAGCAACTTCTGAGCTCCTTAAGTAGCTTGTAGTGGGACCAGGCAATTAAAAAGGAGCTTTTCTGCTTTTTGGTGGTACTTTTTGTTCCTGTGGCCATGATGTAGATCCTCGTTCTTTGAGGTTCATGAGCAAGTGCCCACTTGAAGGCCATGAATAGCATCAGGCCCAGCTGGTGGGACATGTGCTGAAGAGCCCTCCAAGTCATTCAGCCTTGGCATCCTGTGCTGCACAAGGAGAGGATGTTTCCTTCCTCACCATATTCCCCAAAAGTGTGGGAACCCTCTCCACACTCATAAAATCCGAGAAGAGAATCAATTATAGGGGTGGGAAGGGATCTCACTGGTGACTTTGGTGTAATCTTGCACATTTGGGTAAAATCAGCCAAAAATTGAAAATACTTCAGGGCTTATGAGCATGAACTTCGTAAATATTTCACTCTGCAAAGATGGGTTCCTCTGTGGTTTCAGGTGTTGTTGAGGTGTCTGTCTTCTCCATGTCATTGTGGTGTTGGAGCTGGAGATTTTCCCTGACCTTGTCCCACTTTCTCCTTCAGCCGTGCTGTGCAGAGGAGCTTGGCCATCATCCGTCAAGCCAAGCAGAAGAAGAAAAAGAAGGAATATTGCATGTACTACAACCGCTTCGGGAAGTGCAATCGGGGCGAGAGCTGCCCCTACATCCATGATCCAGAGAAGGTGGCCGTCTGCACCAGGTAGGGATGAACATGGAATTGTGGTAAACTGGGACATTGGGTGGCTTTGGTGCTTCCTTGTGGGACATTCCTAAGGGAAACAGACTGATAACAGAGCTGTAGGACAGCAAGGATGGGAGTTCTGGGTCAGGTGTAGGCTCTGCACTGTTGGGTTGGAAGGGAGAGGACAAGAAGAGGCCAGAGAATCGTGGAATTGTTTTGGTTCGAAGGGGCACCAAAGATCATTGAATTCCAAACCCCTGCCATGGACAGGGACACCTTCCACTATCCCAGGCTGCTCCAAGCCCTGTCCAGCCTGACCTGGAACACTTTCAGGGATGGGGCAGCCACAGCTTCTCTGAAAATTCCATTCCAGGGCCTCGCCAGCCTCATAGGGAAAGGTATCTTCCTAATATCCTATCTATCCCTCTGGCAGTGGGAAGCCATTCCCCTTGTCCTGTCACTCCATCCCTTGTCCCAAGTCCCTCTTTAGCTCTCTTGGAGCCTGTTTAGGCACTGGAAGGGGCTCTAAGGTCCCTTTGGAGCCTTCTTTTCTGAGCTGGGTGACTTGAACCCCTGCCCTGACCACACTCCAGGTTATTCCTTCAGGAGCATTCCTCAGATCCGTTTGGATCAGTCCAACAGGTTTGAATCCCTCAGTCTATGACATCGTGCAGCTCCGAGACTCGGTGATTTATTCCAGGAGAGCTGATCCATGTTGGCAGCTCATTAGACCTGCCCAAGAGTTGATTAAACTCTATTATGAGTCATTTAAAAAGTGCAGAAAAGCCAACTCCACTGATGAACTCCTGGAGTAATTTCTCCATAAAATTACTGCTGTGCTGGAATCACTTGGAAGTTGCTGAAAGCTTGATGGGAGATGATAGAGGAGGGGAAGGTGATTTATTTGTTTTTTAACTGATTTTACTCCTTCTCACTCATTCTCCCATTACAAATCCCATAACTCCTTACCTTCTTTAGGAATTGTGCTCCTTGAAGTCTTTTGGGTCTCCATCCTGTCTCATTTCCATAGATCATTGGAGGACAACACTGATTTCTTCCAGTTTTGTCTCTGCTTATCCTGTTTCTTTTATCTCCAATCCCATTCTTTAGCTTTCCCTTATCATTTTTAAATTTTGTTAATCTGCTCTCACAGTGGTCACTCCTAGGAAAACTCTTGACATCCTAATGTGCTTTGGGATCTTGATTCCTGTTCTGGGCCTGCGTTTTCTCCTCCTGGTCATTAGCCACTCCCACCTGGAGCTTCATCCAGCATCTCATGGAATGGAATCATAGGATCCTGGAATGGTTTGGATTGGAAAGGACCTTCAAGATCATCCAATCCACCCCCCTGCCATGGGCAGGGACATCTTCCATTATCTCAGGTGGCTCCAAGTCTCGTCCAGGCTGGCCTTGAACACTTCCAGGGCTGGGGAATCCACAACTTTTCCCAGCAACTTGGAGTAATCAGGGCTCTAGGAAGGACTTTTCTCCTTCTGGGAGAATCATGTCTGAATTTTGGGATACAAGCCTTGCTCTACCTACTAATGAGCCGCCAAATGTGATGAAAGAATAAAATCAATCAAGAATCATCAGCTGCTCTTCCAACAAGGGGGATCTGTACTAATTCAGGGTGTGAAATGGGTTTATGCATGAGTTTGGCAGCAATTGTGTGGTTTTGTATAAAAACATACATTTTATGACCCACCTCGTGTCCAACCCTCTCCATCTGTTTTATCTCCAGGTTTCTCCGTGGCACATGCAAGAAGACAGATGGGACCTGTCCATTTTCCCACAAGGTGTCCAAGGACAAGGTCTGTGTGACTTCCCAATGGGAATGTGGCTCTATGTGCAGTGGGGTGGTTGTAGGAAGCTTGTTCCTCACTGAGTGCTTCCAACTGAGTTCAGAGTTTCCTTGCTGAGCTGTTCAGGCTCCTGAATTGTAACAGAACCATGGAATGGTTTGGGATGGATGAGGCCTTCAGGATCCTCTGATTCCATCCCCTCTGCCATGGGCAGGGACACCTTCCACTATCCCAGGTTGCTCCAAGCCCCATCCAGCCTGGGCCTTGAATTTTTCCAGGCATGGGGCAGCCACAACTTCTCTGGGCAACCTGTGCCAGGGCCTCACCACCCTATGATTGAGGTGTAGAAAAGACCTGTGAGGTCTTAGAGGTCTAAAAAAGACCTCCAAGATCATCCAATCCATTTAGTTGTGTCTAATCCTTCCCTACTTCCATAAGATCACATTTCCCTGGAAATCCCTCTCTGCTGGGGCTGGAGGATGTTTTAACAAACATAACTTGGAGGTATAAATTAATAAAAATTCTAAAACGCCAAGCAGCAAAATCAGGTTGAAACTGTGGCAGAACAACTTTGGAGTAGTTCACTGTTTTCCACCTTCTTGATGTATTTGGAGCTCTGTGGTTTTATTACACGAGGTGGAAAAATAATCCAGGGTTTTTATTTTGGGTTTATCAGCGATGATTTAGCACCTCAGCCTGTGTTTAGTGGCTGGAATCTCCACTTAGATGTAGCCTTGGAGACTCCAGCACAGAAACTGAGGTGCCTGAGGCACGTTCCTTGTCCGTGGGGAGCTCATAAGTTATCCGGGAAGTCGCTCCGAATGAGACACAGAGCAGCAGATGTTTTTTACATGGATTTCTCTTCAGAGTCACTTAATCATGAGTACATAAAACAGGGACGGGGACAGCTGCATTCCCTGGCTCGTGGCATGTCAGAGCAGGAATGGGGATGAGGATTGATAGATGAAAAAAAGGACAGTTTGGGGTTGTTTTTTTTTTCATCCTGTAACAGTGTCAGACTTCAGAAATAAAGAAGCCAAGAAAGTAGGAATCTTTGCAGTGGGATTGACTGTTGGTTTATCCAAAATTACTGTAATCAGTGAGGCCAACAACTTCTTGTCATCCAAGTAAACGATGTGCAACCCTCTGCCTGCACCTCTGAGGCAAAGGATTGAAATTCGTCCACAGAACCATAAACTCCAAATTTAATGGAATTTCAAAAGGTGATGAAGTCTTTTTTGGTCCCAGGGCAAAAAAAAATAGATGAAACCTGGGAATTGGACACTCTCAAGGAGCTGTTGCAGTTGGTGGTTTATCCACCAAAGAATGTGATGGTTGGATGTGGATGAATTTGTGGTCTCTCTACCCAGGAATATTCCTTGGCATGTTTAAATTCCTGGTGGAGATGTGGCCTCAGTTTCCGCTCTAGGAACACTTAGTACCTGAAGCAGAACCTCCAGATCTGGCTTCTGGGCTGTTTTGGGTAAATAAATGGAGGATGATGGAAAACTCAACCTTTAGCAGCACCTCACCAGTTTGAGAAGAATAACAATGATATCGTGATAATAAAACTTAATTAAAAAGGAGTGACCATGTCAAGGAGCTGTTTGCCAATAGCATTCTGGGGACAGAATCCCTGGGATAGGATCCCATGGGATGCAGTGACCCCAGCCCATCTCACCTTTATCCTGAGCTAATGAAGCATCACCTAAACTCAAGATGAATTATTAATTAACAAACCAAAACCAAAGCGGGCAGTGCCAGCTCTGAAAAGCTTTTGGAGCATGTTTTTCCTGCCATGCTCTGTTGGGAAGGGGAATTATTTTTCACAGGATTAACCACCCTGAGGGTGGTTCAAAGGTCTCCCTGTTTGCCACCTTGTCATCAGCGAGGGCTGGAAGAGAAACAACCTCCTCCATGGAGTTCAAACTTGTTCCAGGGTGATTTATTGCCACGGGAATGCTGCTTCCCAAAGCGAGAGGCAACTTTGCTTTCCAAGTCCCTGAGCTCCCCGTTAACCCTGGTAATTCTTGGCAAAGGTGGCTTTTCCCTCATTTATCAGGGCTGGGAAAAGCAGGTGAAGGCACTCAGAGGAAGGAAGCAGTTTTCCTCCTTCTTGTGGAGTTTCTGGAGTAAATCACACCTTTTCCTCAGGTGACGGATTGTGCATGGTTGTTTTTTGGCTGTTTGAGTTGAGGTTTTAATGCAATACATGTTTTTTTCCATGTGGAATGATGTAATGATTTAGGGATTACTGATTTCACTTTGTGGTTATTGGAGAGGGACACCCCAAAACCTCCTCATCTGAGAAAGTTCAGGTTGTTGTGTATCTCACCTTGGTGGGATTTTTCTGGGATGGGATATCCAGTACTGAAGGTGAAAGATCAAAGGCTTGCAGGGCTTGGCTCTTGGTTTCAGGACAAAACTGTTTCTCAGCCTTCATGCACTCCCATGCCTCGGTTTCCCCTCTGAAAAAATGGGAATAATCATTATTTTCTGTGGGAAAAATCACTGTTTTCTATGGAAAACTGCATGGATTCAGCTGTCACAGCAGCAGAGAGTTTTTCCCCATCCTAGAGCAGTAAACCCCTTGCTCCAAGCAGGGAATGGTCTCTAGGATGGAGGATGGCTCCAGGTTGTCACAGAGCTTTGCAGATCCAAACTCCAGTGGTTTCCATCACCCTCTAATGATGGAAAAAAGAGCCTGGGGAAGAGGGAAAGCTCTTCTTGTTCTGCCATGGGCAGGGACACCTTTCACTATCCCAGGTTGCTCCAAGCCCCATCCAGCCTGGTCTTGGGCACTTCCAGGGATAGGGCGGCCCCAGCTTCTCTAGGCAACCTGTGCCAGGGCCTCACAGTTTAAAGAATTTTGCTCCACAGGAGACTCAGGCAGAGCCTTTGGTGAGAAGCAGCCACTGAAGTGAGACATAGGGAATTTTTCCACAGTGGATCAGAGCCACTGACACATCCCAGCAATGGGGAGAAACCAGGAAATCTGAAGGAAGCAAAGGTTGTGAGAGGCCGGGACTCGAGAAGCCACCCGCTGCTGTTCCAACAGCTTTTCCCCTTGAGGAACTCGTAAAGAATCAGCATTTTTCTCCCTAATAGAGCTTCAAAACTCAGTTGTGAGCAATTTGGAGGCTCACGTGGAGTTTCGGGTTCATTTAGCTGCTGCCTCCAGAGCTTGTAGAGAGTCAAAGCTGTCGAAGGCGGCCGCAGCGCCCCAGTGCCTTGAATTAATGTTATTGTTATTTGTGTGGACGTGCTGGGGTGCAAACAAGGTTAATTGAAATGAGAGCGCTGCTTCCTCTTGATAATGGCTCGGGCTTGACAGCGAGGAGGAGTTTATTTTTGTCAGAGAGCTGCCTTTATTATCCCTTTTTATTAGAGCTAATTTGGGCTCTATATCAAAAACTACATTAAGGGAATCGTTTACGGTCACACCACCAGCACAGCCAAAGATCGCCCCAGAGCCCTGTCCTTTATGTTAATGTCTGCAGTTAAAAGACAATTAAAAATAAACTCTCCTCTTTTAAAGCACCCTTTGTTTTCTTTCCTCTCGGCCTCCAGCGAGGCAATTTAGTTCAACCCTTAATGTGCCCTTCAGGGATAAGGGATTTTTCCGGATAGCCCCGGCCATGGTTACTGCAGGATTGTAAATATTACTTGGGGATGCTTGAACTGGTGGGACCTGGATGCTACTGGTGAATGGGGGGATCAATACCACGCCGAGCAGTGAGGGAATTCGGGATGTAGGAGCAGGAGGAGCCGGACCTTTGGGAAGTGCACGTTCCCGGTGGCAGCTGCCTGATCGGAGTGGGAAGCGGGAAGCTGCCGGTGGTAGCCGGTGAGTTAAGGATGCTGAAATATGGCAGCAGGCTGGGTAATTTGTTTTTAATGATAACAGCTGGCAGAAGGTGAAGTTTGTGCTTTGAGGACGATGAGGAGAATCCTTGCTGCGTCGGTTTTCCCCGTCGGCTGTCACGCTGCGGAAGCTCGGGAGCGTGGGATCGGAGATCTGCTCCATGTATCCCACTGCTCTCCTTCTCCAATGGTCATGGCAGGAGCCTGGGCTCTTCTCCTCCTTTCACTCCCTTCTGGAGCATCCCTGCCTGCCCCAGTGCACAAGGACAGGCATCACAGCCCTGGGAAATTCCAGGATAATGCCTTGGAATGATGCAGACCCCCAAAATCCTTGCAGAGGTGCTTTGTTCCCCTCTTTCTGGGAACCACCTTTTGAAGCCTTTATTAAACCCCTTTCCAGCCAGCTCCATATCCATGGAAGAGCCAAATGGAAAGCACCCCCAGGATGCTGTTTTGACCTTTGTGATGGCCAGAATTCCCTGTGGGATGTTGCAGCTGGGCTGGGTGTGATCCCTGCACCTCTGTTCCCATCTCCATCCCTGCATCATCCCTTGCAAAAGGTGTTCCCAGAATTTATGACATTTTCCTGACCCTTCCCTATGCTGTTCAGAGGGAATTTTCTTCCTGGTGGCAGTTTCCAGCTTTTCACCCTCTCTCCAGCATCCTAAAGGATGCTGAGGGAAGTACTTTTGTTCCCTGCCTATCCAAACACCGGGAACACGTATTACCAGGGAGCTGCCTTGCAGGAGACCAATGGAAGAGCTAAAAACACCTCTGGGATCGCTGGCTGGCAAAAGATTTCTATTTATTTTATGCTTGTCACGCTTTTATTTCAAGTCTGGGGGTTGCAGTGATTCCGAGTCACGGGCTTAGGGAATGCTGACGGATTTCTCCTCCTCTTGCAGATGCCAGTGTGTTCCTACTACTTGAAGGGGATCTGCAGCAACAGCAATTGCCCCTACAGCCACGTCTACGTGTCCAGGAAGGCAGAAGTGTGCCAGGATTTCCTCAAAGGATATTGTCCCATGGGAGAAAAGGTAAAGGGGGATTTATCCCAGCTGCTGTGGGCCGAAGCCAAAGCCATGAGCAGCGTCCTGCACCAGCTACGGCACCACAGGGAAGAGCTGGAAGCTGCTCAGCACCTGGATGTGATGGACAACAGTCCTGTGCTTTTCCATAGGGTTTTGGCAAAGTGGTTTGGTTGGGAGAAAAGGGGAAGAAATCAAAGGCTTCAGCTCATCGACGTGCTGGTGTTTCCCTGGTAAGAGCCTCCATGGGGTGTTGGTGTTATCAGTATCTGAGCTGGAAGCACCTGCCCCGAAAACCCTCACTGAAACAGATGAAAAATGTAGGAAAATAATTATAATTCCCTGTTTTACCTAGAAAATCCATAGGCATTAACACTGGCTCCATGGTTAAAACTTGAGTCTTAAATCCTGTAGCTTTGTTTTAAGAGCAAGACCAGCCTTGCTCAGCCAGCTCAGCATCTGGCTATGCCTGGGCGGATTCATGGAGCCACCTCCAGGTCCTGGGGATGGTTTGGATCTGTGAAGTCCTGCATGGACTTCATGCACACCCTGGGGAGACCCTGGGGAGACCTCATCCATGAGCTTTTGGTATCTGATGTAACGTGGAAATTGTGGGAGCAGCTTTCCTGGAGCAGAGCTTGGAGCCTGCTGCCATTTGCTCTTCCAAAGGAATTTGGAACACACAGGATCTCACCTTTCTGTGTCGTGGCTAAGGGAGAGGGTTGTCCATGCTGGTGTTCTCTTGGGAATCCCAAGTGACTGTCCTGACTCCTCTTTGCCGTTTTCCAAATGGTTTATGAGTTATGGTATGGGATTTCTCCTCATCCTTGGACAATTGTGACCAGCAGGAAAAAGGGAATTCTGCCCCTCTGCCTCACTCAGGTGAGACCCCACTTGCAGAGCTGCCTCCAGCTCTGGGTCCAACAGAAGAAAGAAGATGTGGAGCTGCTGAAGTGAGTCCAGAGGAGCCCACGGAGATGCTCTGAGGGCTGAAGCCCCTCTGCTCTGGAGCCAGGCTGGGAGAGCTGGGAATGTCCAGCCTGGCAAAGGGAAGGCTCTGAGGAGACCTTAGAACGATTTTTAAGGGGCTAAAGGGGCTCCAGGAGAGCTGGAGAGGGACTTTGGACAAGGGTCTGGAGAGCCAGGACAAGGGGGAATGGCTTCCCACTGCCAGAGGGCAGGGATAGATGGGATATTGGGAAGAAATTCTTCCCTGTGAAGGTGGTGAGGCCCTGGCACGGGTTGTCCAGAGGAGTTGTGGGTGCCCCAGAGGGCTCTTCCCCTCCTTTTATCCATCCTGGTAACGCTCCTTTTTAGAGGTACAACTCATCAAGAGAAGCCATTGGTGCTCAGATCCCACCAGCGTGGCCACCAGCCTGTCCCAGAATCCAAACGCAATGTTAGATAGAATCCTAGGATCATTTAGCATGAAAAAGACCTCTAAGATCATTGAGCCCAGCTTTGAACCCAGCACTGTCAAGTCCCACTAAACCCTGTCTGGTGTTTTCCCCATCCTTCCCTGAGGAGAAACTACCAAAGAACAAAAACTAGGCAAAAACCAGGGAAAAAAGCCAAAAATGAGAATTTTAAGGAAAGCAGGACATCATCAGTAGCGGAGGGAAGCTCTAATAAATTCGTCTGGGCCTAATTACTTTTTGTGGCAGTGCGTGGAGGGGGACTTGATGCAGGATAAACACTCCCTCAGAAGGAAAACACAGGCATCCTGCCACCTCCCTCCAGCACAGCGCCAACCACGCAGACAGGGTCCCGACAATTATTTTTAAAATATTCCAATTTAAATGAAAATATAAAAGAGATATTTAGAATATTTATTCTATTAGGAAAAGTGCTTACGGCGTCACTTTCGGAATGTCGGGAAAGCATTCTCCTCCAGATGATGGATAGCAGCCTGTAATTATATATGGGGAGAAATTGCTGAGCGGGCCATATTTAACTGGGGAGGAGAAATTCCAGCTTGGGCCATTAAGGGTTAATTTTATTCTCTAAATAATATAAAAAGTGCTGAGTCCGTGCCTTTGCTCCAAGTAGAAAGTCCTCAAATGGACCCCGGAGAGTTTATAATATTCCACTGAATCAAGGAAAAATGTTAACCTTGCTTCATAAAACGATGGCTTGTTAAAGATGCGCAGTCCCTTTTCTTGTGAATTATTTAGGATGGGAGTAAATCTTCCCTCGTTCTGCCTTTTCCTGTCCGGGCAATGTTGGTTTGAAGCACAAAGAGCACGGAATGCGAAGGTGTGCAACTCCAGTGGAGTATCCTGGCTGGATAAACCCTGATGGGGATGGTCCGTAATTAGGAAATTAGGTTGTTTTATGCTGATACTTTGCACAATGGGCTCTTCTCCCAGTTGAGTTTCCCTCTTTGTGCTCTCCCAGACAAACACAATTCCTGATTTTTAGCAGGCCTCCATCAAAAATGTCCATTATTATCCATAATTTATGACATGTCGTTGGCAGTGTTGTCTCTTAAGTACTTCCTAGGATGTGTTACAGGCTTCTCAGGACAAGTTGATCCATCTTTGACCCATTCCGTGGGCCTGTAATTCCAGTTGCTCTTCTTACAAATGACGCCAGGACTGACCTCCTCTGGCTTCACCAGGAATTTAGAATTAAGTGAAAAAGGTTTATTTTGCATTCCCAAGTCCTTTTTTCAGGAATGTGGACTGTAGAGGGTCTAAATCCACACTTGGGGGCAGGGGACAGCTCCTGTACAAGACCATGATCACATCCTTTGTAAAGGGAATGTTACCCCCAATATTAATTAATTGGTCAAAAGTTGGACCTAATGATTTTGGAGAGCTTTTCCAACATAAATGATTCCGGGAATCTGTTTCCAGAAGGGAGCTGGTGGCAGAACTAGGACCTTGATTTCCAGCATACAGGTTCCTTGGTCATGGGCTGGGAAGTTCCTGCATCATTTGTGCTTCCTAAAGGGATCATCCCTAAACACAACGTCACTTGTGTCCTTTAAAGCCCTGGAGTGATTCCCACCTGGGAGATCTCTGTTGCAGTTTTCCTGGAGCTCCCTGCCCTTCCCTGGCACCCTGACCTGGTTTATGCTGGGAGGTCCCTCTGGGCTGGCCACCTGCGCTGGAGGAAGCCCTAAGAGGGAAGTGGGAAGAGAGGGAGAAATGGGGCCTCTTGCAGGTTCTTCCCAGGGTTTTCCGGAGATTTGTCATGATTTGCTCTACAGTCAGAGCTCTTCTGTGGTTCCACATCCCTCCTCCCACATGGGGCCCTTTGCAGGGGCTTGGAAAAGGAATTCTCTAGGAGAGTATGAGATGAGGCTGGTGGATGTGAGGGATGAGGTAGCACCAGCAAGTGAAGTGTTTTTGGCGACATGACCCCAGAGCAAGGGACAAGCAGGAGACATTGGATGGAGACACTGTGGATGCCCCATCCCTGGAAGTGTTCAAGGCCAAGTTGGACAGGGCTTGTAGCAGCCAGATAGTGAAAAGTGTCCCTGCAGGGAGTAGGAACATGATAGGCTTTAAGGACCTTTCCAACCCAAACCAAATTTGATGGCAAACCATGGACTGGGATCTCTTTGTGGCTGAGAGCCTGGAGCTGGGAGCTCATCCATAGGTGGTCCCCTGATCCAAGTAGCACCTGCCTTGGGATTTGCATTCCAGGCACAAAAGATGAAGGAGGGTAGATGTAGATGGGATATTGGGCAGAAATTCCTTTGTGTGAGGGTGGTGAGGCCCTGGCACAGGTTGCCCAGAGGAACTTTGGGTGCCCCATCCCTGGAAGTGTCCAAGGCCAGATTGAACAAGGCTTGGAGCAACCTGGGATAGTGAAAGGTGTCCCTGCCCACAGCAGGGGTTTGGAATGAGATCATTAAGGTCCCTTCCAACTCAAACCACTTGACGATTCCATTGCTGCTGCATCTGGAAAATTGTTTTGTGTTAAATAATCTTACCGCCCTCTGTGCCCATTAGTGCCGGAGCCGCGTTAAATCCCCTTTTCCGGATTGTTTCCATCGACTGCCTTGGAGCCTGTGGGTAAATTGTTCCCTCGTGGGAGCTGTTAAACAGTGAGACACAGTGAGATTAAACAACGAGACTTCCCTGGAAAGGCACAGGGAGATGTACTGGAATAAATCGTGGATAAGAGGAGAATCTGTTCCCATCCCTCTGGAATTCCTGCTGGCACAACCAGCCCTGTGATGGTGAAGTTTGACACGGGGACCTGTCATGGCAGGAGGGTTGAGCTGTGCTGGGACTGCACATCCCAGCTTATCTTATTACTAAAATCCATCTTTTTATTGGACCAACAGATTTCACCAAAGCTCCAGTTTCTGCCTTACCCATGTAAAAAATATGGGACAGGGGCAGCACTGCCTGGGGAAGTGCTGCTTCCTTGGGAAGAAAAATTTTCCTCCCCCAGGTGGAGCTTGGTGTTTTTTTGCAGTGGCAGTTTCATTTTGCTCTAGAAAATCCAAATTAGGGGATTTTTTTCTCAGCTGAAACCTCGTTCTTGTGTGGTTTTCTGTGTGTTTGGTTGGTTATTTTTACCTTTTCTGGTGGAAGTTCAGCAGTTTCTCACCAGAAACGTATTTTGTGTGTCTGATACATTCAATTTAACACATTTCTTTAGAAAAAGCCCTCATGAGCTGTGTTACCACAGTAAATATTAAATGTCTGTGGGGTTTTCTCTTAATTATCCCATGATGGAGAGCAGCTGCCTGGGCCCCTTGTTTTCCTTAATCTTTTGTCATGGAAAGGTGGATTTCAACACTGTTCCTGCTTTCTGATCTCAGCTGGTTTTTCTGGTTCAACCAGCATTTTTCTTTGCTCACAGCCATCAGATCTTGGTGTTTCTGGGTTGTTTTTTTTTTCCCCTCCTTTGATCCCAGGTTGACTCCCAACCAACTTGGCTTTTCCTTGAGGAACTCTTGAACAAAATGTTGTCCAGCCCTGGCACAGGCTGACCCGGCAAGTTGTGGAATACTCATTCCTGGAGGGATTTAACAGCCCTGTGGATGTAGCACTTGTGGACATAGTGGTGGTCTTGGTAGTGCTGGGGGAACGGGATTTTCCAACCGAAACGATTCTCTGCTTCTATAATAATTTGGAAATAGCTGATGGAGAGCTCTGCCTTTGATAGCTCTTTTATAGTCCACTGCAGCTGTATGAAAATCAACTACAAAAGCAACTTCATTTTGTTTATCGTTAATTTTGGCTCTGGTTGACAGATGTTTTCTGGGAGCTTGATTTGGGATTTTTTTCCCCCATAATGTGTAGCAGAAATCTTCAGCCACCAAACTGATGAGTAGGTGAAATTTTTATTTCAAATAAAGAATGTGTAGGATTGGTAATGGGGCTATTTTTAAGGTCATCAGTAGTGTCCAGGATGGATTTGGGCCGGCTGAAATCTCTCCAGGTTCGTCCCCTTGGTTTGCTGGGAATGCTGAGTCCTTGTCCACATCCTCTGGGCAACAAATGCTGCTGATAATAAATGATAAATGCCAGTTGTGGCGATGGGATCTTCCCATTGGGAGCACTTTGTAGCCTTCAGAAGAGGTTTAAAACCAATCAGGATTTTTTCATGGCCAATCATATCTGTGTATCTCTATGGAAATCTTGTGGGTTTCCAGTTGTATCTCGTAGTTTGTAATGGGATAATGAGGGTTCTTATTGCTCCTTTAATTTAACTGTAGCATCTCCAATGGAATTCTGATCCTTACATTAAAGATGGGGCTTATCAGGATGAACTGGAACTGCTTAATAGCCTGGGATTGTTGATAACAGCACCAAGATAAATCCCAGGCTGAGATTTTCTCTTTCTTACACTTTAATATCTTTGTAGAAGGAGGTGGGGCACAAAATGTGAAAACTGGGAAGTTTGGGAAAAGAGCAGCCACAGAATCACAGCTCTAAAGTGGGAATGTAGTGATGAGGCAGAGAGTTCCTGATTTCAGCCTGAACTTCTGTAGAGATGAACACAAAACCCAGCAGACTGTGTCTTTGCTTCTTGTCTGGAATCTCCCTTTGATCTGATCAGTTCTCTGTTGGAAAATCCCCAGATCCCGTGAGCAGTGGGTGATTCCCAGGATCACAGAGGGGGTCAGGTTGGAAGGGACCACAGTGGGGCATCTGGTCCAAGCTCCCTGTTCCAGCAGAGCCATCCCAGAGCACATGGGACAGGATTGTGTCCAGAGGATTCTGGAATATCTCCAGTGAGGGAGACTCCACACCCTCTCTGCTCTCTGTTCAAGGCTTGGTCACTGCCCAGGGAAGAAGTTCTGCCTCATGTCCAGGTGGAATTTCCTGGGATCAGTTCCTGCCTGTCCTTCCTGTGCCATTGCTGGGCCCCACAGAGCAGAGCCTGGGCCCTGCTCAGAGCCCTCCCTGCAGACAGGGACAGGCAGGAATGGGGTCCCCTCTCAGCCTTGTCTGCTCTCAAGGCTCAACAACCCCAGCTCCCTCAGCCTTTCCTCATAAAGGAGATGCTCCAGTCCCTTCATCATCTTTTTTGTCCTCCTCTGGACCTTCTCCAGGAGTTCCATGTCTCCAGCACTGGACAGAACATTCCAGAGGTGCCCCATGTGTGGTGAGGAGAGGAGCAGCATCACCTCTCTCAACTTGCTGGCACCTCCCTCAGCTTGCTCTTCCTAATGCACCCCAGGATCCCATTGGGCTCTTTCCCTGAGCCACCTGGAACCAGGCATGTGGTGGAGCCCCATCATCCCTGATGGAGATGACACCATTGGGAATGTCCAGTGAGTCTCTGCCTCACTCCACATCCAGTGGTAATGATTTGGGGTTGGGAATTACCATTGCTGAGTAACACATGTGGAAATGGCTCCGTCATGGCTTTTGAGTGGGATGGATGTCCCTGATGGAAATGGGACTCCTCAAGGCAGTGCAGGGGATGGTTGAATTCCATAGGCATTGCCACAAAAGGATGAATGCCGGCTTTGGAATTCACCTTCTGGATGTCCAAAAAGTTACAGCCAATGGCTTGATATCCAGTATAAACCAGTGACTGGTGGTGTCCCTCAAGGGTCTGTACTGGAACCAGTGCTAATTAATGCCTTCATTCATGATGTGATGGGATTGGGTGCCCCCTTGGCAAGTTTGCAGGTGACACCAAGTGGGTGGAGCCATTGTTCCACAGAATCCTGGGATCACAGACTGGTTTGGGTTGGAAGAGACCTTAAAGACTAACCAGTTCCACCCCCCTGCCACGAGCAGGGATTCCCTCCCAGCTGCTTTGCTGCCTCTTAAAGATGATTTTCCTAATGATTTTCAAAACACCATCCTAGTCTTGCTCCAGAGGTATTTTAGCTCAAATGTTGTTTTATTTCCTGGAAATAGCAAAGGAGAGGTTTTATGGATTTGCAGTGGATCCTAGAGAGCTTTTAGATCCCAAATCCCTGTGATCATTTGGAGATGACCATCAGGAGTCATCCCTTTGCTGCAGGCATTTTGCTGGGGAAACTGTTTGGAGGGCAGAAACCTGTTTTGGAGCAAATTCCTTCAGGTAACCACATCGGTTAAATTTCTCCATCTTTACTCCAGTCTGGATGATGTTCGGATGTATTGTCCTCCAGGTTTTAATGACAGGGAGCTGGGATTTATTTTTTTTTTTTAAGGCAATTTCCATCTGCACCCAATTATAAAAAAGCCATCGGAAAAAAGCCATTTACTAGCTGTCACTTTGGAGCGGCGTCAAAACGGCTCCGGCACCTCCAGCCATCACTTCCCAACAGCCACTAGGAAGGACATTAAAACAGCCTGACATCCATCCAGTCCGTTAATCCCACTGCTTGGCTGTGGGGATACCTGGAATAGCTTCGGCAGAAGTTGCATGGATGCTCAAGAGGGCTTTAAAAAGTAAAAAACACTGGAGTTGGGGCAGTTGAGTTTTGAGGATTTTAATGCTCCCCTTCCCCTGAAGGCCTGGTTGGTGGGATTTGTGTCCATCATGATGGATAGAGGGATGGACACGGATCCTAAGGAGATGGGAAGATGCTCAAGCTCTTTGTCATCTCTTCATAGAATCATAGAATATTCTGAGTTAGAAGGGACCCACAAGGATCATCAAAGTCCAACCCTTGTCACCTGCTGTCCCCCAGTGCTGGGAAAGGAGCAGAGGATGAGATTAAGCCTGGAGATACTTGAGAAGTTCAACCTGGCCAAACTGCTGCCCAGGAGCCAGGAGTGCCAGGCTGGGTGGGATCTCTCCTCCCCACCCCATAAGGTCAGTGGGTGGTTGTTGGTTGGCCCAGTGACCCAGCTTCACCTTCCTCCCACTCTCCATCCCCTCCTGCCAAGCTTGTTCATGGAAAATGTTCATTAACATCATTCCCAAGACTGAGCCAGGACTTTCCACCAGTTGCTGCCTCCTCCTTTGCCAGCTCCGTGCTAAAGAAGGCTGGGCCCTGCAAACCTCCTCATCCCTGTCTCACTCCTGGAGCACGTCGGGCTCCATTGGACCATTTAAGGCCTTGTGGATCCTTGACAGCACCTGGAATTTCACCCAAAGCTGCCTTGGCAGCCAGGGAGGAGTCCTGGACACAGGATCTGCCAGCTGGGCACCATCCCAACCCCAGGCACCGTTGCTGGAAGGGCTGTGGGGAGAACCCCACAGCGAGGAGTCTGGGATTGGGACATATCCATGGGAATGTTGGTGTCCTTGTCAGCACCTGGCGGAGCCGGAGTGGGGTGAGATTTCTCCCTGTGGCTTTTTAGGGATCCCCTGGAGTTTTCTCATCTTTTTGGTGAAAGGGACCAGACTTTTTTTTCCCTTTTTATGGCCCAGCCTGTGGTCTGGCGGGGGTCCCGGGGGGGTATAATTAGCCACCCCGACAGGTGGCAGGGATCGGATGGCCCCCAGCACCACCCCACAGCCCCGCTCGGCTTCACCCCGGCTGACGCGTGGCTGGTGGCAAAATTCCCTATGGAAACCCAGCCCATGGATCTGGCAGGAGCAGGAGAGCTACTGTAAATAAACAGAAGGGGCTTTTCCAGCCTCCGGAGGCGATTCCAGCCTCACCATCCCAGCCGTGGGACAACGAGGATGGACGGGGCGTTGCGGAAGAAGGGCCGGAGCGCTGGGAACGGTGCGGAAAAGCCATTAGAAACCCGAGCTGGGGACACGGCCCCGGGATTAGTCGCACACGGTTTGTTTTCTTTATTAAGTATCTTTTTACCATGGAGCCAATAAACATGGGCTGCTGTTGCAAGGATTCACTTGGAGGCTGGGGCTGGGTGGAGCACTGGGGAGGTGGCACATCCCAGTCCCGGTGCCCAGCTGGGATCATGGCGCTGTCCCACCCCATAATCAGTGCCCCACTGGGAAGGAGCAGCCACATTTCTTGGCCTTTCCCCAAAATAGGGTAATTCCTTGATGTAGCAGTGATGCATCCAGATGGCTTTTTGAGGTCAGGACTCCTTTTTCCTGCTCTTCTTTCCAAGTCCATTTTGTGCTGGAAACCCCTTTACAGCACATCCTTTTCAGGGATCATCCTGAGCAGAGCCAGGATTTGGACTTGATGATCCTTGGGAGCCCCTTTCAACTCAGGATATTCTGTGATTCCAGGAACTGGGGGTGGTCAGATCAGGACCTGGCACCGAGGCCCATCCCCACAATCTCGTGCTCCACTGGGATTGTCCCTTCCAGGTGGGCTTGGAAGCTCTGCCCATGCATTTATCCCAATCTTCAATCCCTAATGGGCTGTTTCTTTATTTTTTCTCTTCCCTAATTTTGTCCCATTTATTTTAAAACAAGTTATCAGGTTGAGGGATTTGCTTTTCTGCTTGCTAATGTTTGTGGAGAAATTCCTGTGTTTGAATTCCTGTCCAGTTGCTGCCTTTTCCAAGCATTTCTCTTTGGTCCAGGATGTATCCTGTCTGCAGGTAAAGTGAGAAAATGAAGAAAATATCCTGTGGAGCCAGGCTGGGAGAGCTGGGAATGTCCAGCCTAGAGACATGAAGGTTTCAGGGAGACCCTAGAGGCTTTCCCAGTGTCTAAAGAGGCTCCAAGAGCGGCGGAGAGGGACTTTGGAAAAGGGTCTGGAGTGACAGGAGAAGGGTGAATGGCTTCCCACTGCCAGAAGGCAGGGTTTGATGGGATATTGGGAAGAAATTCTTCCCTGTAAAGGTGGTGAGGCCCTGGAATGGAATTCCAGGAGAAGCTGTAGCTGCTGCATGTGTGGAAGTGTTGGAAGTTCAGGTTGGAGCATCTGTGGAAGTGTTGATGTTTTGGGGGCTTGGAGCAACCAGATAATGGAAGGTGTCCCTGTTCATAGCAGGAGGTTGGACGAGATGATGTCTAAGTCTCTTCCAACCCAAAGCATTCCATGATTCTGTGTTCCTACAAAACACAGGATTTGGAAGTAATGGCAAAGCCGGGCACTGTTCAGACCTTACTCCCAGGTTGGTTGTATAGTTACTTCCCATTCCAGCTCCTTGAAATAAGAGGTGGAAAAATCATAGGTATGGGGGTCTAAAGTGTTGTTTGTTTTTTTTTGTGGAAAAGCAGCACTATCACTGAGCTGCCCCCCACACTGAGCCCATATCTGTGTGTCCATGTGGATCTCAGCCCTCCTGCTGCTCAGCATCACCCCCAACCTCCAGCACATGACCTCCTTGCTCTGCTGCCGACTTCAGTGTTCAGCCCTGGGCAATGGAGCTGCCAAATCTTTCTGCATCTCAAGGAGAGAGCTCGGCAGGGATCCCGCTTATTCCCAAAGGTCAGCACAGGGAGCTGCTCCCGTGTCCCCACAGTAAAGTTGCATTAAAAGGGCAGGAACTGACCTCCATCTCATGTCATCGGCAGGATGGATTTTTATAAACAGGCCACAGTGGTGGTGCTGAAACCCTCCCTGTGTTTCTGTCTCCGTGGGTTTATCTTGTTTCCCCCAAAATTTGAGTGTCTGTAGCACGGAGGAATGGGATGCGTGGGCATCCAAGTGTGGAAGGACCCACGTTTCTCATGGAGAAGGTCAACAAGAAAATGGATGTTGGAGTTGGGAATATTTGGTTGTGCCACGTGTGTTGGGTTGAGTCTCTCCATGGATGTCACAATGTGATGCAAAAGTCAAACTGGGTGGGATGGAGCATCCTGGGTGGGAGTGGGTCCACATGGGACTAAGAGGGCTCCAGTACCTGCTCCCACCCTTCATCCCTTGGGATATGCTGGGATGAGCTCTCTGGATTGCTGGGAACAGAGATTAGAAAGAGGCTGTTCTTCCTTCCTCCCACCTTCCTTCCCAAGCATCCAGATAGAAATCCCAGCCAAAGGCGTCTCCTCTTCCCTGCTTGCATCTCTTCCTGCCTTTCCCAGTGCCAAAAAGTGCCATTTCCCAGCAGAAAGCCTTGTGAGGTAGCTCTAGGACACTGATGACACCTCGTTCCCACTGAAACCACTGGTGGCTGCTGGGAGCTGCCAAAATCGAGAGCTGGGAGTGCAGAAGCATTTTTAGGGATGAACATCTCAATGCTGTTGTTTCAACAGCCCCATTCCATGGCCATGCTGAGCTTCCTTGGATGGGACAGCATCAACCAAGCCTTGGGAAGAGCAGGTTAAGCTCCAGCCCTCATCCATCTTCCTCAGAAGGCTGGTCCAGGCAGCCATCCCAAAATAAGTCCTGGAAGGATTTTGTTCTGGCTCTTCCCTGCTCTTTCCCAAGTCCCAGGCATGTCTGGGACAAAAAAGCCCTGTATCATCTCCAAAACCAGCTTCTCCAGCCCAGATAACCTCCTTGGGAATTCACCAGGGGTAAATCACTGCTGTTAAGGCTTTGGTGGTTTGAATCCATAAAATCAAGCACTTGGAAAACCATGGACAAGCATGGAATGTACCAGACTAGAATATTGGTTTTAGTAGCATTTTTTCTCGGAATATTGTTTTGATGCAGAGAGGGAGATGCCAACACATCCCTCTCTCCCTTCAGCAGGGTGTTGGTGCCACCTGAGTGAGCTCAGCTGTGGATTCCTATGCTCCCACAGGGTTTTCCCTGCCTTTTCCAACTCCACTCCCTCTTTTCCCTGGCAGTGCAAGAAGAAGCACACACTGGTTTGTCCCGACTTTGCCAAGAAAGGTGTCTGTCCCAAGGGTGCCCGGTGCAAGCTCCTGCACCCCCAGAAGAGACGTCACCCACAGCAGGTTGGAGGTGATGGAGACCACAGCAACCCCCCTTCCAAGTGGAGACGGATCCAGGAGAAGGCAGGCAGGTAGGAAAGAGCTCATTTTGCTTCATTTAACAGTTTTCTTCCCAACCTGCTCCAGATTTTTCCTCTTCCAGGCATGTTCTGTCTGTATCCTGGTTTATTTTAAGATGTTGTTGATGTAGGACAATGTGGTGTTTCCTGATGGAGCCACCTCTGGGGTGGGGAGTGTCCCTGCTTGAGGAAGAGCTGATGGAGAGGAAAGAGTGGATTCACCCTTAGGAATGTGCCATCCAGGGCTTTAGCACCTCCAGGTATCTTGGATGCTTTTGTAGACCTTCCTCTTGGAGATGGAGGAGCCCTGATGGAGATTCCACTGCTGAAAATGTGTCCAGGTTATCCATAATTATGTGGGAAACTGGAAAACATCATCTCTCTTCCTTATGTCCATGCTGGAGAGCAGAGCTGAGCCTTCTCCATGGCATGGAGGGGCTGGAGAATAGGAGATGGGGATGGACATGGAGATAAGAGCCTTTGGAAAAGTTTAGTGCTGGGCTGGGCCCTTGGAAGCTCTCTGAGCTCTCCCTGATGTTTTTGGGTGCTAGGATGGAGCCTCAGGCTGATGATGGATGTGTTGATCCTCATCCTCACGGGGAGATGGATTTTCCTGAGCTTGGCATATCTTCTGCCCTCACTCCCAAGTCCTGCATGCAGGACAACTACACCCCAATGGAATTAAAACTAAAGCGAAATGGAAATCTGACTTTAAAAGCCAAAATCTCCCAAGTCCTGCTTTGTGGGAGGAGGAAGGATCAGTTTGGGGGCTTGGCTTCTCTGTGACTTTTTGCAGCGAGAGGTGGGAGTGAAGGTGGGATGGAAAGGGAGCGACCTGGGAGCTTTGCCAGGCTGGTCCATGCTCCTGGAATTCTCCATGGTCTGGGCCTGGGCCTCATCCTGGCCCTGCCTTGTAAGGTAGCAGAGGGGGACGAGCAGTTCCGTGGGTTCTCCGAACTTATCCCGGGTGACAGAAGAGCCTTGGAATGACACCCAGCTCACGTTCCCGGTGTGAACGAGGTGTAAAATAGCTCCTTGCTCTTTTTAGGGAAGGAGGAATGAGCTCAGGCCTGGCTGGTTGGGAGGCTCCTGGCGTCCTCCGCTGGGAAGGGAGCACGCCCCGGCTTGGAAGCTGCTCCAGAGGGTTTTTTTTTCCTTTATTGGCACCGTCATGGGAGATGTCAAAGGAGCTGGAGTGTCAAGTTAGCTTGGAAGAGAGTGGCAGGGCTGGGAAAGAGCCAAACCCAGCAGGACACCTCCAAGCCATCCCAACTCCCCACACCCTCCATCTCCCCTTCCCTCTACTCAATCACAAACAGGAGCCCAGCACCTCCACAAGAATCTGAGGAACTGGGAACCCTGCAGGGAAGTGCAGAACAGGGAATCCGGCTGGGGAGGGAGAAACTCCAACTGAATCTGTGCTGGCTCCAGGGAAATCAGGGATACAGCATGGCCTTGGATGGAGACCTGGGAGCTCCAAGCCTCTTCCATTGCATATGATGCCACGTCCAGCATTGCCAAGTGGGATTGTTTTATTTTTCCTTATTATTTTTCCCATTCCTGCAGGAATGATCCAGCTCAGCTCCAGGATGATGGGGAAATTCCCGGACCCTCCGGTGCAGAGCAAGAGGTGAAGTTGAAAGAGGAGGACCCTAAGCCAAGCAGCTGCCTGCATAAGCTACCATCCTTCATCTCCCTCCGATCCCCAGAATCTCCCGGTTCCCTGGGCTGCAAAGAGGAGAGGGATGAGGACGAGCCAGAGGATGAACCAGGTAGGAATCACATCCTCTGTTTGGAACTTCTCTGGTTTTCCAAGAAAAAAAGTTCTTCTCCGCTGCTCTCCATGGGTTTTGGTGGAGTCCATGTTCCTCGTGAGTCACCAAACCAGTTAAGACTGGGAATCCAAACTGGGATGGTAGTTGGCATTCCCACCTGGGCACAAATCCTTTTATCTGTTCCCAAAATTGTGTGTGAGGACTTTCTTCCCTTACCTTATCAACTCCTTCCTTATCCTGTAAATTATCCAATGATGAATCCAGTCTCATTTCCTTGATGGAATAACAGCACTGCCCTATAGGAAGGGTGTTTAATGGGATACAAGGATCCTCTGCCTCTGGAGGACCTCTGGATCATCCATCACACCTGTTTCCAAGCAGGAAATAGCTTGGAAGCTTTCCAATAAAAACATTCCAGTGGGAGGTGAGGTGGAGTGTTTGCAGGTTGGAAGTTTGAAGGAAAAGCTCTTAGTCTGGGGTTGTCTACTTTGGAAATCAGTAAATTTTTTGGAAAATGCGATTTAGGATGAGCAGAACTTTTTAGGAATTCTGACGTGTGAGAGCAAGCAGTTGCTCCAATGTTCTGCTTGATTCCTCCTCTCCTCCTTCAGCTCTTCCATGGGAAAATCCCTAAAGGGATGGGATTTTGGGGTGCTCCAGGGATGTACCCTCAGGAGCAAACGTGATGGAGATGGTGAGGCTGGGATTGTGCCTGGTTCTTCCCAGCTCTGAGTGGGAGGTTTTTGACTGGATGATGCTCCACACTTCCCTTTTCCACTCCCATCCTTCTCCTGAGGGATGCGCAGCCTCATGTCCGGAGCACCACCCAGGAATGGACTCATAAATCACAATATTTTGTGGGAATAACGATGAAATTCCCACTGCCAGCTCTGCTGGCAAAGATTTGGCTCCGTGTGAGCCCTTCCCGTCTTTGCTCCCTGCTTTCCATGCAGCTGGGGCAGGATCCCACTGGGATAAGGGATGAATTCCATTGCAAAAGCCGGGCTGAAGCATTTACAGGATCATCCATAAGGATCTACAAGGCTGTGCCTGGCTCAGCCGCTTCAAGCCAGGGAGGGCTGAGATGCCTCAACACTGTCGGAAAGAGAATTCCCAGGATTAGCAACATATTCCCAAAGTCACAGATCAGCGCGGGTGCTGTTGAACCACGGTTTGGTGGACACAGCGAGGGGACCATTCTGGCTGGGAATGCTCTTCTCCACAACACGGAGTGAAACACTCAGCTTCCCTTTCCAGGGACTCCTTCTCCCCTCCTTCCTTTTCCTTGGCCCTGGTTCAACTCCCTTTTGATCTTGGGAAGTGTTCCCAGAGCATCAACTTAACTGGGATTTTTATCTCCATGATGAAGTTGGAACAATTAATTCATGGAGAAGAAGACTGTTGAAATGCCTCGGAATGCACCCAGCAGCCAGGAGTAACTCAGGAGCAAGGGCATCCTTTTCCTCTCAATTCTGGTGTGTGCATCCAAGGGAGGATGGTTTCCAGGTGTTTTGGGTGGGAGGATGAGGAGGAGGAGCTGGTTTGTCTGGGAATGTCAACAGGAAGGCTGGGTGAAGCTGGCATGTACGAAGTCAGGGCACTCATCCCTCTGTGCTCCCTTTGCCCAGGGAAGCTCATGGCATTGGGAAAGCAGATGCTGGAGGGTCCATAGGAAAGGAAAACCAGGCAGGAATCACAGGTGGCTGTAAAATCATCTGATGATGAAGCAATTTCCCTGCCAAAATGATGGCATGCTGAGTCTGGACATGGGAATGTTGATCCATGGGTTTACCCATCCTTGGGTCTCATCTTAATCCCAGCCAAGGGATCTGGGGGCACAGCAGCACCTGGAGACCCCCAAATCCAGTGGGATAAGAGGAACCCTGCCCACCGTCCCTACAGGACATGGGACTGATGCTTCTAAAGGACCAAATGCATCTTGGTGGCCACATCACTTGGACTGGACTCCATGATCCTTGTGGATCCCTTCCAATATTCCTGTACCCTTCAGAATATTCGGTAATCCTGAGACTGAGTTTGGAGCTGAGCGGGTGGTCAGGATGAGTCCTTGTACAGCTCTAGGAAGTAGCTGGAGTCTGTGGTGGGATTTGGGGGTGGGATCTGGGGAGCTGTGCCAGCGACAGCATTGGGTTTGTGCTTGTGAAGCCTGAAGCTGACACACAAATTACTGGGATGGTAACTAAGGAGGAGGACAGGTTGTCATTTAAGAATGAGATTAATTCCTTGGTTAAACGGTCACAATTGGAGAAAATGCCCTTTTAATCCTGGGAAATGCAAGAGAAATGAGGAAAAACATGGGAGGGGCAGGGAGGGAGTTTGGAGATGACCTTTAAGGAGCAGTGTGGGCAACAGCATGAGCTTTCAGGGTCTCAGTGGGAATCTGGGATATAGGGAAAGGGGACTGGAAAGGAGGGATGTCGTCTACATGCATGGAATGGAGCCACTGTCATGTTCCCAGCCCTCCAGAGAAGCCTGGAAATGGGGGTTGGAAGAGAGTGATTTGTTGACAAAGTGATGATTGGGTAAAGGTTGATCTCAGAGGTCTTTTCCAGCCTAAATGATTCCGAGATTTTGTTAATTTGAGGGCGCTGGTGCTTTCCAAGCATCCTCCAAAAAGCCAATCCATGCAGCATGGGGACAGCCAACTGCTCCCAAATGGGAGCATCCCAAATGGGAAGAGTGGGTTTGGTGGCATCCCATCCTTCACCTTCGGTTATCCACCCAGGAGCATGGAGCCAGAGGGAGAACAGGCTTCCCTACCCCTCCGACTCCTGTTTTCCAGGTAATGGGCTTTTCCATATTTCACCTTCCAGTTAAATCGCCTGTGCTGGAGCCTAACTGGCCTCCCTGCGCTAATTGCACCAATGCAAACCATTCCAATCGAGTGCTAATTTAATTAGAAAGCACCCATTTTAGTTAATTTGTTCGAGAAGATCACTGCAAACTCCTGGAGAGAACAGATGTTCCCCTCTCCCCCGATGAACATTCCGGGCTTTGTAAATGGCTCCGCTCAGCCTTGTTTAGGAGAGAAAAGAGGATTTTATAGCCGCAAACGACCCTTTCTGTAAACATTTTACAGCTCTCTGCACGTTTGAGTGACGATAAACCCCGAGCAGCTCGGCGGGCTGCAAATTTGGGACCATACGGCCGTCATTTTATTGTCATATTTCACGGTCGTAACGTTAATGGAAGATGCTCGCTCCAGTCTTTTTTAACGGCTCCGCTGAGCACGCTCAACCGCCTCGGCTTCCGAGGAATTTCGGGGAGGTGTGGCGGCGGCTTCTGGGTTTGTTTACGGCTCCTACTTCTGGAGGGATAAGTTTGGGAATGTGGATTTTCGCCCCTTTTCTCGCCGTGGTGGAGAGATGACCCCAACGGGGCACGGAACTGCCGCTGTCACCGCCCCCTTGGTGGTGAGTCTTGATCCAACCATTCCCAGCTCCAGGAATCTGAGAATTAGGGAATATCTCAATTTAGAAGGGACTCTCAAGTCCAACTCCTGGTCCTGCACAGGGCAACCCCAGTTTAATTTAGGATATATCGAGTGCTGCCACACTCTATGTGGATGTGGCCAGTCCCCCTTAGGTCCCATGGGATCTTCAGCATCTCCTTCAGTGCTTTTCTGCCTGCAGATCTTTGCTCCAAAACTTTTTTTTGGCAGCCAGGTGAGGCAACCTAACCTTTAATCAGTCGAGTTGGTGGCAGAAGATGCCCTGGAACTTTCCACAAAGCATCTCCATGGTTGAGGATGGAGGGCTTGGACACAAGGGAGTTTGTCCTGGGATAACAGGAACTGGCATCACTGTCAGCTTTGACCCCAGCAGGACTTGTTGCAGTTTGTTCCTCTTGGGAGGAAGAAATGGGGATAAAATATAGGGAATTGATTTCTCTGTGTGGTCACAAACATCTCCAGGGTGGTGAGGCCCTGGCACAGGTTTTCCAGAGACGTTGTGGATGCCCCATCCCTGGAAGTGTTCAAGGCCAGTTTGGATGAGGCTTGGAGCAACCCAGACTAGTGGAAGATGTCCCTGCCCATGAGAGTTGGTCCTTAAAGTCCCTTCCAACACAAACCATTTTGGGATTCCATAAAAAATGGGCAGAAAATTAATATGGAAGAGAAAGATTTCAGTCCTGGCAAAGGAGTGAGACTTGGCAGGTCCTAAATTGGACACTTTGCAATGAGGAAATTAAATCACGGCGAAGTTTCTGACTTTTGGAGCTTCTCAGAGCCACCAAGGCAGGTGAGGAGGACAGGTGAGGAGATCCAGCCCCAGCCTCCAACAACAGTTGGATCATCTGTGGCACCCCAAAGGCTGAAGGTATCCCAAGCCTAAAGGTGTCTGGTGGATGTAGGGGATGGAGATGGAAGGATCACAGAATCATTAAGGTTGGAAAAGACCTCTGAGATGGTCAAGTCCAACCTGTGACCAATCCCCGCCTTGTCACCAGACCAGAGCCCTAAGTGCCACATCCAGTCATTCCTTGGACACCTCCAGGGATGGAGACCCCAAACCTCCCTGGGCAGGAAACCTTCCAATGCCTGACAACCCTTTCCATGAAGAAATTTTCCCTGATATTCAGCTTGAACCTCCCCAGTTTGATGGAACCATGTTGTCCTTCCTGCTTGAGGGATGGGTGTATTTATACTCAGTTTTTAGGGTCTCATCCACCTGTGATGAGAAGGAAATCTAATAGAAATATATTATCAAGTCTGAGGAGTGGACAGTGCAGTAAATCACACTTCAGGTGGCACCATTAGATTTTTCAATAAAACCTGGTTTTCCCCCAGCCAGAGCCGAGTGGCTCCAGCTGCATCCGACAGGGAAGTTAAAACCAAATTTGTTTCATTTTAAACCTTTGTTTTAAAACCTTTCTGAAGGTTTGGGTGGAAGAGCAGCAGGATGAGTTTCTAGTGCAGGTTGTCACCACATGGATTTAGTGCAGGATGGAGCCAAGGAGATCCCGCCCTCCCCATATACTTTTTCCATATGAAAAACCATTTGTGGGAAATTCTGGGATGTAGCCCTTGCTGCTGGGCTTTCCTCCCCATCTNTCAGCCTCTGGACTCCCCTAAGGTGTCCTGGAAAGGGTTAAGGGATATTTTTCTTTTGGGAATGAGGAGGAAAAGTGTGTTTGAGGGGAATTTCTCCTCACAGTGTTAAACCTTGAGCATCCAGCAGGGAAATGCTCTGAGATGCATCTTGGTGCTCTGAGCCTTCCTGGAGGAAGATGCAGGACAGGATGAAACCCTTTGGTGGCATCAGGAGAACGATGTAGACCAAACATTCCATCAGGCTGGAGATTCTTGAGGAAAGGAAACCAACAAAATTCCGGTTTTTCTCCTGCTGGATGGTAAAGTTTGGAAAGCTGCAAGGGAGTTGTCTTTCCCTTCATCCCACTGCTTTGGGGCTTGGGAATCTTCACCCCTAATGTGCGGCATCTCCAGCTGCCTTCCACCTCCCCACTTTGTGGAGAAACCCAATTTCTTAATCACTCAGGAATCAGGAATGATGAGCAGGGAGAGAATTTGGGGCCCAGGCCCAGACCCACCTCCTTTCACCCTCCATCCGAGAGGATTCCCCACCTTGAAATCCCTTTCAGTCCCTCTCAGATCAGCATCTGGACGAAACAAATTTGGTTTTAACTTCCCTGTCGGATGCAGCTGGAGCCGCTCGGCTCCGGCTGGGGGAAAACCAGGTTTTATTGAAAAATCTAATGGTGCCACCTGAAGTGTGATTTACTGCACTGTCCACTCCTCAGACTTGATAATATATTTCTATTAGATTTCCTTCTTTTCCCTCTTTTTTCCTGGAGAAGAGTGGCAAGTTTCTCCGTCTGCCTGACACCTTCTTAGGCTTAGGCAAAATAAATGTTGATTTCCATCAGGAGGAAGAGCGCTGGAAGTCCTAATTCTCCGACGAGCCTGACAAGCTCAGCGAAAAACCGCCTGGGTTTCGATGGAAAACTCGTGATCCGGCCTCGGTTCTTCTCCTTTGAAGCTGTTCAGTCATCGGAATGAAAAAGGGGTTGCTTTCGCTAACTAGAAATTATATACCTGGTTCCTTGGAAGATGGATTGCGCCGCTCCCGGAATGCCGGGAAAGGCGGCGGGGGGAGAGAGTGAAGGAGCTGGAGATGCGACCCAAGATTGATCACGCCATTTGCAGGATCTCCCAAGCACAAAACTGGAAAAATATCTTTTCCTTTGCCAGGGTTGGGTGGAGTGATGCCCCGGCTTGGTCCAGGTTTTCCCTCCTGGGGGTTTTTTGGGATGTGGTGCTCACCCCTTGGCTGTGCCATCCTTCCTGCATCTTCTTCCATCCAAGGGGAGAAACTGAACCAGTTTAGCCCTCTCATGACCTATTTTGGGTTTATTTTCTCATTCCCACCTTGATTTTTTTTGAGGAATCTGTTGGAAATCAAGCATGGATGCTCTGGGAGTATCTTGGCTCCGTGTGCTCTGTACCAAAGTCAGGAAGTTAATTACGGTTGATTTAAAAATCACCCTTTTTCTTTTTCTCCCCCCAAAAATAAATGCATAGTTCTACTTCTGCAATCATGCCTGCTTTGAGCTGCCTCACGGATATTGGCTAAGGAAATTTTCCCTGGCTCATCCAAAGGAAATTGAGCCATTCCCACCATTCTTATTGAACCATAGGGCAGGAATGTGGAAGTGCTGATTTCGACCCCTTGAGGTGACAACCAGCAGCTCTGGACCCTCATTCCAGCAACCAGGCTGGGATTCACAGATCCCAGGCTGGAAAAACCATCTGGCTGGATGCCAAAGGGAAAGATTGGGAGGCTGGGGACGCAAGGGTGTTTCGCTCCGTGTCACCGTTCCCAAAAGTTGGATTCGGCTGCGCTGCCGCTGAGGAATATCCAGATCCGCCGTGTCTGCCGTGCATCCCCCTGATGTATGGGAGTTATATTAAGGGTGGAAAGGTGCTAAATGAGGCCTCTTTATTTTCCATAAATTAACTCCGGAGCTATGAATCACTGCCAGCGCAGCTTCGACTCCCAGCAAGTTTGTTTATCCAAGTTGGAAAGCGAAGGAAAACTCTTGGAGAATCTCCTGTTGGGGCCTCACCTGTCCTGCCTCCCCTGCCCCAAAAACTTTATCCTTTGGGCTCTCAAGGCTGCTCAGAGGTGTCCTTGGTCCCGCCTCCATGTTGAGTTCATTGTTTGAGCAGTGCTGTGCAGAATTTTGCAGGAACACGGGCAGCAGAACATCTGGGGTGGGTTTGGGCTGGATTCCCTCCATCTTCTCCATGGCCTTCTCCACCTCCATTAATCCCAAGTGAAGGGGAACTTTTCCCACTACACCTGTGGGTCCTTTTTTTCCTGGGAAACCTCCAGTTTTTTCCATCCTCATTCATCTTGGTGGCCAAGTGGCCGCCACTTTCCTCCCCACCCATCACTCTGGTATGTGAAACCCCATAAACACCTCTCCAAACCCTTTGGAGAGGGAAAATAGGAGAACTTGCACAAAGGTACTCCCAACATTGTGGTTGAAGTGGAGGAGGATGTCACTCTGTCTGCCTTGGTCCATGGGACAATGCTGGACTTGTCCTACAAAGAGGTCACCTCCCTGAGGCACTTCATGGTGTTTTGGCTCTACATGAGCATCCAGAGCCCTCTTTGGAGCAAGCACCATGTTCCAGCAAGCAGGAGACATCACCTAGAGCATCCTAAAGGGATGCTGGGGATGCCTGGGGAGGATGATTGCTGGTGCTCAGCTCTTTCCAGCTCCATCCCAGCACCAAAGCAGGTCCTGATGTTCACCAGTGGGAAGGTCTAGATCCTTTTTAATTCTCTTTTTCACCCATAACTTGGTAAATTTGCAGCAGATTTGCTGCTCTGTGGCAAGAAGCAACCTCTGAGTGCCACTTGTAGGGAGCTGAGGATGCTCAGGGATTTGGGGAATGAGCCACCTCCATCCTTGACATGGCCAAGGGGGATATAAAGCAGAAGAGGAACTTAAGACACTCCTACACCTGCATTCCAAGGGATTCCCAAGGTGACTCAAGCCAACCTCAATGGCTTTCACCTCTCTTCTTCCTTTCCTTCCCAGGCAACACCAAAAGGAGGAGGATTTTGCCAGGGTCATCCCTGCAGGATTCCGAGAACTCACATGTGGGTGGAAGAGGTGAGTCCAGTGGGTGCTGCCAGGGCGGAGAACCACCCACATTCCCAATTTCCCAGTGCTTTAACCCCCTCCCATGACCAGGCAAGGAGAAGCCTGGGAATATCCAGCTGTGTCCCCCTCCTTCCCACCATCACCATTCTCTTCCCTCCCTCCAGGGAAACGGCTGCAGATCAAGCCCCGGCTGTGAGTCCATCCCAATCCTGTGGCAGCCGACCAGCTCAGGAACCGGAGAGCCAGGGAATGACCTGGCACCTACCTCAGGATGCCATGTCCAGACATGGCACCCCTCCCTCCTCCTCCTCCTCCTCCTGCTTTTCCGGGATGTCATTTGGACGCGGAGTCGTGTGGCAGCCTGGGAATACGCCACTCGTTCCTGCAGGGAAGCAGCTTTTCTTGGAATCTTTGAATTGACCAATAAATGACCTTTTCAGCTGGTTTGTTGGAAGGCAAGTCCTGCCACCTCCTTGGATGCTTGTGAGGCTGGGAAGAGCTTCCTCCCATCCCCATCCATCCTCTGGTTCTATCCCGGCCACAAGGTGACAGGGGGACCTGAGGTGGTTTGATGCCATCTGGTGACATTCCCACATCCAGGTCGGGATGTACTGGGGACAAGTCAACGTGCTGGGATGTAATGGGTTTAAAGCCCCCACAGACCTGATCCCACCATTCCAAGAGCACATCCTGCCCCTTCCCCTTGGTTTTGGAAGGAGATTTCCTGGAGCTGAAAGCTTCCCTCATGGGAATGTGTTGGGAGTGGTGCTGAGATCACACTCTGCATTTTGAGGTCTCCCATGGCCCAGTTGCAACCTCACCTCTCCCTATCCCATTGTGGGTTTGGGCTTCATTGGGAAAGCCAAGCCAACTCTCCAGGGTTTGGGGTTTTTTGGGACTCTCCAGATCCAAGCAGGAGCAGAGTGAAGGGAGAGCATTATGCCACTGGAACAATGGGGTTTTGCATCCACAGGTACCATTTCCAAGAGATTTTGGGGTGGCAGATGCTGTTCCCCCACACAGATGCAATTTGTGGGATTTGCAGGCAGAACCCTGTGGGACGAAGGCATCAGAGGGATTTGGGAAGAACCTGGGCTCCCTGGAGATGCCGAATCCAGGTGTGATCAGACATGGAGTGGGAAATGCCAATGGGTGGTGTCTTTGCCCCCCAAACAGGTCCCCACAGGGGGGTTCCCTTCCCCACGTGACCCCCATGGAGCGGTTTTGTCACCATCCCAAATCCACAACATCCCCCAGGTGCTGGAGGACCAGCAGATCCCCACCCTGGGATGTCACTTGTGCCCCAGGGTGTGTCCGATGAGTTGATTTTTAATAAAAACGTCGTGGTTTCTGTTGATATGAAAATGTCTTTTGTTAACTCCTGTGTTTTGATATGTAAATAAAAGTTTCCTCCCCTGGGATGGAGGAGCCTCCCTGTGGCTTTCCTCTTTTTTCAGCAGTGCCTGAACATCCCATCAAATACCCATCCAAATCCAGTGGAGGAGTCACTCTGATCCCTAATTCTTTGGGGTTTTTTTAATAATTAAAACTTTTCACACAGAAACAATGTTTCCTCACGTGGTGGTTTCCTAAAAAAAAAACCCCAGCTAAATTCCCTAAAAACTACTCCGGAGGAGACGGTGCTGTTGTGAATCCTCAGGGATGGCCAGTGGTGGCCGGGAGCTTTTGTTTTCCCTGGATTCCTAACGAGGATAATCCTTGTGCTGC
>VXBB01021898.1:103180-117316 GCA_013399915.1 Illadopsis cleaveri
ATATGTAGAAAATTAGTTCGTTTTTGCCTTTTTTTTCCTTTTATTTTTTTTTTCCTTGAGCCTATATTTTGCTTGGTGATTTACGAGAAAAAGAAAACGAACAAAAAAAAGAAAAACCGACAAAAAAACCCTAAAATCCTTTAGAAAAGAGAAAAAAAAAATACACGAGTCTTAAAAAGTTTGTATGTAATAGCATGCAAATAATATCCGAGTTAATTTAACGATGTTGGGAAGAAGCCGAATGCACTATATACAGGAATCGATTGGGTGAAATAATACTGTTTTATAGAGATTTAAAATTATCTATGCTCTTAAAAATAGTGGGGAGGGGAGGGAGGGGAAGAGGTAACAATTTAGGGTGACCTGAAAGGCAATATAGTAATATATGGACTGCAAACGGTTGGCTGCTATCTCACTATGCACCAGATTTATTTATTAACCCTCGGGAAACGGAAAAATCTTATTTTAACCTCGCTGTTTGGAGAAAAAAAAAAAAGAAAAAACAGACGGCAAGAAAATGCACATTATTTGTTGTGGAAACAAGAGGAAAAAAAAGAGGATTAAGAATTTGTGCAATCGTTGGAGCGAAAGCGGGACCGATCCTGCGCGGAGGAGCGGGGCGGGTTTGTTTGGGTTTGTTTTTTTTTTTAAACGAGTTGCTTATTTAAAAAAGGAGAAAAAAAATTAAAAAAACAAATTTTGGGGGGAAACAAAATGGTCCTGCGGACAAAGCGAGCTTGGAAGCCTGGTGCATTTTAGGGACTGATCGTGCGAAGTGTTTTTAACGACCTGTTGTTTCGATTTGTGACGGTTTTAATGATGTTGCATCAAGATAAAAACTTATATTCAACTAGAGCCTGGGTCGGGTTTTCTCTCAACTTTTGTGGGGTCCCGCAGCATCGGGGTTTTGTTTGGGGGTTGTTTATTCTTCCCTTTGATTCCCGGTGCCGATGCAAAACCTTCCCCAAGCTCCCGCTGAGATAAGTCCGGTGCTGAACGTCGCCTCTTGCCCATTGAACTCTGGCTTTTCACTTTTCCTGCCTTGTTTTGTTTTGTTTTTATTTCCAGCCGGGTTCTGGGTGGTTTTGGTTTTCTTTCCCGGCTGGAGGGTCCTGGAGACCTTCGTCCCTGCAGCTGCTGGAAAGTCACCGGATCCAGTTTGGTTCCAGCTTGTCCGACACTGTCCCAATGAGCCGCTGGCTTGATTTTCAACGGTAAAAAAATGATTTTTTTTCTTTCCTCTTTTGGCTTCTCCCTCTTGAATTTTTTAATTAAAATAGGACCCCTTAACAAACCAAGCTCACACCTTCCCCAATCCAAGCTTTTGGGCTGGTATTTTACTGAGATTTTGGGTTTTTTGGGGACTGTTTTTAAGGATATTTCTCCCTTTGCGGCAAACCCCAAGCGCGGCTGCAGCTTTTTCCAGACTCAGTGGGACAAATTCCAGCACAACCCTTGGTCCAAGATATTTTTTGGGCGTGTTATGTGATTTTTTAATATTTAGGTGTATTTTCTTTCCTACATTTTTGCCCAGGCTCAGCTGTGGCAGATCCCCAAGCTGTGGCATGTTCCCTCCTGCTGCTTCCATAAATCTCTGCTGTGCTCATGTAACCCCCTGGCTTTTCCCGGGATTTTTGGGGTGCCTGCGACTCCACAACCCTCTGGTCTTGCCTTTTCTGCACCCCCAAACCTCACTCCCCTTTTTCTTCCTTTTTTTTTGTCTGGCTTTTTGGTGTCTTATTGTGTGACCAGAGGGTTTTTGAGCAGCCTGAGCTCGGCTCAATATCTGACTTGGATTTTGGGATGGCAGCTGGGATGCAAAGAGGGACATTTGTCCCAGGGTTGGACAAAAAGGGGGGTTTGGAAGGTGGGGGATTCACCCCTTATTCCTGTATTTATTTAGATCCAGGGTAACTTTGCAAACCTGGCTCTAAATAAAATCAACCCACGGGGCCGCTTGCGGGACATCGCGTCCTCGAATTTTTGGGAGGTGAATCACGGCTTCCTGGTGGGTTATTCCCTAATTTTCCTCCCAATATCCCTTTCTCTTGGCATGTTTTTTGGGGAGGAGATCACATCCAGCTGCCTGGTCATGATCAAATAAGAATTTGGGGAGGAAAAGGTATTTGGGGCTGGTACCTTCCACAACCCAGCCTGGGGATCTCAGAGCCCGCAGTCTAAATTCTCACTCCTGGATCTTCCCGTGATCCACATTCCCTGTGGGCACATCCTGGTGGTCACTGCCCCTTTTCCCTGGGGCTGGTTGGGGAAGCAGAGCTGACTTTGGGGGCTGTGTGGGGTTTTGGGGGAGTGCTGTCCCATGGGGTGTCACCCCAGGACCCAGGGTGGTGCCCATGAGGTGACTGCGATCATCTCCTGCTCCGGAATCCTTGCCCTACTTCCATGGCAGAGCGAAGGCAGCAATTTAGGATTCCCAATTTTCCCCTTTGCCCTCTCCTTTTGGTTTTATTTTGGGGTGCAACAACCTGGGAAAGATCCCAGACTATTTTGGCAATCCAGGTACTATCCCTTCCTCTTTATCCCAAAGGGATCCCCAATTTCTTGCTCTACTGTGATTTATTTTTTTAGTTCCCCACTGATTTTTTTTTTTCCACAAACCCTCCTTGAAATCCCCTAATAGCTGGTGCAGGACACAGGGTGTTGCTGCCACCCATTAATGTTGGTCCTCCATGGGGGACCCCATCCCACAGTTCTTTTGGGAGATTTGGGGGTGGAATTGCACCCTTCTGCTCCATCATCCTGACTTTTTCCATGCTCCTGAAGCTCCTGGCTCTCTGGGATTTGGCTTTGCTGAATAAATAATAAAAACGAAAGTGGTTTTAAGTCTAAATTTGGCTGGTTTATGACTTGTCTCCTTTTTGGGGCTGAGCCCCCCACTACACCCTGGGCTTGGGGGGATGTCTGGGTGGTCCCTGCTTGGGTTTGCAGCGTTTTTTTGGGATGGCTGCGATATTTGCAGGATCATGTGTGTGCATTCTGAGTGCGTTGGCACATGTTTTGGGGTGGGGATGTGGCGGGACAGGGTCNCAAGTGCAGTGGCACATGTTTTGGGGTGGGGATGTGGCGGGACAGGGTCATGTGTCACCCGTGTGCCGCAGGACTGCGGACGTCTGCAGGTGCCACCACGTCTGCTGCAGGAGGACGTGTGGCATTTGGGGTCACTCTGACCTGGTTTCAAAGCTTTTCCCTTGTTTTTCCCGATCCCTGAGCAGGGCTGGAGCTTCCTTCTCCATCTTCCTGCTGCTTTTTGAAGGTCTGCATGGGGTTGCAGCAGGACCTCAGGACACCACACCCTCCTTCCTGTGAGGATCTGCGGTCCCTCCGCTCATCCTGGGCATCTCCTGCATCCTCAGCTCCATCCTCAGCCTTTCCCAGGGGTGAAAACAGCAGCCCAATCCAAAAGGATGCTCCAAGGGCTGCCTGACACTTGAGATGGGGACATGGAGACAAGCCCTGGGGGTCATCATCATGTCCCCCCTCCTGCAGAGCTCCTTAACCCCATTTCCAAGCTTTAATTGCCCATTGAAAGCCCCGTGGGCATTGCTGAGCTGGGAAATGTTCAGAATTCCTCCAGCTTCCCAGCCTGTGGGTTTTCCACGGGGCAGAGGGGTGATTCTGGGGGATGCTCACCCCCAAACACAGCAGTATCCTGGAGCACCTTATCCATGGATGCTTGGGATCGGTCACAACCCCTGGCAAAGTCCCCTTGGAGCGGTGCAGGGTGCTCCGTGCCACCTCCAAGCAGGAATTACAGGGATCGCTGGAAATGGGCGGAAAACCACAAGAAGATGATCAATGCGGCATCTCCAAAATGCCCCTCGCTTCTTCCTCCTCAGTTATTGATGCTCCCACCCCACAGGTTTGTCCCAAAAACCGCTCCGGTGTCCCCCACAAATCATGAAATCCCCACAAATCCTGACATCTCTGTCAGGTGAGAACTCCAGCCCTGGGGTGGAAGCAGGTTGGGCTGCTGGGCATGGAGGAATTTGGGGTAATGTTCACTTAAAAAGCAGGAATTAATTCGGATGTCAGCCAAATTAATCCTGGACAAAAGAAAATCTTGGATTTGGCTCTGAGCTCGGGGCTGAGCCACTCCGAGCAGAGCCTGGGCTCGGTTTGGAGCTGGAATATTTTTTGGCTCATGTGGATCTTTATATTCCGGCTCGGCCAGAGTTGGATTTTTGCACATTCCCTTCTTTCCATGCTCCATGCCTGGCTGCCTCCTCAATATTCCCACATCCCTGGGACACAAACACTGCCCTGCCCATGTTATATAAAAACATATTTATATAAAATAAATTTATATCTCCATTTATCGCCTTGGCAGAACAGAGCTCTGCCACGGGATCATGGCTTTGGCGCTGCATGGCTCATCCTGAAGGCTGGAATTTTTTCCAGCTCTCTGCCTTCCCCCAGCCAGCACATCCCATTTCTACTGATGTCATCCCTAAACTCAGCAGGAAGTGAGATCCTTCCCGAAATCCAGGACATGGAGAACCCCCCTGCATAACCTGTACAGGACCACAGCTGGGATTTTATCCCAAATTCCTTAGGTTTGAGTGGGTTTGCATCACTCGGGGTTGCTGCTGCTGCTCCAGGAATTGGGATGCAGGTAGTTGGATCCAGAATATGGGTTTGGGATGCAGAACGAGGGATATGGGATACAGGAGGTGGGGTGCAGGATGCACAGATGCAGGACAGGAGATGTGGGATGAAGGTAGTAGGATGCAGGATATGGATGTGGGATAGGGGATGCAGGGATACAGGACACTGGATGTGGGATGGAGGTAGAGGGATTCAGGATGTGGGATGGAGGAAGTAGGATGTAGGATTTAGGATGTGGGATGTCAGGTGTGAGGATACAGGACACTGGATGTGGGATGCAGATGGTGGGATATAGGGTGCAGGATGGAGAATATTTGATGTGGGATAAAGAAAATGACAAATAGGATATGAGAATTGGGATGCAGGATATGGGGCACAGGAGATTGGATATGGAATGTGGGATATGGGATGCTCCCTGCAGCAAGCTGTGTGCTGGTTGTCACTGCCCCTTGATCCAGGAGGAAAGGGAAGCTCTGGATCACGAGGATCAAGAAGGAGCCTGGCACTGCCCAGCCCACCTTTCCCTGACCGGATAAACTCCATCAAGGATGCAACACTGGCAAATCCCAGCAATTCTAGCTCACACCCATTGCTGCCTGTGCGTGTGCAGGTGGTGGGATAAAGTAAGTGGGACATGGGATGCAGGAGGTGGGACATGGGATGCAAGCTGTGGGATGCAGGATGAACATCCATGTGTGTGCAGGGAAAACAGCTCCACTGCCAGGTGGGAAACATTCCAGGACAGTGTCAGTCCTCAGATTCAGAGGTGATCAGATCCTGCCAGCTGATGCCCTTTGCTATCTCGGCCATCTGGGAAGTGCAGCTTTCCTTGGAGTCACCATCCCCAATGCCTGGGAATGCCCTTGTTCCCCTCTCCATCCCCACAACTCCGTATCCCTGCTTGCCAAGCTCCCAGTTAAATCATCAGCTCAGTGTTTAATTGCCCACACCACAAAACCCAAAGGTTCCTGGGGTTTTCACCTCCCTCCAATCCTTCCTTTCCATGGATGAGAGTAGAGGGAAAGCAGAGGGAGCATCTTCCCACCCCCACCAGGTTATTTATTCATGGAAAAGGCCGAGGCTGGAGCACGGCTCCGGCACAGCCCTGGCAGCTGGCGGCTCCCTGGGAGCTGTAATTTGCACAAGCAAAAATAAACTAATTGTTATTTTCCATTTACATAAAGGGAAGGGAAGAGAGGTTGGAAGAGAGGGGGAAGGAGGCCGGGAATGTGAAGGGAATGTGCTGCCAACTCCTTCTGGGAGGGCTGTGCCAAAATACTGGCTCATTCCCTGCTCCTGTGGGGCTCATCCTGCCTGTCTGGTTGCTGGAGGAGTTGAAATTTATGGAAATGATGGTGCTGGACCATCTTCTTCCTCATCACAGAGTCAGGGCCCACTTCCAGAGGTGTGAAGCCCATCCTGATGAAGGTGCAGCATAACAGGAGAGACAGGACAACCACTTCCATCAGCTGGATAGAAGGAAAATCCTGATGGCATCAGGACAGATTTGAGGGATGGATGGAGATTTATCTGGAGTTTTCATTTTGGCCGTGGTGTGTGGATCCAAAAGAAGGGCCTGGGCAGAGAATCATGGAATGGTTTGGGTTGGAAGGGAACTTAATACATCATCCAGTTCCAACCTCCTGCCATGGGCAGGGACACCTTCCACTATTCCAGGTTGCTCCAAGCCCCATCCAACCTGGCCTTGAACACTTCCAGGGATGAGACTGCCACAGATTTTCTGAGCAACCTGTGCCAGGGTCTTACCACCCTCCCAAGGAAGAATTTCTTCCCCATGTCCCATCTAACCCTGCCCTCTGGCAGTGGGAAACCTCAGATCTTTGAGACTTTAACCCTTTTCCCCATGTGACCACTGCTGAAGGGCAGCTGGTGGGGGTGTGTTTGTGGATCTGGGCTTGGGATGGAGGTGGGAGTGAGGATAAACAGCAGAGTGGGATGGGAGCACTCCTCTTTCATCAACTGTGTGCAGCCCGAGGATTCCTTGGACCAGGGAGGAAGAAGAGGTTTCCCAGGGAGGCTGTGGATTCCCCATCCCTGGAAGTGTCCAAAGCCAGATTGGATGAGATTGGAGCAACCTGGTCTAGTGGAGGGCATCCCTGCCCATGGCAATGTGGTTGGAACGAGATGATCTTTAAGGTCCATTCCAACCCAAGCCATTCCACGATTTTATGAGGACCACATCCACGACCTCCTGCATTGGTTGGAGTGGAGACTGGAGATGCTGTCACCAGCAGCATCAGCATGGGAGAGACCCCTTCCATGCCGCCACATCTTGGGAACCTTTGTCATAACACTCGGAACGAGACGTCGTGGGCATTTAATTCCGATTTACGCCGACAGGTTCTGTCCGTTAATTAAATATCCATTGATTGTTCGGAGAACACTTCCTTGGGTTTATCGCGTTTCTCCGAGACAAATCAAATTGCCACGTCATTAACTTCCAGCTCTCCAATCCATACATAATTACTGCCTTATTAATACCTCCAAGTTACGAGGAAGTTTGAGGCAATTAATATTTGTGGGGATAGTTTGTATCAAGTTAATTCCGTCAGGGTTATGTTAATAATGCGGACATCTAATAAGCTGGATAATTAACATCTTTCTCGTTAGCATCTTCTCAGGTGCCAGTTAAATGTCAGGCCAGGCTTTGTGGCCGGGCTGTGTTTAATTAAACTCGTTATTACAGAGGGATTCATGGCTGTTACATGTGAACGGAGCCAGGTAGGAGCAGCACGTGATTCCTGCCCTGCCTGGACTTTGGATGCAAAATGGGTTCGGGAATGGGTCGGAAATGGGATTTAGGGGCTGTTCCAAGGCTGGACACAGGAGAGTATTTTGCTTCACAGGAAGGTCAGGATATGGTCCTGGTCAGTGTTGGTCCGTCTTGTTTGACTCAGAGCAGGGTTTGGATTCAAGGGATGGTCTTCCAAGAAAGTGACAAAAACCATGGGCTCCCTGATGGGGACATGAACAGTGGAGTGGGGAAAGTGCTGGGAGCATCTGTGACCACATACCCCAGCAAGCCCAAAAACAGTCCAAACCCTATCCCCATGAAAATTCAGGCAGATTTTAGGCTCAGCTTTAGCCCGAATTTGAGGCTTTGATTTGGGTTTCTTCCTGAGATGGCAGGAGTTTTTCCAGTGCACCCCAGCCCTGGGATCATCTCACTCCATGCTGCTTCCCTGGGGTTTTCCTCCTGCCTCATCCCTGGAGCTGGTGCCATGGAGTTCTTGGCCATAAGAACTTTTCCGGGAGACATCCACGACCTGACTGAGCCTGCATCTCTCTGCCCACAGCCTTCCCTCCCCTGCTGCTCATGAATAAAAGATGGACCCCGTCTACCTGGCCTGTTTGTCCTCGTGAAAAATTAATTGGCTGCTGATTAAGTTTTAAGGAAGGGCCGTGTTGCCCAGGTGGGTCGATGTTCTCCAGCTGCCCAGAGGGGTGGGAAGCTGTGGAATTGGGATTTTCTCCCTCCTGCTTGCTCCGGAAAAGGAATGGGGAGAGTTTTTCTCCTTCCCTGCTCCTGGTGGGGATCCCTGCAAGAAATCCTGGAATATTGGGAAGAGAAGGACCCAGGCTGGGCTCGGCTCATATTTGGGAAGCTGATGATCCACAGCAGCTACAGAGCACACCAGAAATTGTGGAATTCAGGAAAGCCATGACCACAGAGAGGAAAAAGGCCCTAGGTGACCTGAATGAGGTCTTCCATCCCTGGAAAGTGTGGTGACCGCTGACATTCTGCCTCAACAGAGGGACATCACTGCCCTTGGGAAAAAGAGGGAATTAACCAAAATTAAACTATTTTTCCTTTCTGATTATCCATAGCCCCTAAAATAAAGGCTCTGCTGCTTATTTCTTCCCTTCCTTCCTCCTGTCTCACTCCAAGGGCACAGAGGAGATGCTCAGGAGCTCATTTTTAATTGCGTTTAGGAGCTCATTTAATGTTATCCCTAAAAATGTTCTTGCTGGAGATGGCTCCTCATGTTCCCTCTTTTGGGACAGGCTGGGGAAGGAGAGGAGGGAAGGATCCTCCACCACTCCACGTGTGGGGGCCGTGCTCATGCTGCCATCACAAAGTTGCCTCCCTGGTCAGAGGTTCCTGCTCCATAAATATTTCAGGAAGCAGCATGGGGGTCCCAAGGGTCTCCTGGGATGGGTTGTTAGTGCAGGATGAGGAAGCATCGGACAGGCAGCAGAGGAGGAGGGAAAAAAAAACTGCAATGAAAACCAAGCAAAAGCTGCCAAAGCCACAAGGTCAGGGATGAAATATTCATGGAGCCATCTGTGCTGGAAGACAGGTGTGGAGGTCCTGGGGAGGCTACAGAAACCCTGCTCCGGCTTCCTTCTCTCCCATCATCAATGCTCAGCTGGCAAAGTTTGGGGCAGTGGTTAAAGATGTATGAGCCCAGTCGTGCAACAGCTNAGGGAGAGATGGGCTTTCGGATGAAGATGGTTGGATGGGAGAGATGAGCTTTGGGATGGATGTGGTTGAATAGGAGGGTTGGGCTTTGGGATGGAGGTGGNAAGCAAAAGCTGCCAAAGCCACAAGGTCAGGGATGAAATATTCATGGAGCCATCTGTGCTGGAAGACAGGTGTGGAGGTCCTGGGGAGGCTACAGAAACCCTGCTCCGGCTTCCTTCTCTCCCATCATCAATGCTCAGCTGGCAAAGTTTGGGGCAGTGGTTAAAGATGTATGAGCCCAGTCGTGCAACAGCTGGACACATCTGGCACCGCATCCCCCTGATGCTCCTCTCCTGTGCTCTGTAAAATGTAGGTGGTGGGATTGGGAGGGGACACTTGGTGGCCATGGTGTGGGCTGGGCCCTGTGGGAATCACAAGGAGAAATGGGCTTTGGGATGGAGGTGGTTGGATAGGAAGGATGGGCAGTGGGATGGAGATGGTGGGATGGGAGGGCTGGGATTTGGGATGGAGGTGGTTGGACGAGAGGAATGAGCAGTGAGATGGAGATGGTTGGATGGGAGGGATGGGATGGAGATGGTTGTATAGGATGGATGGGCAATGGGATGAAAGATTTACCAGGAGGGATGGATGTGGTTGAGTTGGAGGGATGAGCAAAGGGCTGGAGTTGGTTGTTCTGATATGGATGGATGGATGGATGGATGGATGGAAGTGGTTGTGGTGTAGGAATAGGCAATGGAATTGAGGAGTTTGGGTTGGAGGGATGAGCAATGGGAGGCAGGTGAACTGTGGGAGGAACAGGTAATGGGATGGAGGCTGGATGGGAAGGATGGAGCCTCAGATGGAGGTTTTTCCCTGCATTTCCCTTTTTGGGAAACCTGTGTGTTCCGTTTGGCCCCTCCATATCCTGTCAGAGCAGCCCACAGGCTCTGCACCAGGCAGCCTTCCCAAATCCCATCTCCAGCTGGGAATTCAACCCCATTCCCATGGACCGTCACCTTTCTTCCTAGTCACTGCATCTCCTGGCAGCTCCCGACCACCCTGGAGGTGAAATTCCTTAGCTGGTGTTGAACCAGCTCTTCCTAGAAATAACACCCCATTTTCTTACACAAATTATTTCCTTTTGCCTCCCTGGGAGCTCATTAGAATTCCTAAATGCGACCGCACGGATCGATGAGGAGCTGGGCCAGCACACGGCAGTCGATTCCTGTTTTCCAGGAGACTTTTCCTCCCTGTCTAATCAGGGAAGGCAACGTCTTTCTCCCTGATTTTTGCTCTGGTATTGGTCCCCTGCTGATTAATTTCCAATGGGTCACCTCAGCAGGGAAGGAGGCTCTCCGGTTTAATTAGGAACGGGTAATATGAGCGTGGATTATCCCACAGCTGTCCAGTGGTTGTTGTGGATGAGTGCCAGGAGTTTCAGCCTTTCCTAAAATAAAATCCAAAAAGAAAATACTTGGAATAAAAGGCTTTGTGCTTATCAGGACAGTGTCCAGCTTGGGAGCTGATTAAGTGGCTTCATTGCCACCTGCCTGAGCCCACAGGCAGCTTATCCCAGGCCTTTCCACAGGGAACTGAGGTGGGCATGCTGTTCCCAAAATGGTGAGGATGGAACAACTCTTTTCCTTATGGGAATTTATGGGATGGGAGGGCAACATCCTTGCCTTGCCCCCGTGCCATGTTGTCCCCCAGGGGCATTGTGACACTCGGATCTGTGCACACACACTGGCTCCCGTCGGTTTTCCCGGCTCCAGGTCTCTTTGCCGGGAGCTGCCGAGTCAGCAGGCTGCACATCTGCAGCGCGGGATCCACCGGAGGACGATATTAATCAGGATTTTTTTTTTTTTTTTTCCCCCTCCCGGACTTTGGCAGCTTCCCGGTGCTCGCAGCTGTGCCTGTGCCCTGGGAAATCAGCTCTGGTGACTCCCGCACAGCGGCTGGGAATTTGCCTCGTCCCCAGGAGCTTTCGGGGCTGTGGGGACAGATGTGTCCCTTCCCATGGATGAGCTGGGAAGAGGGAAGGTGCTGTTAATTCCCTAATCCTGGGGGGTGCTGTCCTGGCACGCCTTTCCATTCATTACACAGCTTCATCCCTATCCCTTCTCCTTGGTGATCCTGGAGCACATTTGGATGTTGTTTCCCTCAAGGAGAACATCCTGGACCAAGCAGCATCATGCTGGCCCCAAACCCTCCCCACGATGCTTGGAGGGGGGAATAAGGTGTTATGAATATGGGAAACCCATTAGGATGGGGACCTCCCTTCCAAGCGTGGGATCCCATGTGCCACATCACACATTCTTTATCTGGCAGCTGGATGAGGCCTGCCGGGTGGATAATTAGGATAATGAATTGCCCTAAGGCACTGTTTAGCCGTGGTGGAAAGAGTGGGAAGGCTGGAGGAGAATCTTCTCCCACTGAGAACCTCTAATCCCACTCTTGGAGAATAAATTGTCCCAGTGCCTCAGTTTCCCTGTATGCAAATAGGAATATGTGGGGTGGATCGGTGATGTGGCCCATCCTGAAGGTTATATGACATTGTCCAAGGGAATTTGAGGCAGAGACTGTCACGTGCCTGTTCTTTCATCCCTATTTTCCATCGCCTGGATCTCCAACCCCCTTTCCCTGACATCCTAACAGTTGTAGTTAGGAGCAGAGGGGAAAACAGGATGCAGGAGCTGGGGAGGGATTTTGCTCAACCCTTGCTGGCCCCACTCCTTTTATTTTTGTGCTATGCTCCCTTCCCTATGGACACGGGTTCTCAACAGGGGTTGGAAGCAGGAAAGGTGCAGGGAAGGGGGGGAATTCTCTCTCTCTCTCGATCCCTTTGTGTCCCAGTGTAATCAGCTCTGATTTATTCTCTTTGATTATTTTTCTTTGGTTATTTTTGTTGTTATTTTACATTTCTCCTCAGTGTCGGCATTTTTTCCCCCCAATCTCTCCCTGGCTCCCCCCTGCCCGTGTGATTCACCAGAAACCTGAGACTGGGAATTATTTGGGATGCAAAGGGCTGTTAGTGGGTCACTGGTCTCCTTTGGTGGCATCTTCCAGCTTCCAAGCTCTTAACCCTTCCCAAGCCACAAGAGGAATCCTCCACACATCTTCCTTTCCCCTACACAGATCCCCATGGAAAAATCCCTGGTGAGCCGGAAATCCTCCAGGCAGAAAGGCCAGATGGGATGGGTTTGGGTGAATTTGGGCTGAAAAAAAATGACTTTGTGGCCCTTGGAATGCTGGAAACTCTGCTGGGAGATGGGAAATTATTGCACCTTTGGGAATTTGGAATACCAGTTGTGGGTGGAATGGGGTTGGGATGGGACATTGGATAGGTTTGCAGGCAGCACAGCACTATGGGCAAAGCCAGAGCAACAGGAAATTTTGGGGCTTTGGGAAGAGTTTCAAGCACTTAAAAACTGGGATAATGGGGAAATTGCTGTTGCCAGCAACAAATCCTCCTGACATGCTGGAGACAGACTTGAGGGCGAGTTGTAGGCACCAACAGAGTGGGGAATATTGGAGCAGGATTGGAGGCAGAAGTCTTTCCAGGGATGGAGGTGTGAGGATCTGAGCATCAGGGAGGTGTTTGGGAATGCCAGGGTTAGACCTGTTGGATGTAGAGGGACAGTGGGTGGGATTTAGGGCACCACAACAATCTGGGATAAAAGGTGGGATGGGGGTTGTGGTGCTGTTATGGGATATTGAGGATGAAGGGCTGTCCCAGCTGCACAGAGCAGGTGTTTGGAAGAGCCCATGTTGGAACACACGCTTTGGCTCCTGGACGCTGCTTTGGAATGTCTGCTTCCCAAATGTGGGACTGGAAAGATCTGAACAGCACAGAGAGAGGGAGCATCAGGATTCTGCAGGACCCTACAGGATCCTGTGTCCAGTTATGGGACCCTAAGGACAAGAAAGATGTCGAGGGGTTGGAGCGTGTCCAGAGAAGGGGATGGAGCTGGGAAGGGTCTGGAGCACCAGGAGAAGCTGAGGGAGCTGGAGAAAAGAAGGCTCAGGAGGGACCTTCTCCCTCTCTGCAATTCCTGGAAAGGAGGATGAAGCCAGGTGGGGGTCAGGCTCTGCTCTCAGGGAACAAGGGACAGGACAACAAGAAATGGCCTCAAGTGGTGTCAGGGTAGCTCTAGGTTGGATATCAGGGAAAATTTCTCCATGGAAAGCATTGTCCAGCCTTGGCACAGCTGCCCAGGGCAGTGGTGTCACCATCCGTGGAGGGATTTAGTGGATGTGGCACTTGGGGACATGGTCAGTGGTGGCCTTGACAGTGCTGGGGGAGAGTTGAACTTGATCTTGGAGGGCTTTTCCAACCTAAACCATTCCATGATTCCATGATGGATGGACAACAGCGAGCTGTTGGCCACCATATGTCCCCATCAAGCTGCTCTTGTCCCACAACCCTCACAGTTTCTTCAGCACAGGGAGAAAAGCCCATTCCCTACAGTTTTGTCACCACTCCCCAAAACGAGAAGGAATAAATCCATGAGGATACAGTGAAGCAGGAAAAAAATCCATCACATTCACAGACAGCCTGGCTGTTTTTCCACTATTTGGGAGGTGTGTTTCTCTCCTGACTTGTTTGGCACCCAAGGCTATCGAGAGCACTCAATCTCAACCTTTTTGATCTGCTCCCAAAAAATTCATCAGAGGATGCAGAAAAGTGGATCAGCTCTTAAGCGCTGCATCAAGAAAGTTGCAGTTTAAACAGATTTTATATTATTTTATATATATTAATTTTTGTTATTGATATTTAATTTTTTTTTCATCACCAGAATTTCTAGGAAATTTAAAAAAATAAATTCCATGGGAGGGAAGAACGAGACAGATCTCCTGATAAGCAAATATAATGATATGAGATAAACCCCCAAGGCCTCTTTAGCCACCACAGCTGAATTATGGAATTTTTAGTCTTCCCTAGCCTGGATTGTGAGGAAAACAGAGGTGGACGGACTGGAATATTTGCTGGTGGTTTTAAAAGCAGCCACTTTTTATACTGAAGGCTTCTCTGCACCTCATGGTGACACAAGTGGTGTGTAGCTAAAAAGTCACCGCGGGGTTGT
>VXBB01021898.1:117367-153895 GCA_013399915.1 Illadopsis cleaveri
TGAAAAAAAAAAGAATAAAAAAAAAAAAAGCCAGGAAAAAATTAAAAAAAAAAAAAAAAAAAAAAAGAAAAAAGAAAAGAAAAGCAAACCTGGCCAGAATCCATAAAGCAAAGAGCTGAGCAAATTGGGGCAATTGTCAAGGGAGGTCAAAGCTGTTGCCTGTCAAGGTTGGCAGTTTCCTCTAGAAAGGACTTGATGTGAATCCTCCCCCCGGAACTCGGGCAGTGTCCAGGGGCAGCTCTGCTTTCCTGATGTGCATCTTTTCCGTGGGATGAGTTTTGCTCACACAGCCGTGTAATTTTACATCACAGTGAGCATCCAGCAGCTCCTCTCCTGCTCTTTTTCCTGGTTTTGTTTGGATCCGGTTTGGGCGACCTTTGCCGGCGGAGTGGGAACAAGGAAAAGCCACACGGGATGTGGGATCAGCTCCAACGTGACAGACAGAGGCAGCACAGGGATTAAAACCATCTCCACCCCAAAAAGGAGCCATGTAGCTCCTAAGGGCACTAAAACTTCCACAAAAAGGAATTTTTGAGGAGGCCAAGGAAATGCTCCAAGAGCTGGAGGCCGTCTGCTCTGGAACCAGGCTGGGAGAGCTGTGGGTGTTCACCTGGAGAAGAGAAAGATCCAAAAAGACTTCAGAGCCCCTTCCAGTGCCTGAAGGAGCTTCAAGAGAGCTGGAGATGAGGCTTGGAGTGGAAGGAAAAGAGGGAATGTCTTCCCACTGACAGAGGGAGGGGTTGAACAGGATACTGGGAAGGAACAGCCCCTCCTGACAACCTCAGCAGAGAGGTGGAGGGAGGAGGAGGAGGAAAGAAACAATTCCCCAACTGCTGGAGATGTTTCCTTCATGTGAACATCATCATGGCTCCAGGGATCTGTCCAGCACGTCATTCTCCCTGGCACTGGGATGACCTCAGCTCTCTCTTGGCTGGCGCTCCAAACCCACTGCTGGCCTGCGAGAAAATAATAAAGAATTAATTAAGACCAAGCTCTCATCAGTGTTAATGCTTCAGAGCCCCTTTAGCCACCGTTCCAGAGCATTCCAGGTGCTTTTGCCTTATGAAATAATCAGGATGGAGATGCAGCCAGAGCAGTGGCCTCAGCTCTGGGCAGTGATCCCAAAACGGGTCCGGAAAAAATGGATTTCAAAGATTTAATTCCTTCATTCTCCTCATCTACTCTTCTCCCTTCTCCACCAACATTTTCTCTTCCTCTTCCTCTTCCCCAAGGAATTCTAGTGTTTCCCTGCTGTTTAAACTCCCACAGCCCAAATCTTCTCCAGCACAGACCTCAAGGGTGTAACTGCTCCGGTGACATCCTCCAGGAGACATTCCCAAGCTCTGATGGTCCTGCAAACCTCCTTCAGGAGGTCACAGCATTCCCATGACATCTCTATCCACAGGATCCACCACAGGGAAATCTCACTCTAAACAGATCCCACCCATCACTGGGAGAAACACCAAACCTTTGGAGCTCTCTCTGGACTATTAGAACAACTCTGAATTCATGGCTGACCCACCACACCCGAGCCCTCAGAGCATCTTTGTGGCCCATTGCTTCCATGAGGTCACTGGAGATGGCCTGAAGGACTGGTTAAAGGGAATGTGAATCCCTGAGGGATAAAGACTCCTACAAGATGTAGGAGACTGTTGGCTGTGGATCCAAGGGGTGCCAGCCAGTGTGAATAACCACCAGGAGCATGGGAAGGGGATTTTTACTCCTTGGTGTTCGTTGTCCAAGGCTTCCAGCTCTTCTCAGAGGAGGCCATGCTGTTTCAAAAGGTTTTCTGACTGAAAAATCCCCCCCTTTTTTTTCCTATTGGGAATTTTAAGGGTCCTGCTCCCTCATGAGATTCCCCACAGGCTCTTCCAGAGGGCTGGAGGGATGTGGGCTGGGGAACATGGATTTCTTTCCATGAAGGATAGCAAGATAATTCTTGGATTAAAGAGTTGTCTGGACTTGAAGTGCCCATGTCCTTATCCTGGACTGAGAGGGAATGAGGATTGGGAATGAGGAGGTCAGGAATTCAAAACTGTGGGGCAAAGCCATAAGATCCAGTGCAGCCAGAGCTGGTTTCTCATCCCAGCAGAGCAAAAAGGCCTCCAGGGCCTTGCTTATTCCCACAAGGGATTCCAGGATTGAGGATGGAATCAGGCTGTATCCTCAGAAACGTCTGTGTCCGCAAAATCTTTGGGAATATTCAGTGCAGCAGCCGCTGGTGGCAAGAGGCAGCACAAAGAAACTCCGTGGGGCATCACAGAACAAGCTGAGCTTGGGGAAATTTCTTAATCCCTCTCCTTTCTCAAAGGCTGGATGTTGCCTTCTCTATCACTACAGAGAAAGGAGCCCCAAGTGCTGCTGGCTTGGGACGGGACTTGGAGCCAGAGCCTGGTCTCTGAATGCGGGCTCAGCTTTGAGGAGGAGAAACTGAGAGCTGGGAAATGCTAAAAGAGCCATTAAATCATCTGCTCCATCCCCGGTAGGGCCGGCGGGATTGTCCCCCCGAGGTGGCTTGCATGGAAATGCTGCTGTTGTGGGGTTTTCATGGAGATCCTCTGGGAACAGCTCCCTGTCAGCGGAGGGAACTCTGTGAAATCTCTGCCTTTTGCTTCTCGTTAGTGCAGCCTAATCATCCCCCTTTTCCTAGGGGGATTTCTGCCCTCCAGGTACAGGAGACACTTTTTTTTCCATCTGCCTCCCCAGCTGTCTGTCTACCCAGGTCCCTGCAGGTCGGTGCTTACCTGGAAGGGATTTTTTCCGAGCCTTTGGGTCCTGGCAGCCCCCAGGGCAGGACAAGAGGCAAGAACAGCAGTTGAATGATTGGGTAGGATGCAAACAAAGGGAAACGGTGTCCAGGGAGGATTGTCCTGGCTCAGGAATTCCCCTGGAACATATCAGACAGTTTCATGTCTCGACGCCTGTGAGGCTGCGTCCTCCCGAGGCCTGGCACCACCTCTCCCAATCTGTGCAGGAGCTGGAAGCCAGGATTGTCTCGTTCCCTGTGGGACAGCAGAGGAATTTATGTATTTGATTCCCAACAGGCAGCTCCTGCCACTAAAGGGATCGGGATGTAGAGCCTGTGTCAAAGTGGAAGGCTGGGAATGGGGACTGGATCAGGGTGGGGATGGTTCAACCCCAGAGCTGGGGGAAATTTGGGATGAGGTTTGTGGCTCCTCTGGACAAGCAGGAGAGATGTGCTCTCTGTAAGAGAGGAGGGAAAGGAACTGTGAGGCTGCAGGTGGGACAGGATGGGTCTGCAGTGGGTTTGCCAGAGGGTTTGGAAAGCTGTGCAGAACTGGAGGAACAGGGAAAGGGATGTTGGTGCAACACCTCTGGATATGGGCTCACCATGATGGGAAATAATAGAGTAGCCACCCCAGTCTGGGAGGGAAATCTTTTCTAATCAAACCCAGAGCTTGTCAGAGCTGGCAGAGGCCTCTTGTCTGATGGAAAAGCTGCTCTCATCACACCTCCTTCCACCTGGGAAATGACCCACATTCCAATGAGCTTTGCTTTGCTCGGGCATAGAAATCATCCCCTGGTCCAGCAGCTCCTGTGCTGAACAAAACCAGGAGTGAAAGCTCCAGTTTTGGAGTCTGGCAATAAAAACACGATCCAGAAATAACCAAGGTGGGTTTAGACTGTGAACCTGTGCTGCGAATCCAATTTAAATTGTAAAAGGTTTAGGAATTTACCTGCTGGTGACAAGGCCCTGCCCTGCCCTGCCTGCTGTGCTGCACGGAGCACTCCAGGGGGATGGCCAGGTGCTGTCACTCTATGTGTGACAAGGACAGCCATAAATGACCAAAACACTCATGAAAACATTGGAATGGTAGCTCTGAGGGATCCAGAGGCTGTTTGTGTCCCAGAGAATGTGAATCCAATATGGAGCAACAGGAAGATACAGATAACAACCAACTGTGTCCCAAATCCCTGAAGCCCCTTCCACCTGCCTGGTTTGGATCCTGCTCTGGATCCAAATGTCACCTGCATTTATCCCTTCCCATATCCCACAGCAGGGGAGTTGGAACTGGATTATCTTTAAGGTCCCTTCAAACCCAATCCATTCCACAATTCTGGGATCACTTCACAGACCCACAAGGGGTGAGGTGAGGCCAGGATGCCGCGGTTGCAATCCCAGAGGACTCCCCACGGCTCCCAATCCCTTGATCTCAGGATCAAGGAGCTCCGGGGCCACATCTGCCAGCCTTGTGCTGGTGGCATCACGCTGCTGCTGAAGCAGCGGGATGGGGCAGCCCGCGGGAGTGACAACGCTGATCTTCCAACCCTGAAAAAAACATCCCGGGATCAAACACGCTGATGTTTCATGCCATGGTATGAGGTCCCCCAGCTTCCACCATCCCACGCCAGCACTTCCAGCCTTGCAGCCCCTCGGGTTAACCCGAGAGCATCCTCATCCCTCTCTCCCTCCCTTCCTCTCCTCTCCCCTTCTCGGCGCTCGCCCCCGCCGGCAGCCACGGAACCTCTTTCAGGTACCTCGCAGCTTTAATTGAAAGCAGCCGCCGCTGCACAGAAAACACGCCGAGACCCGGGAGCCACTCTGAAGCCTGACTCAGGATGGGGACCCTGCCGGCGCGACGCGGGGCGACAGATAATTAAAGTGACAACCGCGCAACGCGGGGGATGCAGCGATGCCTCCCCCGAGGACGGCGAGGCAGCATCGGTCGAGTCGTGCCGGGCCCGTGGCTCCTTTTTTTGGCCACCTCCAGCCCGACTACGTGGCCAACTCCACCTCCCGAGCCGGGTTTGAAGTCCTCCGGGTGCCGTCGGTGCGGGACAAACAGACAGGGCTTGATCGCTCGGAGGCTTGGGGCGTTTAAAAGCGGGAGCAGGAGCGAGAGTCGTGTGGGAGCGTGAAGACAGATGGGCTAAAATTTCTGAATGCTCATGAAAGATTCAGGGGCGTCACTTGTTAAATTTAATTGGGAGAAACCCGACTCGGTGCCTGACTGCACGGTTTGGTGGCTTTTGCTTAAGAAGTCAAGTGACAAGCTTGTCGTCTGTGTTTTTCCCCTTCTTTCCTTCCCTCGTTTTCTCCCGCCTGCTTTTCCCAGCTCCTGCCACCGTGAATAATTTGGGGAGGATTATCTCCTGTCTCCTGTTGGGGCAAGCATCATTCCGGGGAGGAGAGAGGTGGGATTTTGGTGATGCTGTCAGCCTGGGATGCAGGAGATGGGAGTTCAGGTGCTGCTGGATTTTCATCCAGATCTAGGATGGGATGTAGGGGCTTCAATAAATATGATGTGCCAGCAAAAATTTGGGATGCAATCCCTCTGCCGTGGGGCTGGGACACTTTTCTTCCCCACATGAACACCTGGTAGGAGTGGGGGACAAAACCCCTCTCCTAGGCAGGATCTCCCCTGGAGCTGAGTTTTCCAGAGGCTGGAGGAAAGTTGTGTGTGAACAGGGGTGACAAAGAAATTTAATGACTTCGTCTCCTGGGGGATTTTGAAAGTGATGGGTGTTTTCAGTGACTGATTCTTCTTTTTAAAAAAGGAGATTCCAGGAGGGAATCATCCCTCCAAAAGCCAATTTCTGTGCTCATCGTGGCTGCCTCTGCTTCCAAAGAGGAAAAACAGTCCCTGCTGGAGGGTCAATTCATCTCCTGTGAACTTTGATGTCTGCAGGAAAGCAGATGAATCACACTTGAAAATTCCTGCTTCTCCCAGGTGACTCCAAGAGAAGCTGGAGTGACTCCCCAAGGTGTTCTCCTGCTCCACAGATATCCTTGGAGAGGTGATGTGGGCCCTCCTCACTCAGGTGTGTGGCATCCCAGGCATAACCTGAACTCAGGGATGAGGGACAGTGGCAGAGATCCCTAGGGGATCTCTGGGTGGGAATGGGAGCTCCTGGATAAATTGTGGGAGCAGTTTGGATCCTGCCAAGTGGCCTGGTTGTCACTTCAGATGCACCAACGAGTTGGGACACGACCCTTTTTAATGAGGTTTGTCTGGTGGGATCTTTGAGCCTAAAGGGGAATTATTCCTGATGTTTTATACTCTGCAAAGTATCAAATCCACTCATCTTTCTGTGTGACTCTTCATCCTCCTCTCTATCCATTTGTCCATCCATCCATCCATCCATCCATCCATAGAATCATGGAATGGTTTGGGTTTGAAGAGATCTTAAAAAATCATCCAGTTCCCAAACCCCCTGCCATGGGCAGGGGCACCTTCCACTAGATCAGGTTGCTCCAAGCCCCTTCCAACCTGGCCTTGGACACTCCCGGAGATGGGGCAGCCACAGCTTCTCTGGGAATTCCATTCCAGGACCTCCTCACCCTCACAGGGAAGAATTCTTTCCCAACATCCCATCTAACCCTGCCCTCTGGCACTGTGAAGTCATTCCTCCTTGTCCTGGCTGTCCAGGCTTATGAAATGGGTTTATGGAACGAATATGGCCCCATTCCAGCAGCAAAGAGAGGGTGATTTTCTCTTTAATGAGTCTCAGTCCACAATTCCAGGGCCAAAAGGTGGCTTTGGATGAACATCTGGATACGCTGGAGTGTCCCTGCATGGAGAGGCTTGGACATGAGCCTGGAGTTTGGACACAGAATTGGATTTTTGCTCAGCTTCAGGTGCTGAATTCTCACATGCTTTACTGGGAGAGAGACTTGGTACCAAAATCTTCACCCCAAGTTTGCAGGACACCTCAAGTCACCCAAAGTTTCACGAGTGATGCTGATTTGGGTTTAGGGAAACCCCAGAGAGTTGTAGGAGAAAAGCTCAGAGGGTGGTGGACACCTCACTAAGCTGCTCTAAGTCTAAGCTGGGTGAGGGGAGATTTAGACTCGGTGTTAGGAAAAAGTTCTTTGCCCAGACGGTGGCTGAACACTGGAATAGGCTCCTCAGGGAAGTGACAGCAATCCTAATGGAGTTCCTAAGCCTGATTGAGTTCAAGGAGTGTTTGGACAATGCCCTCAGGCGCAGTGTGGGATTTTTGGGATGTTCTGGAGGCCAGGCATTGCTCTGGGTGATCATTGTGAGTCGCTTCCAGCTCAGGAGATTCCATGATTCCATGAACTCATTTCTTTTTGTCATTTTCCCTCACCATGAGCTTTCCCTTGAACCCATTCCTGGCTCTACGGGATCATCCCATGAACAGCAACATCCTCAAAAGCTGAAGGGACAGAAATCAAAGCGCTGTCTCCTTCTTACCACCATTAATTACCCCCTTCATTAATGACTTACATTTCCAGTATCCACTGGTCAAGTTTTGCATTTGGATTTTGGAGACTTGGTCCACCCTGAGAGAAGTTTTATCAAACCCAGATATCAGCACGGAGCCGGATTCCCACAGCTCCAGGATGACTCAGGTGCAGTTTCCCACAGATCCAAGTTCTGGCTTTGAATTTCTCAGGATAAGGACACACATTTTAACAAAATAAAAGGGTGGAATTTGTTCATCATGGCTACCCCAGTGAGGAGCAGGCAATTTATTGCCTGTAATTAAAAAAAAATTGTCCTTCTGTGTTCATCCTGCCACAGATCTTCTCTCTCAACCCAGGGACCTCCAGGGGAGCCTCTGCTAAGTCCTTGGAATGGCGAATTCCCAACACATTCTTGTGCAAAAATAGGGAGGGGATTCTGCCCCTCTGCTCCTCACTGGTGAGATCCCACCTGGAATTCTGCCTCTAGCTCTGGGTTCCCCAGAACAGGAAGGACATGGAGGTGTTGGTGTGAGTACAGAGGAGACACCAAGGTGGTCAGAGGGATGGAGCATCTCTGCTGTGAGGGAAAACTGGGAGAGTTTGGTTTGTTCAGCCTGGAGAAGAGAAGCTTTGGGGTGACCTAATTGTGGCCTTCCAGGACCTAATGGAGGTGACAAAAAAAGATGAAAAGATATTTTTTACAAGGACCTGGAGTGATAGCACAAGGAGGAATGATTTCCCACTACCAGAGGGCAGGGTTAGACAGGACATTGGGAAGAAATTCTTCCCTGTGAGGGTGAGGAGGCCCTGAAATGGAATTCCCAGAGAAGCTGTGGCTGTCCCCATCCCTGGAAATGTCCAAGGCCAGGTTGGAAGGGGCTTGGAGCAACCTGGTCTAGTGGAAGGTGTCCCTGCCCATGGCAGGGGGTAGGACAGGATGATCTTTAGGGTCCTTTCCAACCCAAACTATTCCATGATTCCATAAAAAATAAAGGGTCAGCACAGTCCAGAGCACATCAGGAAGCACCTGCCTTTAGCATCAATCCCACCAGCAGCCAGGGATGCTCCTGGATTTGAGTTCTGATGGTGAAAGGGAAGAATTTCTGTGCAAAATCCCAAACAAAAAAAGCAACTTTGTCTTTTGAACACTGCCAGGGATTGTCTCTGTGCCTGTCCTTTGTTTTCTTTTTTCAAATTCTTTGTCCCTCAGAAAAAGGAAAAACAACCTTCCTTCTTCTCTCCATCAGCAAAGGAGGGGGAAAGGGAGGAAAATAATTATGAAAGGAAGAAAAATGCTCCCCATAATTTTTTCTGTTGACAGTGAAATCTCCAAAAATCCCCTGCTTTGCTTTGATGCAGAATAAAAGAATTTTGAGTGACACAGAGACTTTTCTGTTGTTCTGCTCTCCATTATTCATCTCAAAAATGCAGCAGTGAAGAGCCTTTTATTCCTGAGTCTCCACCAGGATTTATGGATCTGGCATTCAGGTCCACCTAGTCAGAAGTCAGGGAAACATGGAATTATTTAGGTTGGAAAAAATTGATTCCAACCATTCCCCCAGCACTGCCAAGGCCACCACTGACCACGTCCCCCAGAGCCACATCCACATGATTTTTCATTCCTTCAGAGATGGGGACTCCACCATTTCCCTGGGCAGCCCATTCCAATGGCTGACAACCCTTTCCATGAGGAAATTCTTCCTGAAATTGATTTAGGAGCTGCTTCCAACACAGCCACTGCTTTTCAGGGGTGTTCTTCTTCTTGTCTTCCAGGGCCAACTGCACCCTTTAATTCCAAAGGTGTTTGGTGATGGAGTCAGGCTGTTGGAACAGGCTGGGGCCCACAGGGATCCATGTTCCAGGGATCTCTCCAGGTCAGTGGAGTCCCAGTCTCCTCCCTGCACTACTCTACTTCATGGAATCATGGAATGGTTTGGGTTGGAAGGGACCTTAAAGATCATCCTGTTCCAACCACATGCCATGGACAGGGACACCTTCCACTACCCCAGGTTGATCCAAGCCCCATCCAACCTGACCTTGGACACTTCCAGGGATGGGGCAGCCACAGCTTCTCTGGGAATTTCATTTCAGGGCCTCCTCACCCTCACAGGGAAGAATTTCCTCCCAATATCCCAATTCTTCCTGGGGAAGAATTTCTTCCCAAAATTCCCTCCCTGCACTACTCTGCTTCATGGAATCATGGAATGGTTTGGGTTGGAATGGACCANTGATTTTTCATTCCTTCAGAGATGGGGACTCCACCATTTCCCTGGGCAGCCCATTCCAATGGCTGACAACCCTTTCCATGAGGAAATTCTTCCTGAAATTGATTTAGGAGCTGCTTCCAACACAGCCACTGCTTTTCAGGGGTGTTCTTCTTCTTGTCTTCCAGGGCCAACTGCACCCTTTAATTCCAAAGGTGTTTGGTGATGGAGTCAGGCTGTTGGAACAGGCTGGGGCCCACAGGGATCCATGTTCCAGGGATCTCTCCAGGTCAGTGGAGTCCCAGTCTCCTCCCTGCACTACTCTACTTCATGGAATCATGGAATGGTTTGGGTTGGAAGGGACCTTAAAGATCATCCTGTTCCAACAACATGCCATGGACAGGGACATCTTCCACTACCCCAGATTGCTCCAAGCCCCATCCAACCTGACCTTNCCAGGCGAGACCCCACCTGCAGAGCCACCTCCAGCCCTGGGATCCACCATCAGAGTTGCTGGAGCAGAGATCCATGGAGATGATTCAAGGGTTGGAGTCCCTCTGCTCTGGAGCCANTTCCTACCAAGCTGCAATACTCAGTGTGGGAGAGGCAGGAATCCTGCTCCAGGATGTGTCTGTTTTGGATTAATGTCCAGCTGAAATCCAGTGACAGGCAAAGATTCTGTCCTTCTGCCCTGCCCAGCTGAGACCCCACCTGCAGAGCNGTTTCCTATCAAGCTGCAATACTCGGTGTGGGAAAGGCAGGACTCCTGTTTTGCATTAATGTCCAGCTGAAATTGGTGTCCAGTGACAGGCAAGAATTCTGCCCCTCTGCCCTGCCCAGGCGAGACCCCACCTGCAGAGCCACCTCCAGCCCTGGGATCCACCATCAGAGTTGCTGGAGCAGAGATCCATGGAGATGATTCAAGGGTTGGAGTCCCTCTGCTCTGGAGCCAGGGTGGGAGAACTGGGAATGCTCACCTGGAGAAGAGGAGGCTCCAAGGAGACCTCAGAGCCCCTTNGGTTGGGTGGGGCTTGGAGCAACCTGGAATAGGGGAAGGTGTCCCTGCCCATGGCAGGGGGTTGGACTGGATTATTTTTAAGGTCCTTTCCCACCCAAACTATTCCATGACCATCAAAGATGGGACTTAAACCCTTTTCCTGGGAGCGCTCATTGAGCAGGATCTGTGGAAGGCTGGGAAAACCTGGCAGGGAGCAGGGCCTGAGCCAACCCGGGGTCCAGTTTTAAGTTACTGCTGCTTAGGGGCAGAAATAGCTCCTATTAAGTTGCATTTCAGGATTTGGAGCCAGAAGATTGAGGTCACATCCACAGAGCCGGACCTGGTGTTTTGTGTCCTCTGCAATTCCAAGATCTTTCCCCAAGAGCCATCCTGGGAATGGCATCCCCCTCCTCTTGCCCTCTTGGGACACAACCTCTTCCAGGGGGGTTTTGCTGCCTGATGTTCCACCTGGCAGGAAAACATGGGTGTGGGAAATGGAAAATTATCTCCTGCCTCAGTTTCTCTACGTGGAGAAAGGGAAGATTTTCCCCATCCCATAAGGGCTGGTACATCCCACTAGGAGCTGGTGGGAATGACACTAAACACCAGCATGGAGCTGCTCTTTGAAATCACCCTGCTCTGCATGGAAAGAGAATTTTCCTCCATGGAGAGGGGCCAGGCATCCCTGGAAAGGGGCAAGTTTAAAGGTCAGGGATATGGGCTGGATCCAGGACAAAATCTTTTTCCTCCACCACCTGCTCTTGCTAGAAGGATAAAAAGTTTCCTCTCTGCCTCCCTGGTTGTCATCCAGCCTCATCCCAGAGCCCAACTCCATGGGCACTCTGGGACATGTGAAATGTCTGGCCAGGATCTTCCTGCTCTCATGTGCTGATTTCCACATGGATGAACCCCACTGCAAAAGCCCCTCTGGAAGTGCTTATCCCACCTCCCCAGCCAGAAGAAATGATGGCAAAAACTTCCAGGCCTTAAAGGATTCAGGAAATTCTGATGGCCTCATTCATCTCCACATGGAATTAATTTCAGGCAGGGATGGGAAGATCCTTGTCAGTGGACAATGTTGCAAAAGGGGAAACCTTAAAATCATGAAATGGTTTGGGTTGGAAAGGACTTTGAAGACCATCTTACTCCACCCCTCTGCCATGGGGGACACCTTCCACTATCCCAGGTTGCTCCAAGCCCTAAACTTGGGATGGGGCAGCCACAACTTTTCTGGGAAACCTGTGCCAGGGCCTCACCACCCTCACAGGGAAGAATTCCTTCCCAATATCCCATCTGCCCTCTGGCAGTGGGAAGCCATTCCTTCTTGTCCTATCACACCGTCCCTTACCCAAAGTCCCTCTCCAGCTCTCCTGGAGCCCCTTTAGGCACTGGAAGGGGCTCTGAGGTCTCTCGGGAACCTCCTCTTCTCCAGGCTGGATATTCTCAGCTCTCCCAGTCTCCAGAGCAGAGGGGCTCCAGCCTTTGGAGCAGCTCTGTGGTCTCCTCTGGACTTACTCCAGCACCTCCACATCATCCTGATACTGGAAGTTTCTTGCTCATCCTCTGCTTTTTGGGCTGAGGAACCATTTCCATATCGTCACATCAATGCTTTCCTCATCCAGACGTACTCCAGGATCACTTTTCCTATTTCTCACTGCTCCTGAAGGGATTCTGATTTTTGGGAATTGCACTGCTCCCACCTCTCTGCCCAGATTTCTCCTCTTTGCTCCTCTCACGACACATGAAGAGAACTGAGGGTGTCCTGGGAATGGTGTCCGTGCATCTCCAAGGCCGTGATGGCAGAAAGATGGATTATCCCTCTCCTAATCATCCCAAGGTGAATTCATGCCATCCATGGATCGGTGCGTGCCCATTCCTCGGTTTTCCAAACCACTTTTGCAGGGAAGGTGATATCCAGATCTCCAGGGTGCTCTGGGGATCTTTGAGGAGCTCCAGACATCAGTGACACCCTTGAGCTTCCTGAACTCTTCCCTCTTCACCTCTCGCCATCCTCCCATCCTCACAGCCGTGTCAGAGGACTCCAGAGGCGGCCATTCCCGTGGAAGCAGCCACTTGAATTTCCCCCTTTTCCCTCAAAGTGATTTTTCTCCCACTTCCGCGCAGCGTGTGGAGGGAATTTTCGCACCCGTAAACACTTTGCGCCGCTGGCTCCCGGCTAATTGAGTCTGACAGTTCGTGTAGTCAGCAGCTGAATGGTGTCACTGGGAATTAGGCTGCCGGGATAGACTGCCAGGAGCAAATTACTTTGTCACTTCTCAGCTGACTCGAAAATATGGGGCTTTTTTTTTTTTTAAATTCTTCTTTTTATTTTTGATTTTTTCCCCCCCAGGTTTCAGTTTAGTTTCGGAGGTTTTGTGTGAGAGCATTTGAAGCCCCACCCTAACCCGAGCCTGGTTTGTTTAAGGAGCATTTTCTTGTTGGTAACAAACTCTTCTCTCCTCCTGAACCCCCCCTGGAATGTTTATGGAGCGGGTTCTGGAAATGGTTTTTAAAGGGGATCCAGGGGGATTGAAGGGAAGTGACTCAGAGAGCGGGAAAGGGATTAAACACATCCCTCCTCCTCCTCTCTGTGGTATCCATCCAATGCCAGGGATCCATCACTCATCCATCCACCTCCACCAAACAGCTTCCACTTATTTTCTCATCTCCCTGACACGTTCCTTTTGCTGTGCAGGATTCCAGGACTGAGTCCAGTTGCCAACTGCTTATCCATCCTCCGGCTGTGGGGTGTCTCTGGTCCATCCTTATTTGTCCATTTGCTGAGTTTATCCCTTTATCCTTTCCCAGATTCCTCCCACGATGCCATGATCCCATGTTGGGATGGTTGTCAAGGTCTCCATCCTTCCCTTTTGAGGTCCTGTTGGAAAATTGGTTGTTGGATGTGAAAAGCTGTTGTTTGGATATCGTGCATCTGCTGGGGGCAATGCAATTCCAGCCTCTCTGAAAAAAACGGGATGAGTGGGATTTTAACCAGTCAAAAGCAGGTAATTCCTGAGCTGACAGAGACAAACCCTGTTTCAATGTCCCATTGAGGCCAACCTGGGCTCTCCCAAACTCTGTCACCTGTCACAATCACGTCCAGTTGGGGTTTTTTTCCTTGAAAACCTTCTTCTTTTTCCATGCCAAACCTTGGAATGTCATCCAGATCAGCTCAAGGCCAGAGAAAGCCATGGAGCTACTTCCCAGCTCCATGTGACTGGAAGTGAAGAAGAGCCCTGGACCAGGTTCATCCAGCTGGAACATTTTTCTGTAGAAGATCCAAAGTTTTTGGTTCTATTAAATTAATCCTACACTGGAAGGGCTTTTCATCCAGGCGGGAATGAGGCAAGGGTCAGTGCACTTGATTTTTGGGGATCTTTTGGTTATTTTTTATGAAAGACATTTCCACTCCCTGACGTTTCTTCATCCTTAGCCCAGCACTGCTCGTGCAGTGCTGCTCCAGAGACAATTTGCATTTTTCCAGGTGTGATCCCACTCCCTAAAAATCATGACTTCGCATTTATGGTGACAAAACAACACTTTTTTAATGATTATCACCTGTGCAACATCTCCCTCCACTCTCCCTTCCTGTCATCCTGGGGCTGAGGGTACTCTGAATGTTCCTCTCTCAGATCCTTCAGTACTTTGGATTCGTGAGTCACTGTGGCAAATTTCATAGGAATTGTTTATTAAAATCTTTAACTTAAGCTGTCGACTAAATTGAAATGCTGTTAAACCTTTAGGCTTAAACTGCTGGGCAAGCCCAGGGCTCAGTTTAGCAACAAGGTGTGGTCTGAAGCTTGTGCCTCAATGGGATGGTTTTCCTTATTCCTTTTTATCCTCACCCTTTTCCTTGCACTCCCCAACACCCCTCCCTGCACTTCCAGGGGGTGATTTTCTATCTCTCAGTTTCTCCAAAGCCTAAAGCACCTGGACACCAATATTCCCTACCAGAGAGGAACCCAGTGGCCAGGACCTTGCAGCCAGGTCCTGCTGCAAGACCAGAAAAACTGGGATAATCCTACCTGGAAGAGCCAGGCTCATCCTGGACACATGGCAGAGATGCTGCAGGAGGTAAATCCTCCATGGAAACTCCAGCTCTGGCTCTGCTTCCCAACAATAAATCCAAGTTTAATTCTCAAATTGCCTGGGCCTCCCTCCTGCCAGGCTCTGGCTCCTGCACAAATTGTCCATCAACCCTAAGTGGGATTTCTTGGCCACACACAAAAAAAGAGGCGCCACGGCTGCCATGGAGGGGGAAATAAATGCTGGGGTGGGAGTGTGGGATGGGGCTGCTGGGGTCTTTCTGGATGTTTTTGGCCAGGTCCTTTCTCATGGGTGTTTTGGAAAGAAGTCATTATCCACTCAGCCTGTCGGGACGGATCCTCTTGATCCCATTTAGCTGGAGCTGGGAGCTCCCACCCCTGTTTTGGGGAAGAAACCGCAATTTCTGCCCATTTCCAGTGGATTGTGGACTCCTGGCTGGTTGGCTGGGTGTTCCAAGGTCTGGAACACCTAAAATCCTGGAATGGTTTGGGTTGGAAAGGATCTAAATGATCATCCAACTTTCTGCCATGGGCAGGGACACCTCCCACTGTCCCAGGTTCCTCCAAGCTCCACCCAACCTGGCCTTGAACTGGTCTGGATTTGTCTCCCAGGCCAGACAGTTTTGTTGGAGTGTCTAAAAGAGCTGACTATCCTCCAGGATGCTGCAAGTCCTCCCATTGGTCCTTCAGGTGCAAAAAATCTTGTCTGGATGGCCAGGAGAAGGGAAAAACCTGGAAGATCATCCCATCCAAAGCAGGAATTTTGTCTTTGCCTTTGTCCATGGCCTGCCCAAGGCAGGAAGATCGTGGTGACCTGATCCCTGGGAATTTGAGAAGGTGGGTAGGGATTCTGCCCCTCTGCTCTCCTCTGGCAGGATCCCACCTGGAATGTTGCATCCAGCTCTGGTGTCCCAGCACAGGAAGGATGTGGAGCTGTGGAATCGAGTCCAGAGGAGGCACCAAGATGATCAGAGGGATGGAGAACATCTGGAAAGGCTGGGAGGGTTGGGAATATTCAGCCTGGAAAAGGCAAGTTTCGGGGTGACCTGCTTGTGACCTTTCAGGACCTGAAGGGGGTGACAAAAAAGATGGAGAGGGAATGTTTCCAAGGATTTGGAGTGACAGGACAAGGGGAAATGGCTTCTCACTGACAGGGAGTAGGGTTAGATGGGATATTGGGAAGAAAGGAAGTTTCACAAGCAGATGGAAGGATGAGCCTGATGGCTCCAAAAAGGAGAAGACATCCCTGAAAAGCAGCATTCCGAGGGATTTGTGAGCTCTCACCTTGTTTATGCAACTGTTGTAGGCAAATCCAAATCTAACCACGAATTTTGGTCTCTAATTCCTCTTGGAAGGGGTGGAACGACGTGAGGAGAATGAAGGATATTTCACAAATCTGGCAACGTTTGGGGTGCTCCTCAACTGCTCCTACAGAGCAGAACCTTCCATCTTTCCAAGATTCCTTCTTATTTTGGTGGCCACTTATTCCTTTCCAGCACCCAGGGATGGAGGCACCTCTGGCTCCAGGGAATGCTGATGTGAGTGGTGGGTGCTCAGACCTTCCTGGGACCCATGGGAGGGATGGTTTGGAGGTTGGATGACCTTGGGAGGGGAAGAACAACTCCAGCCTGTCAAGAGAAGGGCTGTGTTTTTTGGGAAAGAGCCAAAGGAAAACTGATCAACAGAGCATGGGTGAGAAAACGAGACACCCAGAATAGCTCCGGGTCTGGTTCTGTGCCTCACTGGGAAAATCTGAACATCCACAGGATTTTCCTTTCTGCCTGTCTGCTTTTCTATCCCCATGGGGGGCTCTCCTGATGTGCCAAGGTCCTGGGACCCTGTGACAAGGCCATGGCACCTCCAGCCACGGTCCCTGGGAGCTGCAGAGCCTGGGAGAACAATCCCTCAGGAAGAACAGAGCTCGGGCCAAGTTTTTTAAATGGCATTTTTCTTATCAGGAGGATTAATCCTCATAAATTTGTGTGGAGGGCACTGTGGAATCTGCATCTGGGGTTTAAATGTGCCCATCCTTGTGGCATTCTGCCCCACGGAGCACCTGATTTTCCCTGCGCAGGGCAGTGACCTCACCAAATTGAATTTTCCCTTCCCTTTTTGCTCTACTTCCCCCATATCTCCCCAAATCCTTGTTGTGCCCTGCACCAGTGCACAGTGCAGGGAGTTTTGGGGCTCTATGTCCTGGTAAACTCAGATTTTGCAACGAATCTTGTCCCTTCCATCAGGGACTGGAAATAATTCCCTGTGCACCAGTGAAGCAAATCAATCAGGGAGGGATGGGGGGGAACAGGGACTTTGTGGAACAGAGCCCAAATCAACTCTGGATATAAAGTCCTGCCCAGAAAGAAGCAGGAAGTTTTGAGGAATGATTAGAGGGGGAAACGAAGAGCAAATTACCCCCAGAGCAGGAATGGGAAGCACCCCGGGGCTGGCTGGGCTCCTTGGATTTCTTTATTCCCGGGACTCTCCCAGCTGGGGCCTCCAGGCGATGAGTTCCTCACTTCTCAGTTTTGGGAGCACATGTCATGGTTGAGGTTCATTAATCTCCCCCCCTGCCAGCGTCCTTGATGAGTGATTTTAATTTTGCTGCCTCTCGGGTTACCCTGAGCCGTGAGGAGGTTTAAAAACATCCCCGGGTTGGGGCATTTTGATTTTCTCATTTAGGATCGAGGTGCAGCCTCTCTGAGGGTGGATCCTACTCCTTCACTCTGCAGCTGGGATGGCAACACGGGGAGATTCCAGATCCCTGAGAATCAGTTTTGCACAGGAGCAGCCTTGGAGGTGACTTAAAGGTCACATCGGATGGAATTCTGCCCTGTTTGCCACCGCTGAAAGGGCTCTGACACATGAGAAGAAGCAGCATCCTCTAAAAACACATCAGAGCCAGCCCTATCCCAGAAAACTTCATCCTTGTCCTGCATCCCCTTGAATTCCATGCACACAAGAATCCCTGTAGGGCCACAGCCACACACACACAAAACCAGGAGCCGTCTCTGCTCTCCTCCCCCTGCTCAAGCACACTCGTTTTCCTGGGAAAATCCCTCTCTTCGGGTTTCTTCAGCCTCGCAGCCTTTAGGGGTCACTCCTAGCAAGATTTCCATCATTTCCCTGCAGCCTCACAGGGCGGAAATGTCCTGGAAGAGCCAGCGGTGGCATCAGGACTCCTGGCGTCTCAGCGTGTCTTGTGCTGAGTGTTCCCAGTTTCCTGTGGCTTTACCTGGGCATGATCCTTCCCTTCTCTTCTCCTGAGGAAGGAGGCAGATGGAAACTGCATCCTCCCTGGCTCCAGAAGGTGAAGGATGAACAATCCAGGGCATTCAACGCCGGTGTCATTTTGGGATGAAAAACCTCGCAGGGCTGCTCTAAGGACATCCCAGATTCCATCTCCATGCTGTCCAGCTTGAGACGGGCTCAGTAAGGAGGGATGAACTGGCTGGGAATGGGAATATCAGCAGGGACCATGCACCTTTCCCAACATGACACAGAGCAGGGATTTGCCTGCTTTGTTCCCTCGGTGGCTGCCACTGGCGACATCCAGAGTGACAATTCCAGCATCGGGAGACAATGTTCCTGGGCAGTGCAATTTGATCATCTTCTCTTTTTCATTGGCCCCAGGCCTGAACATTCTGTCTCCAGGAATTTGAGGTGGGAGTTTGGCTCTGAACAGCCTGATCTGGTTGAAGATATCCCTCACCTCGCAGTGGGACCAAGTTGTTCCAAGACCCATCCAACAGGGACACTTCCAGGGATGCATCAGCCACAGCTTCTCTGGGAATTCTATTCCAGAACCTCACTACTCTCACGAGAAAGAATTTCCTCCCAATATCCCATCTATCCTTGCCCCCTGGCAGTGGGAAGCCATTCCCCCTTGTCCTGTCACTCCAGACCCTTTTCTGAAGTCCTTCTCCAGCTCTTCTGGAGCCTCTTTAGGCACTGGGAGAGGCTCTGTGTCCTCCCTGGAGCCTTTTCTTCTCCAGGTGAGCTCCCAGCCTGTCTCCAGAGCATTCTCTATCCCTGCATATCCTTCCCCCCTGAATCAGCAGCCCCCCATAACCCTCAGGGAATGGTTATCACCCTTGGAGAAGCAGTTCCCATCCTGGGAAGGCAACATTCCCACTGGCACAACACTCAAAACACCCAGAGATCCCCTCCAGCTCCCAAACTTTAGGCTCCAGTGATGTCAATGGGGTTGTCAGGCACAGAGGGATGGCAGGAGAGGAAGAGGATGCAAAGCCAGCATCCTCTTGGGATTCCCATTGACTGGATTTCCTGGACAGCCCAAAAGCCCAAATAAAGGGAATTGTTCAATAACGAGAAATAGACAATGGGACTCCACAAAGTGTCAGAGCCAGACACATCCAGCAGCAGCCAGAGGCTGGCTCAGGATCCCCACTAGCTCCCAGAGGAGAAGTGGCTGTGGAACAGGGAAAGGCCAGGAAAACTGGTGCTGGTACCAGTTTGCCAAGGACAGTTTGGGCTGTCCCAGGCCCTGAAAGTGAGACAGTGGCTCCTGGCAGAGCTCCAGGACTGGAACAACAGCACTGGAGTGGGAAGGCTGTGGCAGGAGGGATATCCTAGGGCTGTCCATGTGTCCTTGACATGGGATACAGGAAGATGTAGCCATGCATGTGTAGGAATGGTGGGATGGGAGATCCAACAGCCTGGGAAAGGGACAGGCAGCATTTAAAACCCCACTGCCACATCCCTGGAAGTGTCCAAGGCCAGACTGGGTGGGGTTTGGAGCAACCTGGTCTAGAGGAAGGTGTCCCTGCCCATGGCAGGAGGGTGGAACTTGGTGATCTCGAAGGTCCCTTCCAAACCCAAATCATTCCATAATGATTATATGGAAAGCAGGGAGATGGAGGGATGTGGTGAGGTCTGATTTGCTCTCTCTCAGTGTTGCAGTGACCCTTAGTGTCACTCAACTGTCCCCTCCAGATGAGTGATTGTCCTGATCCCACAGCCCTGCCTCTGGTGCTGAATGATCCAATTGATGCCTGAAGTTTTAGTTTTCATGTATTTCAGATTCTGTGCTGCCCAGGGGTGGAGTTCTGAGCCTCATATTAAGTGTTAGTCAGCTCTCTTCACAGAGTAGGGAGACAAAACAAATCCTTTTCTTGCTGGAGATCAAGGACAACTTTCAGGCCGAACAGCACAAACAACAGTGGACCGAAGCGAGGAACAAGAAGGATGGGACCTCACAACCAGAAGATCTAATTGGACAATTAAACCCCAATATGCAAATGGACCAAACCTTATAAAAATGTAAGACTTTGTGACCGGTCAGCCATTTTGTGACCATTCTTAGTCCACCTTGGGTGTAGTCCTGGTCAGGCCCTGCGCTGCCCAAGGTGTATCCTGGAGGACTTTCAATAAATACCTAATTTATACACTAGCTCTGTCCAGCCTCTGTTTCAGGTCAGCCTTCCCACGGCATCAAAATTAGGTGGAATTCCACTGATCCTAGCCCCACCTGTCCCTCCAGGATGAAACCTTAGCTCGGTGTTGGGCCTTCTGGCTGTGCTCGTTTGGACCCTGATGGATTTTGTCCCCCTGCCTGAGCAGGGATCTGGCGCTGGAGCCTCGCGTCTCCCTGTGCCAGGTCCCGGCGGTGTAAGTGGATCCTTGCAGCTTGTTATGTTTCCCAGCACAGTCTGTGCCGGTTAATTTGTACCTCCAGGAATTTGGAGATGCTCCTTCCAGCAGGGAGGCCCCTGGGTAAGACGTGGCACCTTCTCTCCATGACGTAAGACCGCCCCGAGCCAAATAGCTCCGCACGCCCCAGCACGGATCATGGAATCGTTTCAGCTGGAAAACTCCTTTAGCACCATCACATTTCCTGCTGTAAAAACTGCACCTTGAAACTTTCACCCTTCTCCACCCTGGGGATGTGAAAGTTCATTATGGAGGTGCAGGAATGGTGAGAATAATGACAGTGCCTTGTGGTTGGGGTGCTTCCTTTGGGATAACTCCATGCTCTGTGGGATCTCCCGCTGCAGGACCACTGGTAGCCCTGGGGGAAGCCCGTGGGTGGGGGCTGAGGTCCCAGCAGGAGGTGGGGATGCATCAGGTGTCAGGCCTGGGTGCCAGCCAAGGTGTCTTCTAACAGCACCCCGGGGGCCTGGCGCTGCCCTCGGGGCGAGGGAGCCAAGTGCGAGGTGCCCTCAGGAGGGGAGGGACAGCTCAGGGACAGGCAGGGGACATTTGAGAACCAGCTCCCTGCACCCCAGGGGGTCCTGGCCGAGATGGAGCTGCCAAGCAGGTCAGGAAGGATGGACACCTCCCCTCTCCAGCACTGGGAAAGGACCAAACTTTCCCAGTTTGTATTTTTGTATGGCTTGGATGAATGTCCAGGCATCTGGAGGATGGTTTGGAGCAGCCTTCCCCCTGGAGTCAGGCGCGTGGTAGATTTGGAGCCTGAGTTTCCCTGCAAAATCCCACAAATTTCCCCACAAATCCTGTCTGGGATCTTATCCTGTTCTTTACAATTCCCGAAGGTTCCTCCTTTTGCTGTTTCCTTCTCCCCCCATCCCTGACCTACCTGTGCTCAACAGGGTCCGCCTGAAGTGCTGATGTTTCTCTGCCAAGGCCTTTCTTGTCACTCCAAAGGTTTTTATCCTCATCCCATTTCCTGGTTTTCTCCCTGAATGTATCCCTGAAGTGGTCCCTCCTCCATGAGGTAAGTCCAAGGTGTCTGTAGAATTCTTTGGGTTGGAACAGAACTTTAAAGGTCACGTAATCCCAAACCCACTTGGCTTCATTTAACTTGTTCAAGAAATCATGGAATGATTTGGGTTGGAAGGGACCTTACAGATCATCTTGTTCCATCCCTCTGGCATGTCCCCCTGCAGGGACACCTTCCACTATCCCAGGTTGCTCCAAGCCCTGTCCAACCTGGCCTTGGGCACTTCCAGGGATGGGGCAGCCACAGCTTTTCTGAGGAATCTGTTCCCATGCCTCACCACCCTCACATGGAGGATTTTTTTCCTGATATCCAATCTAAACTTACTTTCTGCCAGTCTGAAGCCATTCTCCCTTTTCCTGTCATTCCAGGCCCTTGTAAATCGTTCCTTTCTGTCTTTTTGTAGATCCCTTCAGGTACTGGAAAGCTGCAATTAGATCACCTTAAAATCTTCCCATTTTCTTGTTTTATGGTCATCCAGACCCTCCCATCTGAGATTTCATCAGGGTTAAACCAAGCACCAAATGAATCATTCCTGGCTCTTTTTGCAGGAGTGTCCCCATCATCCCACCCTCAGATCGGAATTCTGTGGAGACTGTTAATTATAGCTGCAATTCCCTCTGGAATAATGACTATCCCCTGTCCCCTCACTGGTCCTTTGTGCTCCCACATCACCCTCCCTCCCCCAGCAGCATCTCTCTCCAGCAGGGAAGTCTAAAATCCAGGTCTCCCGAAGGAAGTGGAATCCCAAGGGTCATTTTCTCCCCTGCAGATGCTAAATCGTGCTCTGCTGACTGCTGGAAAACCTTTCCCTCCCCCTCCCGATCCAAGCAGAAGTTTTGCAACAGCAGCAAATCCCTTGATAACCCGCCTGTGCTGGAAGCAAAGCCCTCCCCAACTCAGCGCACCAAGAAGTGCAGAACATCAGCTTCCGTGATATCCCTCTGTTTCCCTCTTTTTCTCGGGAGCTCCAGGCAAGGGACAGACTTCTGAGCCAGGCTCTTTCTTCAGGTCCTAATTCAGGGCCCTTTGCAAAAGGATTAGTTTCTGTTTGAAGGGTTTTTTTTCCTGCTCCGGGGTAGTATCCAGGCAGGAGAAGCCAGCTAAGGGAGAGAGGAGCCTCACAGAGTCCATTTCCACTCCCTTTTCCCAGTCAAACTGGCAGCCCAGGATGGATCAGTGGGACCAGGGTGTTGGACCCAAGATCTCTCTGCTCTTCTCTGAAGGTTGACTTGGGGCAGGTGAGAAGAAAAGTGGGGACTCAACGTATCTGTACCTCGCCCACTTCCAGCTGACTTCCAGGTCCCTCCATATCCTCTCACCCTTCATTTTTCTCTGGATGGGACTTCTCCATCCCCACTGTTGGTTTTCTATTCCCAGCCCCTATCAACAGTTCCCTGACCCTCGTGCCAAGTGCATGGTCCAGCCCATTTTGGTGCTGCCAAACTGCATCCCAAATCCCAGTGGCTCCATCCACGTGGCTTCTTGGGGCAGCTCCAAACTCCCTTTTGGGAACAGCCTCACCCAGCAGTGGTGCTGGAGATTTTATCCATAGTCCCTGCTGCCTGAGCATTTTCCATGCTTTGCAAGCCAAGCTTCTCACTTTTTCCAGCAGAGAGAGATCCATGTTCTTGGGCACAGCACATGCTGGATCTCCACGGATCTCCATCCACAAGATTAAATCCAGTAGTGAACCCATAAGTTGATCCATGGCTTGTTTATCCTCATTGTTGGCTTCTGGTGGAAACTCCTGGCTCGAAGCCTTACATCCAGATCTTGTGCTAGTTTAGGAGAAAGGATTGCAATTCCAAGGATAGGCCTGTGGACACTAAATCAGCTGTGAGAAAGCCCATTTCCATATTTTCCAGACATATCTTCATCTGGGCTCTGATGTTTAGTGCAGTTTAGGACTGTTCTTTTACAAAGCAAATTCCTGCAGAAGGGTTTGATGGAGACTGGGATCATCATCCCAAAGCTGAGCTTGAAGGAGCAGGAGAGAGAGACAGCCCCTCTCACAATTCCATGGATTCCACAGAGGAGGGTTGCTTGTGCTTTCCTGCTGTTTTGTCCCTGCTCCTCTGTCCTTCCACATTGTCCCAATGATCTCAAGCATTTCCAATCTCAGGGAGTCCTCCCAAGGAGGGACACTTGGGTTGTGCTGTCTGGCTGCTTTTCTGACCTTGCCCCTTATGGATTCATGGTTGGACTCAGTGATCTTAGAGGTCTTTTTCAGCCTAAAGGATTCTGTCATTTCCATGGTGATTCCTGTTTCTTCTTCCTTGTTCTTCTCAGGTTTTTAGTGCTGGTGGGAAGCAATTGTTGCAATCCTGAAGCTTCTGCAGGGCCGCCACCAGCCACGTCTCCATCCTCCCACATTCACATCCTGAATTCATAGCACAAAATCATGGAATGGGAAGCAACCATTACGGTATCAAAGCTTTTCCAGAGCCACCACCAGCCACCTCTCCATCCCCCACATTCACATCCTGAGCTCATGGCACCAAATCACAGAATCTCCTGAACTGGGAGGATCCCACAAGGATCATTGAGTCCAACCCCTGTCCGCGCACAGGACAACCCCAACAATCCCACTGTGTCTAACTCCATTATTATCTAAATTGCTGGACGTTTCTGAACTGCCCAGAAAGTGCTACCTTTGGCCAAAACCAATTTAAACCCTCATCTCAAATCCCTGTGGTCCCACAACAATTGAGTGGCTCCATCAGGTGAATGTTTTCCCATTTCCGTCCTGCCCAAAGGGAAGAAACCTCCGGCTTTTATCTTTGAATAAACCTACCAACACCCTGTGGAATTTCCTTCCCTCCCTCCACAGCTTGCTGCTCTGGCTCTTCCTGCTCTCCAGCTGAGGCGAGTGCAGCCTTGGGTCAAGTGTAATCATTTTTATAGAGCTGGGGATCAATAACTGCTGGAGAGAAATGCTGTGTGTCAGAGTCCCCTCGGATCCTGGAAAACCAAAGGAACGCTACATGTAAGAGCACTTACTGTATTACTGCTGCAGGCGGATGGAGCTCCGTGCCAGAGGCTTGGCAGAGCTTTGGAAGTGCTGGAAGGATTCATGCCCAGCCTCTCTGGGAATGGGGAGAACATCCCTGCCTTGCACAGCACCCTCCCTTCTTCCCATCTTTCCCAAGGAACATCACCGTTTTACAAACACCAGCTGCAAGAGCACCTGGGAATCAGTGGCTTCATCCCAAGCTGATGGATAAAGCAAGGAAAATATGGATACACAGATTTAACACCATTCTGCCCCAAAACTTCTCTTTGGGAAGTTTTTTTTTTTATGGTTTATGGTTTTTATTGCCTGTTTGGGTCTGGTCTGCTGCTGTGGGCTGCTGGAAAAGCTGGAATTTCCAGGGACAGACACCTAGATCCAATCCCTGCAAAACCCTGTGGGACAAGGTGTTGGATAAATGTCAACAGAAAAACTCTGGGAATAATCTAAGATGGCTAAAAATTCCCTTGGGATGGAACCAAACTTAATTTGGGTAATTGGTGGCTTGAAGAGCAGGAAGTGAGGATGAAATGGAAGTGCCATCGGGTGTCCTTTTTCTCTCACATGACACTTCCTTGGTGATCTGTGGGTTGTTATGGATGTGTGGGATTTGTCCAAGCATTCCCAGAGCCTTGTCACCCGTGTCTTTTGCCTCCTTCTCCTTTTCCCATCTCTGTCGCCTCTGTAGTTATTCCAGTGGAGCTGAGCTCAGGAGATCAGTGAGGGAGTTTTCTAAGAAATTCTTGTTCTGCATGGAGAGGAAGAGCTTGAATCCCTTTCCCCACCTTATTAATGGTTGAGCTGTCCCAACTATCCTGAGGATGAATCCAGCTTTAGCCCTCCATAGCCTGGCCCAGCTTAATTTGGGAAATGGAAATTGATGCTTGGCTTGGTGAGATGCAGCATCATCAGCTTAGTGTAGGAATCCAAGGAATGAGCAATTAGTCATGGATGGGACTGTCACCCATCCCTGGGTGCCTTTCTCTCTCTTCCTGGTTTTCCATGGTGGTGGTTTTGTGTCCCTGCAGTGGGAGTGGAGGGACTGGAGAAGCAGAGATCATTGCCAGGTATATTGAGTCTCTCTGGGTTAGAATTAGGGCTTGCACAGGAGGAATTTTATAGGACAATCCTTTGGAAAGGGAAATTCTGCTCCATTCCAAGAGAGATCAGTTCCTGAGCTATGTCTGCTCCTATCCTGTTGCTCCACACATCAGAATGGGGATAGAATCCTAAAATCCTGGAAGAATTTGTGTTACAGAGGAATTTTAAAGGCCATCCGGTTCAACCGCCCTGCAAGGAGCGAGGAGACCTTCAACCAGATCAGGTTGCTTGGAGCCCCATCCAACCTGACTCTGAATTTTTCCAGGGATGGGGCATCCACCTCCCTAGGATTGTGCCACTATTTTCCCCCCCTTTCCAAGCAGGAAAGCTTTAGGGAGCCTAAATGTTTTAGGTCTGTCTGAGACCTGAAATGCACTGACAGGAGTCAGGGTGGGGTTGGGAACCCATCGATCCCATCTCCATCCATTTCTGGAGAGTTTTTTCCATTCACCCTTCCATACATCCATCAAACCATCTCCAATCCATCCTCTTGGTGCTGCACAGGAAGTTTTGACAGGCGGAGACGGGAAAGTGCCAGGTCATCACTTCTGTTATTGTTGCAGATGAATTTTATGGATGGATATTTACATCTGACTTTATGACCCACTGCTTTCTACTAAGGAAAGATGTTTAAATCCATAGGAAATATCTCCAGGGCCATGGTTTTATCAGACAGGAGAAGTCTGAACAGAGCAGATCTTCAAGCCTGGAATTCCACTGATTCTGTCTCCTTTCAACTGGTGAAATTTCCATGCAGATTCCTTGTGGCAGAGGTTTAGCTCCATTAACATCCTTGGATCACAACTGGGAATGTGCCTCCTCTCCTTCTTTGCCCCCATGAGACCCTTTTAGGACACCTGAACCTTGTACCTGCTCTGACCAAGGCTGGTGTCAGCCATGGATTCATTCCCATGGGATATTTTGCCAGCGAAATCTCCCTCCTCACTTATCCCTGTCCTGCTGGATTGGCAGGTTGAGGTGGGATCTCTTCCTCCACCTGTCTCCCTAAGCCCCCCTTCCCACCTGGATGGTGGCTTTCTGAGTCTGAATCCATCTCCTAAGAACAGGGTGGATTTCTCCTGCTTGTTTCTCATTTGGTCCTCATTCCCTCATCCCTAGTGCCCATGAACTCCATATTCCATCTCATCCTTACCTGGGGGAGTTTGGTTCTTCCATGATGAACAAAAAAGACTAAACTTCACCACCTTCCCTTCTCCTCCTCCTGGCTGGAGCTCTGCTAATGGACATCCAAGTCCTGGCCCTAATCCTGATGGATTCTGGTTGTCCTGAGGAGACCCAGGCTGTGTCCAGGGTACAAACCATGCTCTGGAGTGGGAGATGTTGCCCCAGGGCATCCTGCCCACACAGCTGTCCCCTCACCTGATGTCCCCAAACCACGGTGGCATTGAGCAGCTCACACCATCCGGCTGTGCTCCCTTATAGTCTCCTCAGCTCTGGTGAGGCACATCTGGCTGCTGTGTCCAGTTCTAGGCTCCTCGGGACAGGAGGGACACAGAGCTCCTGGAGAAGGTCCAGAGGAGAACAAAAAAGATGATGAAGGGACTGGAGCATCTCCTTTATAAGGAAAGGCTGAGGGAGCTGGGGCTGTTCAGCCTTGAAAGCAGACACAGCTGAGAGGGGACCCCATTCCTGCCTGTCCCTGTCTGCAGGGAGGGCTCTGAGCAGGGCCCAGGCTCTGCTCTGTGGGGCCCAGCAATGGCACAGGAGGGACAGGCAGGAACTGATCCCAGGAAGTTCCACCTGGACATGAGGCAGAACTTCTTCCCTGGGCAGTGACCAAGCCTTGAACAGAGAGCAGAGAGGGTGTGGAGTCTCCCCCACTGGAGATATTCCAGAATCCTCTGGACACAATCCTGTGCCATGTGCTCTGGGATGACCTTGCTTGAGAAGGGAAATGAGACCACATGATTCCACTGTGGTCTCTTCCAACCTGACCCATTCCATGATTCTGTGATCGGACATCAGTCCAACATCTGGCATGAGCCAGCAGTGACCATGGCCACACCACGGGCAGCTTTGGAGTTGGTGGGGATTTTTCCTTTGTCCCAGGCTGAGGCAGGAATATCCAAACCCACAACCTGCTCTGCAGGCATTGGAAGCAGCAGAAAGCTGGGCACAGCCTCTCCCCCACGGAGCCTGCAGTTAAATATTGACAAGGGAGGGCTGTTTTTAAGGGATGACTGATTTTATGAGCAATCATCAAGGAACGTGGGGATGTCACAAGCTCATCCAATATCCTGTCTCTGAGAGCATCCCCTCCCAGCTGCCTGGGAGGAAGGAGTCAGCCCCTGTAATGGACACTTATCCAATAATTTGCCAAAGGGGGCAGTTTCTTGCTAACCTCAAGTGGTTTGTGTTTGGCGTGTGGCCCGAAACACAACCCTGACATCCCTCATAAATATTTATCCCAGCTGCCGGAGCAGTGGAGGAGATGTTTGACCACATCCAGCCTTTGTGGGAGTTTTCCAAGCACTTGTTTCAGAGAGCCCCCAGTGTGCTCAGGGCAAAGGGCAGCTCCTGAGTCAGCTCCAATCTGCTGCCAGGGAAGCCTCCCGGGAGGAAATGCACCTGGGAATGTGTTAGGGTGCAGCGGCTCCTCTGGATTTGAATACTAAGCAGGGTCACAGCATGGAATATTCAGCCACTGTCCCTAATTGTCGGCAGAGGGTTTGACACCTTTTCTACCTGGCTGCTCCAGAGCCTGGTGGCTTGAGGACACAGGGGCTGGCAGAGGCCAGAGTGATCCCTACAGCAGTGGATGATGCCACCATACCACCAAATGTCACCCTCCAGGGCTCCACCTGTGTGTGTCCAGAGATCAGGGTGGGGATTACCCACCAGGACTGGGAGGCCGTGAAGCAGGGATGAGGCTGGGGCTCCAAAGATCCCATTTTTCCTGTGTTAGAGGTTCTTTTGGCAAGGCGTGAGAATACCCTGGGCTCCATGGCAATGCTCTGTCCTGCCCCAGGGGACCCTACTGTATTTTGTAATACCCAGGATGAGGGACCTGGGACAATCCTCCCATTCCCACTTTGTGGAAATATCACTTTGGTTTCTGCTCCCTGTTTTTCTCCCTGGGGTGCTCTGAGCCTCCCCTCAAGGGGCACACAGTGGGGACCCTGGGCAGATGCCAGCCTTGCCCCTGTCCCAAAGCTGGAGCCTTTCCCCTCCTGTTTTTGGACACATCCAGGCTCATTTGAGGTGTGGGGGTGCAAGGGTTAAGCCCTTGTCCTTTAGGAGCAATGAATTTATCTCATCACTCAGTCCAGGTCCTCCACCCCCAGAGCAGCATCCAAGGAAAGCTTCCCTCCCCCAGCTCCTGGGGGTAGCCAAGCCTGAAGCCCCTCTCGCTTCCCACCAGCGGGAACAATGTTATTCTGCACCGAGGCAATTACCGCCATCTAATTAAAGCCAAGGCGTGTGCCATCCCTCAATGACACGACGGTGGAGGTGGCAGGGAACAGGGGAGGAGGGGAACAGGGAAAGCGGCTGCTCCGCCTTATCCCCCCTCCTTTTTCCAGACCTCCCTCTCTCCTTCCCTGTGGGACTTTGCTGTGGGGCCGCTCCCCAGGAAGCTCAGGAAGCTGGGCAGGAGAGAATGGGAAGAGGGGCAGAAAAGAGATGGATGCCGATGATTTTGCGGGAGGTGCCTCTGGAGCTTAAGCGTGCAAGCTCTGAGGGGGGCTTTGTCCCATCCTCTCCTCCCACCCCTCCCCTGCAACCTTTTAACAGCCACTCAGCTGCAGAGGCTCTTGATTGACTTTAAATGTAATTAAATCGCAGGCACGCCGAGGATAATTCAGGGAGGTTTCATTGCCCGTCGGAGAGAGCGAGGCAGCGGAGACAGAGGGGTGTTAATAACGCACTTTTTATTGCCGAGCAGTTGGAAGAGGTTCAGGGAATTTGTGGAGAGGGAGGAGCCTTGGACCAGGCAGAGGGGATTGGGGTCAGGGAGGGGGAGTCTGGGATTTTTAGATTCAATCCCAAAAGTCCTCAGAGGGATGGGGGTATGTCCCGTGGTCAGTCAGTTGGGGTGTCCCTGCCACATTATCCCATGGGAGGGCTGCGATTTTGGATCAATCCCTAAGGGATCTAAAGGTTCTCCCAGGAAATTAGTGCCAGGAGAAGAGGAAACAGGCTCACATTCTGCCAGGGGAGCTTCAGGTTGGACGTCAGGAAGAATTTCTTCATGGGAAGGGTTGTCAGGCGTTGGATTGGGCTGCCCACAGAGGTGGTGGAGTCACCATCCCTGGATACATTCAAGGAATGACTGGAGGTGGCAGAGGATCAGTTACAGGCTGGACTGGAAGATATTGGAGGTGTTTTCCAAGATTCTGTGAGAATTCTCTGAGAAAAGAGTGAATTCACCTTGCATAGTTAGGAATGCCCAAATGAGGATGAGAATTCCTGTTTATTTCATGGCACCTTGTGGATCCTTGCTGTGTCACATCACATGGGGGGACAACTCTGCTTTAGGTCCTCTGGGTAAACCCAGTTTTTCTGAACACCAAATTGGGTGGTTTTTCCTGAACTGGTCTTTCTGCTGATTTTCCCCACTTGTCTATTTTATCTCTCTCTTTTTTCTTTATTCCACCAGAAATCACTTCTGCTGCTTCCTCTAGAAGATAAACTGGGCAAATACATCCCTTGGGAAGAAGTTCTTTCATGAGTTTAGCGAGGCTTCAGGCTGCCCCAGGTCTGACAGCTCCATGCTTGGCTCGATCCAGGGAAGATCTGGAGAATTCCTAAATGGCAAGGAAAGACCCAGGGGTTCACCTGGTTTGAACCTGCTGGCACATCCAAACATCTTGCTGGAGAAACAAGAAGAACAATCTAGATTTCATCGATAGGGAAAAATTCCCAACAAAAGTGGAGTAGGTTGAAGGTGACTTCGAGGTCCATAAATGTTGGAGGTTGTGCTGTCACTGCCTTGTTTGGGAGGATGTTGCTTGCAAAGAAGGTCCAGTGGTGCCATGGCACCCTCCTGTCTCTACCTGGTTTTTACACAAGCCTAGGTGAGTCTTACTATGTTTAAGTCTGCGTCTGGTGAGACCTGAAGAACTTCTTGTTGGTCCGCACTGGTGGACTCTGACAATTGCATGAGACAGAACCTTCTCTTCCACCTCGTTTTTGTCATTTGTCACATCAGGCCACGCTGCCTCAGTTTGAGATTCACAGGTGAAATCATGGAATGGGGGTGTGGATGAGTATTTCCTTGGAAAGAAAGCACAGCTGAAAGGTTTGGTAGTACAGGAGGCATCTCAAGTAACATTTCTTGTGGTGGAAGCTGGTTCAGGGGTGGTTTCCAGAGGAAGGAACATTTCACACTTTGTTGCATGAGAAGCAGAAGTTGCCTGGAAGGGAGAGCTCTGACTCCCTGCAGAATTAGGGTTATCCTTCAGAGGGAGCCCACAGGGTGTTGAGACCCAACCAGTCCATCTCCTGTCACCTGCTGGTTGGTCCTCTTCCTAAATTCCCAGGTTTGGAGGCCTGGCTGGGCTAGTGTGGCACCTTGTGTGGTGCTTTGCTGTTTGCAATAGTAAAATCACCTCTTCACTGGTGTCTTAAACTGGGAGAAGGTCCTTAGACCAACCCAGAGCAATCAGCTGAACTCCCTCAATATTCATTTCCCCTTGATGCTCTTGGTATTTTTTTCGTCTGACCACCATGGGACCACCCACAGCTCATGGAGCCAGAAGGTGGGAGCTGCAGCTCCCACCTTCTCCCAGGTCCCAGAGAGCTGATCAAAGGGTCCAGGAAAAGCAATTCCAGGTGTGGAGTGGGCCCCCATGCCTGGTTAGGCCAGGCAGAGCCCGCTGGAGCATCTGATGGGGTGGGGAGGGGGTGGGGGAGCAGATTAAAATTCTCGTTTCTTCACGCTGGGTGAGAACGCTACAGTGGATTAGGCCGGGAGCTGCTCCTGGCTGCGGTGCTGTGCTGAATTAGCAACATGTTTGAATGAGATAAAAGGGGCAGCTTTACCCCAGCGCCCTCGTTCCGCTAATCCCACTACAGCTGTGAAATGAAGAGCAGCAGATCGGCTTTAGTCCCTTCCCTGACTATTTCCTCCCCTTGAGTCCGAGGCAGCTTTACCAAACCTGGCCTCTCAGGCGGATTCCTGCTCCGGCTGGATGCTGCCTCTGCTGTGCTGGGCCCTGTCCCAGGACTTTTTGGGATGGGGGAACTCTTGAAAAATCGGGGAGTGGGGTTGGTTGCCCTGGGAGGGGTTTGACGACCTCAAAAGGCCTTATGAGATTCCATGTTGCTGTGGCGTGTGGCCACCGATGTGCTGGAGGGGGGAAAACTCGTCCCTGTTCCAGCAGGTCACCTCAGCAGCATGGAATGGGTGGGGTTTTCTCCTGCTTTTCCCTGGGAATCTGTCAGGCAGCTAAATGGAGGATGCTCTTTGGTCCTTCACGCAACCTCCACATCACTTTACCCTGTGGCGTCACCTCTTGCTTGTTCATGGATGTCCCAGTCTGGGACTGGTCACAGCTCCAGGGACATGGACAATGTCTCCTGGTGCTGGAGGTGATCCCACCAGTGCAACTTCGTCTTTCAAGTGGTTCTCAGTGTGGTTCCAACCCCTTTTTCGCACAAGGGTGTTGCAGTGTTGGGATAACTTGGGACCACAAGCCCCATCTCCTCTCATACAAAGAGAAGTTTGTAGAGGGAGATGAGAGAAGGAGACTGTAAAGAGATCTGAGAGGTCTTTAAAAATAATCTTAACAATGTTTAAAAAAGATCTTGGAGGTCTTTTCCAACCTCAGCAATTTGGAGGTGATAGAACTTGGAGGAAAGGGTTGCATCCAATCTTTAGGTCTGTTGACCTACTCCTGAAATGGGTTATCTCCTTCTTATCACTGAGCCAGGAGTCACAACAGCTGGATGTCACTCCCCTGGAGCTGGGGACCTCAGACGTGTCCTTGTCCCAGTCACTTAAAGGCTGGAATTCATCCCTTCTGTTTAGGGAATTGTCACACAGGTGTAGCCATTGGAATGGAGCTTTTATGCTCCTGCACATCCAGGAGTTTAAAATTGTGCCATCCCCGAAGCTGAGGGAATAAATTGTCCCCTTGGATGGAGTTTTCTGCCTTAGGAAGAGTGGAGATTTTCCCTCAGCTCCACTAACTGGATCAGCTTGTTGTGTAGCCATGGGAAAGAGGTATCTCCACATTTAATCCCATCAAAACACCTTTTTTATCCACATCTCCGTAAGATGGGCAGGAAAACAAACCTGCTGTAGGATCAGATCCATCAGTTTGTGCAGGAATCACGGAGATTTGGAAGCTGGATGAAGTTTGGTGTCTTTTTCCTCAAAAATCTGTTTGTATGGATCCAGAACTAGTTCAGCTGTAAATTGTTCTTCCAGAGGAATGTTCAAGAGGGTGCACAAGGAATCTCATGGAGCTTCATCCTTACTCCTGCCAAATGAGAGATCTGATCTTTCTTGAATTATTCCTCTGCTGCAATAACTTCAAAATCTGAAGCTTTTCGTGTTCCATGTTTTCAACACTGCCTTTCCCTTCATGGCTCTGTGTCTTTTGATCACTGTTTAGAAGGTCAACCACAACAACGGGGGTTCCATCCCCATCCCTGCTTAAATCCTGGCATTTCCCAACAAGATAATTGGGCAGAGATAATTAATTCAGGTGATCTGAACACCGAGGACATCTCTTGGTGACTCATTTTTCTCCTTCTGTGCTGGATGCTTGAGCTTCTTAACCTCCAAACCAGCAAATCCGACCTGTGAAATGAAAGTCGAGCTTCTCAACCTCCAAAACCTCAATTCCCACCTGTGAAGTGGAAGCTGAGCTTTCTAGCCTCCAAAACAGCAATTCCCACCTGTGAAGGTGGAGGTTGAGCATCCCAGAGTCCAAGAGTGCACAAACCCATCACCTTTTCTGACCCGGAGCTGGAATTAGTTGATGTTTTTCTGCAGTTGTGGTCTGATTTCAGCACAATGAGCACCAAAATGTTGCTATGAACTCTGATCCCATCTTCTCCAGGTGTGGCTGATCCCAGATGCAGGCACTGAAAAGCCTCCTCACAGCAAAGTGAGGATGATGAGGGTGATCTGGCCCTGACCTGGGTTTGCATTTTGGGTTGGATTCATAGAATCATGGAATCCTTGAGCCTGGAAAAGTTCTCCAAGATCATCAAATCCAACCTTTGACTGAAACACCACTACATCAAATGGATTTCTACTCCCTTAAAATTATTTTGGTGCTGATTTTAAAGCTGAAGGTGACACTGGATCCCTTGGGAAGAAGGGATGGTGCTGTGAGGGTGTCCTGAGCAGAGATGACACCCTGCACAAGAATCTCAGCTCCTCATCCCCTGCTTGGATAATCAGATGAAAGGTACCATCTGAATTTCCACTTCCATCCCAAAAGATGGAGCCTGTCTGCATGTGATCACCTGCAGCTCCCCTCTGCATCCCACATTCCTGGGAGAGGTGGAATCCTTCACATCCTCCATTTCAAAGACGTCTCTATTAACAGGACAATGGGAGAATAAGCACTTTCCTTTTATTCATTTCCCCCGCTGTCTGATAAAATCATATTGATGATAATTTTCCTTTAATGGACCATTTGCAGTAATTATGATGCAGAGGGTGAGTAATTGGAGCTGACGCCAGATGCCTTCTACGGAACTCGGCAAACTTAATTCACTCCATTGTCTGGGAAAAAGGGAGCGAGAGGAGGGAGACCGAGGCCAATCCCACAGGCCCCTCTCCCCTCCCAAATGGTCAGCAGAGCAAATTATTGCTTCTTCTGCCTCTGTAGGATTTGCTTCAGTGCATCAATTTGTGCCTTTCCCTTTCCTTCCCTTTCCTACCGGTTCCCAAATTTGCATTCTCTGTCCTGTTGTCTCCATGTTCCCAGTTTTCAAGCTCCAGAATGATTTCTGCATCGACTGTTAAGTTCTTTTCCCCATCACTTAACAGCACATTCTTCTCTTGGATGTGTCATGGAATTACAGAATTATTTAGGTTGGAAAAACCCTCCAAGATTGTTGAGTCCAACCATTCCTCAGCACAGCCAAGGCCACCACTAAATGGTGTCCCCAGGTGCCACATCCACGTGACTTTTAAATCCCTCCAGAGATGATATCCAGCCTGTGCCAGGGCTGGAGAGCCTTTCCATGAGGAATTTTTCCCTAATATCCAACCTAAACCTGCAATGGCACAGCTTGAGGCCATTTCCTCTTGTCCTGTCCTTTGTTCCCTGGGAGCAGATCCTGATCTCCACCTGGCTCCATCCTCTTTTCAGGGATTTCAGAGAGTGAGAAGGTCCTTCCTTTTCTCCATGCTTTTTTTCCCCAGGTCCCACAGCTGCTCATCACCAGATTCGTGCTCCGCGCCTTTGTCTTCCTTTAAAAAAAATCAAATATCCTTGGGATAGGCCCATGCACAGACTCCCTGCACCATTATCTCATCCTGAAGGTCCTTCCCTCTGGGTCCTTCTCTGCAGGCAAGAGGAATGAGCCACTGGAAGACATCTTGGTGGAAAACCACTTTTTTTTTTGCTGTGGTACAGCCCTGAATTCTGTGGAAAAGCTCTGGCAGTGGCCAGAACAAGGAGCTGTGCTCTAAGGAAAAATAAGGCATGGAGTGATCTGATTACCTGTGAGTAGAAAGCATCCTTGACTGGGAGAAGGGAATTGGGAAATATTCCATCCTGGATTTGAAGCTGTTGGTCTAAGTCTCTTTGGAAGTGTCCTGGTTTAACTCGTCAGTGTCACGCAGGCATTTCCTCAATCCCCCTCAATTCAGTGGGATAGGGAGAGAATTAGGAAAAAAAAAAGTAAATTTGGGTAATTGAGATAAAGATTGTTTAATAGGACAGAAAAGGAAGGGAAAATAATGATAATAATCCTAGAATTCCAGAATGGTTTGGGTTGGAAGGGACCCTAAAACTCATCCAGTTCCCGCCTTCCATGGACAGGGACACCTTGATGCCCTGAAGCTGGAGATGGGATGAAGTTGTGGAGGGATGAACCTGGAAGCTCTTGGTAGTGATGCAACCAGCCTGTTCAAATCCAAGGAATCATCCAGTAGGAGGTGAGGCTACAGGGACAACAGGGAAATTTGGACAGGGAGGGAGTCCGTGTATCTCCTTAAAGCAGAGCAGATATAAAAACATCAGGTTCATCGGTATTCTTGGAACTGGGTTGGGATGGAAATGAACATTTCTCTAGGCATTCCAGCAGACTGACTCCTTGGAAAAAAAAATGATGGAGGCCAATTGAGCAATTGGCTCCCAACAATTGGTTGCAATATTTTGTTTCAGTCGGGAGCGCTCCAAGTTGGCTCCTAGTTTGGTCTTTTTTTAAAATTCAAGATGAATTTCAAGAGTTGAAATGAAAGCTGCAGAATGAAAATGTCTCTTTTAATGAATTTCCTTCTATTTTTAATTTCTTGGAATCAGGAAGGCAATTTAAGCACTGAAAATTCAACGAAATTGAAATGTGGCTGAGAAATGCATCAATATTGTTAAAACTCCTCTTTTTTTTTGGCTCTAAGAGATTTTTCAAAAGAAAACTTCTCCCCAAGCTCTGCTCTCTGGGAAATTTGGAGTGATAAATTTTGTAGTTACGAAAGACCAACGGATGTCTTTGTGGAGAAATCTGGGAGAAGAGCAACCCTCCTCCCATCTCCTGATTTCTGCCTCATTCTCACTGAGGAATTGCCTCAGAGTTCAGTGTTTTCTCCCAGGTTTCACTTCTGGAAATTAGCTGTTAAGAGGAATGAAACTCTCGGATTTTCTCCTGTGCGTGGATCCAACTCTGCCCATCCATCTCTCTCCATTTCACAGAACTAAAGCAGCTGTTTTGTCCAGCTTTCCTTACCCATGGGAAATAAATCATCGGAAAATGAAATGTGGCGCTCTTGGAGACAATGGTTGAGTTTTGCCTCTGTTTTTTGGGGAACAAATCCTGAAACAAGGAGTTCTGAGACTTGAAGTGGGTCTTCATGGTTCAGAGAGTTTCTGGAAAGACTGGGCATGGATTAGACCTAACAAGTGACCTCTCCATCTGGGACAAACCAAATGCCAATCATGAATGGCTTGATGTGGCCAGACTCAACTCTTCATCCCTGGAAATGTTCACAGAAACTTTGGATGGGGTTTGGAGCAACCTGGGATTGTTGGAGTCCAGGGCATCCCTTTGGATGACCTGGAACCTGAGAAAGGGAGTTTGAACCCTGGACAGGGCAGTGTGGAGCCAGTCCAGGGGGGTTTGAAACCTTGGCACAGAGCCCAGAAAGACA
>VXBB01021898.1:154940-169404 GCA_013399915.1 Illadopsis cleaveri
GTTTTTATGATAAATAATGGCCAAAAAAAAAAAAAAATCCCAAGAAGCTTAAAAAAGAAAAAAATTCATCAAATCAAATAAGATATATTAAAATCTTCCATAATTTGGTAGAAAAGATGAATTGGAAAAAAGTGAAACAGATTTTTTGGGAAATTCTCCTTGGGTAAGTGTGATTCATTGTCCTATGGAAATCTTCCACCTTGTACATCCCAAACATCTGGATGGTAAACCTCTCCTGGGAAGGAAGTGGGAATAGGTGGGAAAGGATTAAGAGTGGCTGGGAACAGGTTGAAAGTGTGGTGAGAAAATTGGATATGGTCTGGGATGGACTCAATCCCTAATGGTGAATAAACAGAGCTGGGTCCTGGGGAAAATCCATACCTGCGTGGCTAAATCCTGGAGCAGGATGATCCCATACAATCTGCCAGGAAAGTGGCATTTTAGAGTGTCTTCTTCAGCCTGGAAGGCCCGTCTGGGGCCCATGTGATTAAAATGAAAACTTCCTGATCTCTGGAATTTTGAGGGAGATGCAGGAGATCCACAAATGTAGGATCCTTCTACCTTTTTGGCCTTCACAGCCGGAATAAACTGGGAAAACAAACCTCTGCTGGAAATGCTGGATTTCCCAGCGGATCCCTTCTTTTCCTTTTCCCACACCAAAGAACTGCTTTTTTCCATGTTTTTGATTGTTTGTTTGTGTATTTGTGTGATTTGTTTGGGGGGTATTGTTTATTTGTTCTTTTGGATTATTTTTTTGTTGTACTGTTTGGGTTGGTTTTGGGTTTTTTTCCATGGATGTTATCCCTTGGCATGCTGATTAATACCACCCAGTTTGGGTTTCAGCTCTCCCAGCTTTGGCCATTTTATTGATTTCTTTCCACAGACGAGTGGAAAATCAGGAAACTGACTTTGGACTAATCCCGGGGTTGCAGATCCATCCTGTGAATTCAAAGCAAGGAGCCTTATTCCATTAATTTCTTGATTCTGAGGAAAACTATCGTAGAATCATGAAATGATTTAGGATGGAAAAGCCCTGTAAACTCATTCAGTCCAACCATTCCTCAACACAGCCAAGGCCACCACTAAACCACGTCCCCAAGTGTCACATCCACATGGATGTTAAATCCCTCCAGGAATGGTGGCTCTACCTCTGCCCTGAGCTGGGTCACCCTTTCCATGAAGAAATTTTCGCTAATATTCAACCTAAACCTGCAAAGGCACAGCTTGAGGCTGTTTCCTCTCATCCTGTCCCTTGTTCCCTCAGAGCAGATCCTGATCCCACCTGGCTCCACCCTCCTGTCAGGGAGTTGTGGAGAGCCAGGAGATCCCCCCTGAGCCTCCTTTTCTCCAGGCTGAGCCCCTTCATCTCCTTCAGCCTCTCCTGGTGCTCCAGATCCTTTCTCAGCTCCATTCCCTTCTTGGGACATGCTCCAGCATGTTTCTCCAGTGGGAATATTGTGGGAAATGCATCAGTCTTTCCTAAAATCCGGCAAGATTCCACAGCTTTTCCCTCATCCATTAAATGTCACCTTGTCAGAGAGGAAGCATCACCTGTGACCCTTTTTGGGATGTAGCTATTTGGGACAGATTTTTTGTTTTTTGGGAAAAGATGTTGGCTTCCCAAGGAATGCTTGGGCATGATGAACCCTTTTTCCACTCTGGGGCCTTTTCTTTTGGAAAGGGCAGGATCCTGACTGAGAAAAAACCCAAACCCTCCATGTCGCACCTTGTTTGGGACCCTCTCAAAGCTCGGCTGCCTCTCTCTTCCCAAAATCTTCCCATTCCTGCTGCGGCTCTTAATGAGGATGGAGCAACTCATTTGGGATCCTGGATGTCTTTATAACCCGAGCCCACGGCTCGGAGCTGCTTCTCCTGATGATTTTAATTTCCTCATCTGTCTTTTCTGGTCAATAAACTCCCTCTCGAATCAAATTGTTACCGAACACATCCCGACGCTGATGTCCATCGGACTCCGGGCTCCTGCAGATAATGGAGTTTGTCATAATTAAGTGTCCTGCCTAATTAATTGAGTGGTCAGGATGCTAATTAGCCAGGTTTATTGAGACTGGAGGAGTATGAAGGGCAATACCGCAGCTCATCAAAAGGACTGGGACTAGGAATAAAGCGCAGCTCCCTTCCTTCTCCGGACAAATCCCTGGCTCTGGAGATTTATGGATTGGGAGATGGGGATGGGCAGGGTTGTGCTGGGCTTTGTTTCAGCGTGGCCAAGGTTTCCCAGCCTTTGCTCCCATTTTCCACACGTTTCTGGAGCTCGTCCATCACTACAGTCCTGGCTCAGGTGTCTCCTCATTCCTCACCCGACACTCGTTCTTGCATTCCCTGCTCAGACAAAACAGGACTTGCAATAAAAATTTGTGACATCTAATGGCTCATATTTACATAGAAGATTCCCTGAGTGGAAGTTCCTTGATTTTTCCTGCCCTTTCTGTTTCTCATCCTAATTCTCAATGTTCAAATCTTTCTTTTCTTTTCTTTTCTTTTCTTTTCTTNCTCTCCTCTCCTCTCCTCTTTTTTGGAAGCATTAACCTGACCTGAATTCTTGATCTTCCTGGTCTATCCTCATGATCTATAAAGAAAAAGGTTTGTCTCTTTATATCCAAAACCCCGACAGGGATTTTCATAAGGAATCAGGAAAAAAATTTGGGATCATACAGCTGAAGGAGGATCTTCATCTGGGATCTGGAATGAAGTCCTGGCTCTCTCACTGGGTATCCGGATTATTTTAGGGAATTTGAATGTTGTATCCCAGTTCCTCAATCAACCGAAGCCCAAGAAATCCGTCTGGATCTCTCAAGTTTGCTTACATGAGTGGCAGGATTGGGAAGACAGGGAATGCACTTAGGAAATGGAGGAATATTCAATATGGATTTGAAATTCTCTTTTTTTGCAGCATGAGGATTGGAGCATTCCCAGAGGGATTGAAGCGAGAATTCCCCTGGGAGATACCCAAGGAGAACCAGGCCAAGCTCAGTACCTGTGTAGGGAGTGAGGAGTTTTTATTCTAACTTTGCTTTTCTTTGGGAACATTTAAAACTGGAGAAGCAGGATCTGTGGAGGCCAAAAATAAGTGTGAGAAGTGCAGCTGGAAACCTGGGAGTAATTCTGGAGTTGAGGATGGAGGAATTCCTCAGGATTACAGCCTCCCACATGATAGAGGTGGACTTTGGCATTCCCCTGGGAGATCTTTTTACAGAATTTCCTACATTTCTGGGCTCAAGGAGCATAGAGTCAAAAGGTTCTCATCCCTTAACTCATCTTCCATCCTTCGTATGCTTAAAAACATGGAATTTTCCCCATCAAAAAATTGTTTTACATCCCATTTTTTTAGTCCAAGTGATGAGATTTTGGCCCTATTTTGGCTGGAATAATTCTGTGTCCAGGAAGGATTCATCCATCCTGCCTTGATTTTGGGGGCAGCATCCATAAAAATCCACAACTCCTGCTCTCCAGCATTTATTTTGGTGGCTTAGGCATTGGAGTTTGGGGAGTCTCCGTGGGGAGAGCAGGCAGGGATGAAACCTCTGGAAGGAAGCTTCCCATGCCTGTCTTATTTTGAGAAATTCCTGGTGGAGATGGCTGTGCAAAGGCCAAGACTTTCAAGGAATAAGAACAGAAGGAGGATGTGGATCTGCTGAGGCAGATCCAGAGGATCCAGAGGAAATACTCCAAAGGCTGGAATCCCTCTGCTCTGGAGTCAGGCTAGGAGAGCTGGGAATGCCCAGCCTGGAGAAGAGAAGGATCCAGGGAAACCTCAGAGCCCCTTCCAGTGCCTAAAGGGGCTCCAGGAGAGCTGGAGAGGGACTTGGGACAAGGGATGGATGGACAGGACACAGGGAATGGCTTCCCACTGCCATAGGGCAGGGTTAGATGGGATATTGGGAAGGAATTTTATACTATGAGGGTGGTGAGGGCCTGTGATGGAATTCCCAGAGAATCTGTGGTTGCCCCTGGATCCCTGGAAGTGTTCCAGACCAGGCTGGATGGAGCTTGGAGCAATCTGGGACAGTGGAAAGTGTCCCTGCCCATGGAACCAGGTTATCTTGAAGGTCCATCCCAATCCAAACCATTCCATGATTCCATGACTATCCCTAATTCATGGAATATTCCCTGAAAAAAGGAATAATCAGGTTCCTCATAGTAAAAATCCTCACTTTTTTAGTAGAACTGCAGGAATTTGGCTCCATGTCCCTGAGAACTGAAGGGATCAAAGTGATCCGATGATCCATAATCCAATCACTGAATGGAGTTGGAATGATCTGTCCAGACAAGGATTGCTCTGAACTTCCCCTGCTCCATATATTCCCTCCCAAGATATCCAAACCCAAAACTCTTGGGGATGAGACATAAGATTTGTGTATTCTCCGTGTCCTAAAATTAATTGTGTAAATCAGGAGTTAAGAGTTTTTTCCTGATAATTTTCCTTCTTCCTGATGGGATAGGCAAAATGAGGATGTAAATCCTGGTCTTAGACATATTAATGATATTTATAGTTATTTATAAGTATTTTTATATTTTTTAATATCTGTTTGGGTCTAATAATGCCAAAATTTGGCCAGATGATCCTGATTTAAGGATTTGCCTTAAAATCCACCTGGATGTGTCCTGTTCCACTTGTGCCTTGTGGAAAACCAATCTTAAGTAAAGAAAAAAAAATAGCATTAAATAAATAACAAAAAATAAATATAATTTGCATTAATTGAACAGAGCTTGCAGAGCATATTCCAGTGGGAGATTTCCATTGGGATAAGGCAACTTGATAGAAATTAGGGAAAACCCAGCTTTTGCCAGGACACATCCCTGTATTTTTACGGCTTTTTGATGAGTCAGGAAGGTTCCTTTTGATTTTATGATTTCCAGGATGTTTCAATGGACAGAAACATCAAAGCAGGGATGGCTTGAGGGATATTTTTAGGCATGCGCCTTCCATGAAAATTCCATGTATTTCTATATATACACACCTAAAAATATAATTATAAGTGCATTTATATTTCTCTGTGTCTTTTTTATAAAAATAAATATAAATATCTTGACTTAGGATGAAGCAGCAGAGGGAATTTGAAAGTGTGACCTAGCTTAATTCAAAAGTATCCCTTTCTTGATATATTTTCAGTCCTAGATTTAGTAAACCAGCTTATTCCTGGTCAAATTCCTGAGGTGGTACATTTTGGGATTTTCTTTTCTTCGCTCTGCAATTCAGCTCCCGACAAATAGGTTATACCTGGATGAGGGAGGCTGTTGGAAGTGAATTCTGGGAGTGTTTTAAAGCAGAATTATCCCATTCCTGAAATCCTTCGCTTTGTTTTATTTGCCCAAAATCAAATTCCAGTTTTATTGGAATATTATTGTGTATTCGGGAATGAAAAACTTTTTCCCCCTCTTCCCAAATTCATGATTTTTTTGTGATAAGAAATAAAACTGGATCTAGCAGTGGATTCCTGATATCCCTCAGTTTTCAGTGGGATGAGATCCTGATACCAAGTCCCTGATCCATTTTTGATGGGATAATTTTCTCACCTGATGGATGCTTTTTTCCCTGGAAAAAAAAACAGCTGAAGGCAACGCCTCTCCCCACTCCAGGAATCTCCTTGGGGTGACTGGGTTTAAAAAAAAAAATCCCTGGGTGGATGGGGGATCCCAGGATGGAGAGAGGGTGGAATTAAGTCCTCGAGAGAGGAAGGAACTTCCAGCACCTCACACTTCCCTGGTGAGGCAAGAGCTGCCCTCATGGAGGGCATAATTTTGGGAATATAGTTGATATTCCAGGGAGGAATGTCCCTAAGCCCCCTCCAGCATCCCAATGGGGTCCTATCCTGTCCCTCCCCAGGGAGGGGGACATTTTTCCAGTGTCACCCCCAGCCAAAAGATGCTAAACAGCTCTGCAGGACCTCCCACCTCCCTCAATCCCTCTTCCCTTGCATCCATCTTCCCTGGAATCGCTGCAGTACAAGCAAACAGGATTTGTTCCACTCCAATTTGTCAAGATTGGAAGGCCTCAAAGTTGGTGGAGACGTTTATTAAAGGTTTCCCAGGGGTTGGAGAAGGAGAAGCAATTTCCTTCCTGGGCTCGGAGCACAGCTCCCATCCCTGTTCCATAGCATGGGACGGATGAGGGGGGTTTCTCTTCCTCCTCTGCCAATAAAAATTAAATAAAGTCCTTCTTCTCCATCCCCAAATCACCACCCAAGAGAGATCAGTGTTTGTTATCCTACTTTTCCAGCTGCAGGAAAAGGGGAAAGGTGATGGCGTGGGGATGGACGAGCCACATGTGCCACCCTGGGACATCTGAGTCCAACCATCCCGAAGTTTTTAATTTCAGGGGAGAGGGAGATGCCTGCATGGACCCCCTCAGGAAGCAGATTTTGGAATCAGACTGGGTAGTCCTGGGAAGGTGGTGGGAAGGAGATCACGGCTCTGGAGGGATGCCAGCCCCCTCGGGATTGGGAGGTGGCATTTTGTGCCAGCCAAACCACTCTGCTCCACTGTGACACTTTTGGGGGAATTCTGTTCCTTAGACCTCCCCTCCTTCCTCATTTTTTTCCCACCTCCAAAATTAATTTCCAGAGTTTTCACGCCCTGGGAAGAGTGGGAAGCAGGGGAAGGCTACTCCAAAAAAGAGGTTACAATACCTCTTTTCCAATACCTCCTCCTCATCCAGGTGAGTGTTCCTGGGGCTGACTCATTTTGGATAATCTGGAATAACTCCAGGGAAGTCACCAGGGATGGCAGAGGAGCAAACCCAGCAGGAAGTGAAACAGAAATTAACCCTTGGCACGTGCCCATGGATTTATCTGAAGGCAAAGGATTTTATTACACTGGCTTAAGTGGGCTTTGGATGGAGCCTCTGGAAAAAGCAGGGAAAGGTTGCTAGAATCCTTCCTGAGCTAATTAATCAAATATGTAATAAATAAATCACCTGCAGTCACAGCCAGGTGTCTGGAGTGGAGGCAGCAGAGCTTTAAACAGAATTCCAGGCTTTGTATCTTCAGGATTATCATTATTTAATTATATTGGAGCTGCCTTGGGAAGCTGGTGGGCAGCAGGTACCAGGTGAGAGCTCCCTGCTTTATTCTGAGGCAAGATTTGATCTCTCTTGTTCCAGTGATGAATTTTCCCTGATGAAATTAAACTTATTTCAGGTTAAGAGTGGGGGGGGAAAGAAAAAAGTGTTTTCTATTTTGAGCTGCAAGAGAAGCGAAGAAATAACTCCCTACTGAGATTAATTCTTATCATTTTAAGATATGATGACAGATGAAAAAGAACTTCAGAGCTGGTATAAAATGAGATTCAGAGCTTTGCAGGGGGAAAAGGGCAAATATTTTGGGGGAATTTTCATGGAAATACCTTCCTGTATTTTTGTTGACAAAACATGGATTTGAAAGGCTTTGATTGCCCCACTCACACCTGACAATTGTACAACTCCCAGGGTTAATTTTTAGGGATTGTCAAGGAGAACTGACAGCCAAACCCATCACCAGGACAAGAGGGAGAAGGATGAGTTTAACTTCCCCTTTTATTTTGTTTATTAACATGGAACGTTTCCCTCCTTTGGATTCTGGCTGGAGACTGCAATTCCTTTCTTTCTGAGCGCTGAACTCCTGCTGACTTCCAGGCTGAAGCTCTTTTCCAGCCTCATTTCAGCACCGTTGGATGCAGGAGCGTGAGGATTAGAGCATCAGAACTGTGAGGATTTTGCTTTTTTTGGGTCGTTGGAGGCTCTGCTTTTCCTGCTAGTGGTGTGGCCTCCATCCCTGGGCATTCTCATCCTCATGGCAATGATTTATGGAATGTTACAGGTCCAGAGTCTCTTCCCAGGCAAAATTCTTAGACACTTGGTAAGACTGAAATTACATCCAGGACAGAATTCCCCCCCTGGCAAGGCAAAGTCAACCCCATTTCCTGATTTTTCACATTTTAATTTCACTTCCCAGGGGCTGCTGGATTTCTAGCTGAGGGAGGAGAGCTTGTCCCATGATTGTGGAGTCAATGGGGGCTTAAGAGATTGGTTGTGACACCTGGAGCACCTGGAAAAGTCACCTAATCCCCTTGTGACAATGGAAAAGGGAGTTGGGGCTGAATTTCCAGCAGCTCTGCCTGTTCGGAGTTTCCCAGGTGCCTAAATTTGTCTCTTACCTGTGCAACAAAGTGAGGGCAAGACTCCTTCTCTCTTTGCAGCAATGGCAATTAACAGTTTGGATTAATTACCTGCACCAAAGGTGTGACCTTTTTCATGACACGTGAGCTCAAGGCTCACACAAAATTCCAAGTGGTGTCTGAATTTCTCCATCAGAATGAAGACCTGGCATCCCATTAAGTCTCCTCTCCCTTGCTCCATGTCAGCCTCCAGAGGGGAATGAGAGTGGGATGTTTGAGGGTGGAATCATAACTAATGGGGAAGTTTGACACCCCCAGGGGAAAATTTGGCTGGATACAATCTGGGAGAGCTGGAGGTGTCCAGCACGGAGAAGAGAAGGCTCCAGGGAGAACTTAGAGCCCCTTCCAGTGCCTAAAGGGGCTCCAAGAGAGCTGGAGAGGGACTTTGGACAAGGGATGGAGTGACAGGACAAGGGGGAATGGCTTTAAACTTCCAGAGGGAAGGGATAGATGGGATACTAGGAAGTAATTTTTGGCTGTGACGGTGGTGAGGCACTGGAATGGATTCCCAGAGAAGCTGTGGCTGTCCCTGGATTCCTGGAAGTGTTCCAGGTCAGATTGGGTGGGACTTGGATCAACCTGGGGTGGTGGAAGGTGTCCCTGCCCATGTCAGGAGGTTGGAACTGGATGATCTTTGAGATCCGTTCTAACCCAAACCATTCCAGGATTCTTTGATTCTGTTGTGTTTTGGCCCAAGAGGAGACAGGAGCAGGATGTACAAGGAACAGCCCTTCCATTCCCATTCCCATTCCCAGAAGGCAATTCCCAGAGCAATAACCAGGAAGGGGAATGTTGGACAAGCCTCCTGTGAGGCTGGGTCTCTTTTTCCACCTCTGCTCTCCTCCTTGGTGCACAGAGAGTTTTGGGATGAAGGTGGAGGGGATGGAACCAGAACAGGGGAATGACTGAGGCTGAGACACGATCCCAGGGAAGACCCCACAAACTCTGCCTGTCTTTCCTGCCTCCTCCAGTTCTTTATCACTGCCGTTTTCTCTCTCTGCTTTCCTTGAGCTCCTGGCAGCATTCCTGGCTGTCTTTCCCTGCTGGTGCCCGGCCCTGGCTGGATGAGGTCAGGGACAACAAGAAGGAAAACAGGAGGAAACCAGGCCAATTTGTCCCGCTCATCCCTGCCTCCCTATCTGTCATCCCCAGTCCAGATCCGCTTGCCCTCCTTAAACAAGATCTCAACTGACCGTAAGGCTTCTGTCACTCCACCAAAATCAAACCCCTTCCCTCATCAAATCCCTAATCAGCCGGAACGGCTCCGTTATCCGTGCGAAATTGACTCTTCTCCGCTCCTTCTGCTGACCGCTGCCCTTCAATGAGCCGGCCCCGGCTCTGACTCCGAGGGCAACATCTCGTCTAATTATATTTCCCCTGCGTTTTCCAAATCCTCTCAGCCACCCAGATGAGCCCAGGTATCGAGGAGAGAGTGGGAGGATTAATGGAGAAGCCAGGCGTGGATTGTAGCGGGAAAATTTGCGGCCGCGCGCTCCCGGCTGGTTTGGGAAGGGTGATTTTGAGGCAGGGATGGGAGAGCTCCTGCTCCGAGGTGGAGGTGGTGGCATGGTGGGACCTTGAGGTGCTGTGTTCATCCCTTCCCAGGAAAAATTCATTCCCTTCTGGCCAGTCAAAAGAGAGGAGAACGGGATGGAGGGAGGACGGGGGAAGTTTTGAGCTCTGGTAGGACCACACATCCTCCATTATCTGATTTTCCAGGAGAAAAGAAATATTCCTGTGTCCACAACCAGCCTTGAAATGGGCTTTGTGTTAATCGCTTTCAGATTCCCCTAAAATACTCAGAAGGAGGGGCATGGGTTAAAACTGGGATATAAAAAAGGAACAACCACAAGCAGTGGTTTAGGAATGCCACAGGGATCTGCTTTCCCTGGGGAACAAGGTTGGAGAAGGATCCTTTGCTGCTGGGCCAGGCTGGCCAAAAGGCACCAGGAATTCTGAAAGCATGGGAAAACCTGTGAGGATGGACAGGTGTACAAATCTGGGATGATATTCCATGGATGCCCTTGGATCAGGGCAAGAAGCTCCGCGGAGGTGGTGGGAATGTGAAGGGGCAACACTCAGCTAATCCAGCAGGAAAAATCCATTCCTGAGTGGGTCAGGATGTAGGGAATGATGGCATTTATTCCATTTCCCCCAGTCCACTGGATTTTCCCAGCGATGCCACATTCCTGCCAGGAACATCTCAGTGTCAGATCTCCGGGCTGCGTTTTTCAGCCAGGAAATGGGAATGGATTTAGCGAGGGAGGGGATTTGATTCTGTGGAAATAAACTCAGTCTTTGGAAATGGAATTAGTGCAGGATGTTTAATCAAAGGAAAAGATGGATTGGCAGTGGGATAATGCCAAGCCCTGGCCACAATAACCACAATTTATGGCTTGTGTTGCCACAAAGTCAATTTGGGTTTAATTTCTCTGCTTTGCTCCAGCTCTGTTTTCTGGCAGCTCTGTCTGATGGAAGGTGGGTGATGGGAAATGCTTGTATTTTGGAATTTAGAAGCTGGAGGTTGTTTTTTGCCTGGGATATTCAGGATTTTAGTCCTTTTCCTGCTGCCTTTGGGGTGACCTTTCATGGCAACAGAGGTGAACATCTTCCCTGGCTCCGGGAGAATTTCCTGGGACCAGGGAGTTGCTCCTTCAGGTGATTTAAGATCAAAGTATGGCCTAGCAGAGCCCACAGCTGAAGCCTTTATTGCCTCTGTTCAGCCCTTCTGGAGAAGAGGAATGGGGAAGGAATGGAGGTGAACGCATGTGTTGCCATGGATATGAGCCCGATGGGAATTGTGCATTGAGTTCTGATGGGAATTCTGATCCCTGCCTGGGGATTATGCACCACCTAAGTGTGTTTTTACTGACCCTCCCAGTTCCAAGAGCAGCGTGTTCTGGGGATAGGCAGCCACTGTAATTCAGGGAGAGCATTTCTTGATCCAATCCTTGAGCTCAGCCCAGCTTTCCTCTCCAAAATCCTGGGATAAATGATGTTGGAAAAGAGCAACAGGTCTCTGGGCAACCTGTTTGAACTCCTGACCACCTTCCTCATCCAATCACTTTTCCTTGTGTCAAGCTGGATCCTCTTCCATTTCAACTTGGATTTTCTCCCTCGAGGATGGATACAATAGAACTCAGCCTTGGGAGGAGTCAGTGGGGCCAGAACCCATCCCAGTTTCTGCTGTGGGCATGAGTTGGTCGTGGATATCAACCCCAGCTCTGGCGTCTTTTCCTGGATAACTCCAGAAGTTGTGGCCTCTTCTTGAGCCACGAAATTAAATTTGGTCCCACGTCTTTGGGACTTTGCCATAGCTCACTTGCAGAATTCCAAGGGAAGAAGATTCTTTCATTCCTTTCCCTTCCAGCTTTTCCTGCCCTGGTGCCCAGCTCCCTGCAGAGGAGGGGAATCAGGTTCATACCTTTAGGAGCTTTTTCGTTAGTGCAGATTTGAAAAATAACAGGAAAAATAAAGAAACCACTTCCTTTAATTCCATGGAACAAACCCAGTGAGTTCCAATCCATAAAATTTTATAGACAACAATAAACCAAAAAACGTTGGCCCCTCTATTGAGTTGTTTAAGAGGCTGTTGTGGCATTTTCCTGCCTTGTCGTTCCCGTGCTCTGCAGTGGGAATATAAATCACCTGGAATGAGTGTAAGACTTGAGCCCAAACACATCCCAGGTAGGAGGGAAAGGGAGAAGGAGCAGGATAATCCATGGACTGAACAGCTCATGGCTCTGGATACATTTCTCTGGAAGTGAATAAAGGATATTTGCCAAATATTGAACCAGTTTGGTTGTTCCCTGTCATTCCCTGATGGGAATTTACTCTTGATGCTGACCCTACAGGCATTGCTAACCTTGATCTGATCAAGGATTTTTGGGAGCAGGAGGGAATGTTCTACACAGTGGGAGATCAAGCACGAGGTTTGCCTACAATAACTGAAATTTTCTGGCCAAAAAATTGTTTCCATGAAAAGAAAACCAACAAAACCCCACCCACAAAAAGCCAAAACAAACCAACCTCCCCCCCCCAAACTTCTTGATCAGCCCTGCTTGTAATTCCCTAATATTTTTCACCTTTTAAGCTGAAATTTCTGACTCTGCTCTTTTCCCAACATAAATACTCCAGAACAACTTAAAAAATAAAGATATCTTCAACACAATAGCAAAATTCTATGTTTTTTCTCTGTTTCTCAAATTCACATGAAAAATGGGATTCTTTTCCTCCGAGAAGCTGCAGAGTAATACTGGATAATGGAAGCTGTTGTTCCAGGACATCAAAACATGGCATGGGATGAGCCTTCAAGGGGAAGACTTAAATCAATAAGCTTTGAGCCTGGGAAAATAGGACATTCACTGGAGACGTTTACAGCCAGCACAGGTTTTTTATTTTTTTTCCCCTTTTCCGATGTTTTGCATGTGAGGAGGGATTCTTTCATCTGGATTATTCCCTCATTAAAACCAAGGGCTGTCAGATTTGCTGCCAGGATCAGGGCTTGGCTTCCTAAAATGCTCCCGTGGGAAGCTGCTCCTTTGTGAGGGTTTTAAGTAGGGCTGCGCTGAGATTCCCGACATTAGGGGGACAATCCCCATTTTTAAAGCGGATTTGAAGGTTTTTTTAGGATGTTCTACCTCCCAATCTACCCCAAATAAATTGAACCAGAGGCTCCATCCCTGGCAGTGTTGAAGGAAAGCCTGGAAATGGTGTTTAATGCTCTGGTTGGTGATGGCAAAAGTCAGACTCGATGGTCTTGGAGGTGTTTTCCAACCTAAATGATTCCGGGATTCTTGGAGCACCCTCACAGCTTCATGCTGGAAAAGCAGAAGAAAACCCAACTTCATCTACACCCTTGGATTTGATAAAGAACAGCAAAACCACCCTGGAGGTGTTGCTGCTCAAAGGAACATTCCCATGAATGCACCTGGAAATTCTTCCACTGCCTGAATCTCATTATTTCCCAAACTTTTTAGTGGATGAGGAAAAGACTGTGGACGTGTCTCCCTAGACTCTAGTAAAGTCTTTGGTGATGTTTCCCNGGTGGATGAGGAAAAGACTGTGGATGCTAGTAAAGTCTTTGGTGATGTTTCCCATACCATTCTCCTGGAAAAACTGGCTGTTCGTGGCTTGGATGGATGTACTTTTTCCTGAAAAAAAAACCTGGCTGTGCCCAAAGAGTGGCAGGGAATGAAATTAAATCCCTCTGGGACTGGTGTGGTGTTCCAGAGGGTTCAGTACTGGGAATAATCTTGTTTAAAATCTTTATTAATGATCTGGATGAGGGGATTGAGGGAACCCTCAAGGCTGGAGATGACAGCAAGTGGGATCATTGATCTGCAGAGGGATCAGGACAGGCTGGATCCATGGGCTGAGGCCAGTGTGATGAGGTTCAACGAGGCCAAGTGATGGGTCGTGCACTGGGTCACAACAATCCTATGGAATGCTTGGGGAACAGTTGGCTGGAAAGCTTCCCGTTGGAAAATTGGGAATGCTGGTTGACAGCAGCTAAACATGAGCCCAGGTGTGTCCAGGTGGCCAAGGAGGCCGAGGGCCCCTGGCTTGTCCCAGCTGTGGTGTGGTCACAGGACCAGGGAAATGATTGTTCCTGCTGTTCTGGCACTGCTGGGGCACCTCCAGTCCTGGGGACCCTCCAAAACTGGGGTCAGTTTTGGCTCCTTCATGACAACAAAGACATTGAAGGGCTGGAGCATGTCCAGAGAAAGGGACAGAGCTGGGAAGGGTCAGGAGAACCAGGAGTGGCTGAAACCAGGAGCTGGAGAAAAGGAGGCTCAGGGGGGAACCTNGACAGAGCTGGGAAGGGTCAGGAGAACCAGGAGTGGCTGAAGGAACTGGAGCTGGAGAAAAGGAGGCTCAGGGGGGAACCTTCTGGCTCTCCACATCTCCCTGACAGGAGGGTGAAGCCAGGTGGGAATCAAGCTCTGCTCCCAGGGAATGTGGGACAGGATGAGAGGAAATGGCTTCAAGCTGTGCCCAGGGGAGGTTTGGGTTGGGTATTAGGAGAAAAATTCTTCATGGAAAGGGGGTCAGCCTTGGTAAAGGCTGCCCAGGGCAGTGGTGGAGTACCATCTCTGAAGGGATTTAAAAGCCATTGGAGGTGACACTTGGGCACCTGGTTTAGTGGTGGCCTTGGCAGTGCTGGGTTAATGGTTGGACTGAATGATCTTAAATGTCTTTTCCAATCTAAATGATTCCAGGATTCTTTTTTGGGACTACCAGTGACTTGAGAGGTTCCGTGGAGAAAGAGCTTCGCTGATGGATTTATGGT
>VXBB01021900.1:0-57234 GCA_013399915.1 Illadopsis cleaveri
CTGGCTGCTGGCGCCGCTGGAAACCCTCAGCATCCCGCGGCCAGGCTGGGAGCGAGTGGAAGCCTCTAGTGCTAAACAGGAACGCTTAAAGGGCAAAGTGCCCCGCTCGATGTGAAACCCGGCCAATTTTCCTTCTTCCCCTCCTCAAATTTTATTTTTATAACGAAGTCAAGCAAGCGGGCTCTGTCGCTGTTTCCTTTGTTCCTGTGGTGGCTGCAGCTGGCAGCAGCACTTCCTGGGTTTATCTGCACCTTTTGCTCAGACTTCGGTTGTGCTTTTCATCTCTTCAATAAGGCGGTATATTCCCATTTATCCCCTTTGTCTGTCATCCAAAATGGAGGCAGAGCTGTGGAAGAGAAGTGTTTTGGAAAGATGTGTGTCTGCTCAAGTCTTTTGTTCTGTGTGATATAGCAGAAACCGGATCCAATCTGATGTTCTCTGCTGAGCGTATTTTGGAAGTTGATTAAAAGGGTTGATGGAAAATGCCTCTTGGCATATCAACGGAAATATTTATTTTCATCTATAGGAACCACGTTAGCTTGCGAAGAGAAAATTAACTTTGCCCACCCCAAATTCCTCTATTTAAATATTGCTCAATGAGGAGGAAGCAGTAGAACTATCTGTTGTGTGCAGTAGTGAGAAGGTGTAATGTAAGTAATTCTAAAATTTTGGTAATATTGGCCAAGAACATTATTAATTATTGGCAAGAGACTGTGTCTCAGATAAGGTGTGTGCAACAGTGGACGTAAGTACTTTGCACTTACAAAAGAAATAAAAATGTAAGCCTTAATTAAAAATTAATCAATCCACCTTTATTCTACAAGGTGGGAGGAACTTGCAAAGGAACTACAGGGATTATGAAGGACAGAACTGGACTGCTCATGTATATCTGCTCGTTGACCTCTATCACCTTTGTTTTATTTTGTGCTTGCACTAGTGTGTCCTTGGGATTTTGAAACCGAGGATCACATCTGGTGCAAAGGAATAATTCTGTTACATTGACTGACAGTACTGAGCTCTGATGTAGGTGAATAAATTGAGCACTGAATTATTTCAGAAGAAATAATTTTATCCTCCTTGCTGGTGGTAGCGTGAGGCAAGGTGCAGAAAATATCTTCTTAGAGGCTGCCAAAGAAAAGCACATTCTTAATGCTTAAGGTTTGCTGAGTTGCAGCCCTGAAGCATCCTGCCCAGATCCAGCCTGCTTACTCTGCAGCTTTGGGATACAATTTTTAAATCTGCCAAACAAACCAACTGCAAACCTGGGTCTAAAAAAGATTAAAGTAATTCTGGAAAGTCTGATTGGCTGTGAAATGGTAAATGTCTTTTTAACAAATGATTGAGCCTTTAGGTTGTAGGTCTCTCTGTCCACATCATCCTCAGGTTGGATTTTGGATGCTTTATAGGGATATTTTCATGGCTGTTGCCTCAGCTGTACCTTTCTCATTATTGCCTGTCAGATCCAGCACTGAAAAAACACACAGATTCTGTGTTAATGTTTTTCGTCCTGCCTTTGCTGGGTAGAAATTCACTCTAGAAAAAACCTGGGGGTGTGGAAACCAACAGCAAAAACTGTAACACAGAAAGGTGAAGATGTGTGGATTTTGCTTTGCAGGGGCACGAGCTGCCTGCAGAGCTGGGTGATGCAGCCGTGTTAAACACAAACCCAAGGAAGCTGCTGTGAGGGAGCTCTTTGTGTAATATTTATTTACATGTGACACTCATTGCTGGTGTTTCAGTGTTTAAACTTTTAAAGAGAAGCAGTAAAAAACGTGTGGTACCCATTAGCTTTGCCGATGGACTAGAAAGCAAAGTTTTTCTAGATTACCTCAGTCATTACTTGGGTCATTACCTCGGGTGGTTCATTTGGAAGCGACCAAATTTATGCTGGATCACGGATTCGTGGTGTAACCTGGGCTCTTTTAATTGTGCTGTAAATTTTTTTGAGTTTGGCTTTGTGCTGTTAACGGCCAAACTTTTTGTGATGAAAAAGGTTATTTTTGAACACCAGGGAAGCGATTCCCTCCTGCCTTTGAGCAGTACAAACCATCATGATTCCAATTTTCATTGCAGCTGTTTCAGTCACATAGCCAGTTGCACAGCTTGAAAAATCTCATTTCAGATAAGCCATTCCAGAGGGGAAAATATGCCTATAGCATACTCCCCTGTACAGTGAGCAGATTAAAACCATTTTTTAAATTAATAAGTAACTTATGAACACTGGGGTTTTACAACAGGTGTCACGCGGGCTGTACTTTATCTAAATGTCACTTGTTTTTCTGATGAGATTGATTGTGGGAGCTGTACCACACTGACAGAGGTAAAAAAAACACTGATTTTCCCTTTTTAGCCCCTTCATCTCAGCTCTTTAAACCAGTGTGACCTTGCATACCTTGACGTGTAGGTAGCTGGAATTGACCTGTTGCAGGCAGGTCACTTTATACAGGCAAAAAGATCTTAAAAAGTGTTCTCAAAATGAGAAAGACCTTTGACACTGCTCATTCTAGTGAGAAACTGTGCTTCTGGGTACATGACCTACACTATGCAAAATTAAGTAAAATGTTATGTCATCTTGATATTTAATTTAGTAAAGCACTCTAATAACTTTACCATTATCCAAATAATTACATTACTCAGAAATAACTTCCCAAAGCTGAACTATGTTCAGAAAAGTTTCAGCAACAGCCTGTCATGAAGGTTTTTTTCCCTGAGATTGGGACAGAAGAATTTTTCCTCTTTGTTTTGGAGACTTGTTGTCTCCAGTGGAAGAATTGTGTTCAGCTCCATGTAGAATGCAGGCTGAAGACTTCTGCCTGCATTCTACATAGTGAAAAATTGTGCTTTACAAAAGGGCACTATAAACCATTTATTGCCCTAACAGTCTGGAGTATGGGACATTGGACTTCCCTGTGGAAAGCTCTGCTTTGGGAAGAATGATGCATAGTTTAAGGTTCAAAACCTGAAACAGGAGCTTTTCTCAACTGCGTGTGGAGCTCTGAAAAATGTGTTTTGGGAATCGCTGACCTTATGCTAGTTTATCTCAAGGGTAGAGAGGTAAATCCTGCTAAAATGACTAATGTAATTATTGCAGGGAGTAGGAAATAGAGTGTAATACTCCTGGAAAAAGCAGATTTAAGACTATTCTTTATTTTCTCCGGGTGTAAAATGGATAAGTGACATTGCAGATTTCAGTTATAGTCTGCCAGTGTATTGTATGCATGCCCTGTGAAGAAATAAGAGGTTGATGAGGCTCTGAGACCATGTAAATAATTAATTTTGAGTATGAAGGTTCCCTTCTTGTGCAGTGCTGGGGAGACAGTCCTGCAGTGGAGAGAATGGGCTCCTCAGATGTGTGTGGTTGTGTACATTGTGGCAACAGAGCACAAGCTTTATTTTAGGGATTCTTAATGATACTACTCACACTGGGTGGTGTTATTTTTAAACTATTATATATTATTATGTCAGTCATTGCTTATCTTAGCATAGGGCATGGTAGGGTAGATGAAGATGACTTTGTGGGCTCATTTATTCTTAAGTAGCCTCAGAGTTCTCTCACCTTTTAATAAGAGCTTAAGGAACATGCCAGGTGTTGTACTTGAGGTAAGAGTGTTAACGTTGGCATGAGATCCTTGTCCAAAACCCTGTGGTTCCTGCTTGCTAAAGCTGCACAGAGCAGGAGAGTGGGGTCTGGGAACTGGGACAAAAGCTGCCTTGTGAGCAGCTTGCCAGGTCATTTCTAGATTTCATCTCTCCTCTTCAGCAATATGACTCCTTCACTTCACGTAGATGTAAGCCAAAAATATTCCCTTCCTCAGTGGACTGACCTTAGGGGTCAGCTTGTTTCCAGAGCACCTTTGCCACACGTTCTTTGTTAGTGCAGTGCTTGGGGAAGTTCTCAGCAGTGCTGATAGCACCTGGAGATTAAAAACTTCCAGAATTCAATTACATATTTCACATGCTGCTTGTTGAAGCTACTCAGATAAAAACACCTATCATCACCTCTGAATTTAGCCAGACTTGAGCAGAGTTGCTGTTACAAGCATTTTTTAGCCACAGTAAGGGTCCCTTCGAAGCAAGGATGCAATATGAATCAGGACATTGGTACTGAGCCTCTTACCCTGCTTATGTCAAATGCTTGATATAGTCACAAGCTTTTAAGCTCTGTGTAAGATGCACTTTGAAATTCCACCTTGACAACCTTGAACCTCAGGATGGTTTGCAGAAAGGTTGCTCAGCTGTTCTTGTCCCAGATACACATTTCTTTGCCAAAGTAAGCATTTAGTAGTGGTTTTGTGAGAGAGCTTTGGTGCAGATTAAGGTTTTAGTGTCTTCAGGGCTACAAATAACTACAGGAAGAACAGACAAATTCTGTGGACAGAGGTTTAGATACAGGGGCAATTTTGTTTGTTTTGCTCTTGGCTGTTTTGGTGTCTGCAGACTGGTTTCTATAGACCTGGTTGGGCAGGGTGCTACTATAGAGGTGTTGGGCACAGTAGTCAGCTTTTTAATTAAAAAAGCACATTGTTATCATCGCTTGATCTATCATTTAATCTACATGTTTTGTTGTAGTTCTCATCTTGTGTTTTTACTCAGTAAACAGATGTTATTTTCTGGCTTAAATACAACATGGATTTCGTAATCATCATTTTTGATGGATATGCTGAAATAGGGAAGAGGGAGCTAGTATGTCCTCAGACTTCCAGTTCTCAGGAACTTCTGCATGATCTGAAAAAAACTGGCTGAACTTTGAGATTCGGCATGATTTTTAGTGAAGATTTTGTGCTGCATGATTATGATGTGCTTTGAATGGCAACAGAAATTAATACATTGATTTCCAGTTCTGCCACCCTTACCCGTTTTATTTCTTTCTGCTGAGTGGATAGAGGAATTAAAGCCAAGAAACCCAAAATTCAGGTCTTGGCTTTACTCATGTTTTTCCACACACCCCTTTAGTAGGTCACTGAACCATTCTTGTTTGTTACTTTCCCATGTGGGGGGAAAAAAATTCCATTCTTTTGGAAAGCAGAGTTGATATTCAGTCACTTGAGCAGCTGCTTATCTGACTGTGTGTCCTTAAGCTATGATTAGTCTTAATCAAACAAAAGGGTATCTAGTGATGCTGCAAGCTGGGAAGGGGTGGGAAGGAATAAAGGGAGCTTTGTAGCCGTTTTGAGCTGAAGGCTGGGCATTTCTGGGATGTCAGAGGCATTTTGACAGGCTTGAAGGAGAGAGTGAACTCTTTAAGTTGTTAGGGGTGGGTGGAATTTTCCCCCTAATAACAGCACTCAGAGATCTGTTGTAAAGCAGGAGGAGTTGAAAGGGCAAGGAATGAGGCTGGAAGCTCACTGAGATGTGGAGTGAAATTAGGAGGATCTTTGAGGAATGCATTGAGTGAATTAGAGGGGCTAAGATAAAGCCACAGGAAGAGCTGGATGGTGTTGACAGAGGCCATAGGAATGGAAACAGGAAAGAAAAAATGAGATGATACTGCAAAGTTCAAGTCAAACAAAGGATGTCTCAGCTGACTGAGTGTGTTTGAGCCTGGGTTACAAACTCACTGAACCCGTGTGAGTGAGGAGCAGGGGTGGATGGAATGACAGCAAGGAAAGGGAAGTCTCCAGTTGTGGTGGGGACTGTGGAGAAGAAAAGAGGCTGGAGTTGTACTCAGATGAGATTTGAATAAAAGGACAGAGGTAAATGATCATGAGTTGAGAAAAGAGGCTGTTGGTGTAATGCTGTTCAGGGCAGGAGAAATGAGAATGAAAGGGAAGAATATGTGGAAAGTAAGAGAAGATGATGGAAGGTGTGGCTGGCCTTGGAAAAGTGCAGTGTTTATTCCCCATGCTTTGATCTGTGATAGGAGAGTCAGATAGGAAGGACTTGATGAGGGTGTGCCTGATAAAGGAGAGAATGAGCTGGATGGACCCAGATATGGAAGTCATGGATGACGGAGCAGTGGGATGGGGGCAGGAGATCTGGAATTCCTGGTTTGGCTCTTCTCGTGCTGCCCTGCTGCCTTTTACTGTTGGAGAGAAAGGGTTCTCTTTTTAAAACAGAACAACAACAATAAAAAACCTTATCAGTTGAGAAACCTGGACCAGTTTGCGTTTAATCTGGTATTTTATTTTTAATTAACAGACTACAGGCTATATGCTTGCAACTTCCTTTCTTTGTATGTAGAAATTAATTGCATTTACAGTTTCCCTCATCTGCCCTTTGATATATTAATATCAGTGGCACAAACAGTTCTTTAAAGACAAAGCTTCTAAGCTACTTCTGAGGGAAAAGACAAGCTTTCTAAACTCTTTGATGGCTATAGAAATATTTTACAGCTTTCATACCATTTTTCTTTCGCTCTGGAAAGGAAACCTTTAACATGTCCATAAAACAATTATGAAGATGATTAGGAAAAGTACTTGTTTCAGTTGCCTCCAAAGAAAATAGAGTTGGTTCTTTGTGTTTCAGACAGTGATGGAAAAACCTGAATCTGATTGTTTTTAGTGCAAGCTAGAGTTACACTATTGTCACAGTTTCTGAAGCAGGAAGGCTTGAAAAATAGGGTTAGGAAAAGCAAGGTTCTTCAGAAATTGCTTCTAATAGTTATAGTACCAGAACAAAAATTCTGAACGTGATCTTTTCAAATACTTTTTGTTTGTTTGTTCAGATGGGAGTTGGAAGGTCATTTTTGGTTGTTTTTGAACATAAAACATGCTGACTTGGTGTCACTCCTGATCTAATTAATGTAGCCATCCCTTGGTAAGTAAAGCAGCCGTTGGCATTGGAAATGTTCCGGTGTGCATTTGCCACAGCTTATTTACTTTGTGACACACAAGCACAAAACTCTTCACTAACCCTTGGTTTCTTGGCTGTTGATCTTAGATAAATCAGTTACTGCTTTTTCCTCCCTTTCTCCATTCTGAAATGACCAAAACAGTCTCAGCACTTCAGAGCCCCAGATGTGTGTGCTGGCCTTTTAGAACAGGGGAAACAAAGGCATGAAGTTTAGAAGTGAGCTGACAGAGGAGTCTGAAAGGAAGACCTATCAAAGATGACACTTCAGTTACAAACTTAATAAAGGAAAGAGGACAAATGGAAGAAAGATTTAGGAGGGGATGATGAAGAAGAAGTGCAGCTTACTGACACGTCCCTTAGAAAAGCTACTGAACTGATGAGGAACCTTACAGATACAAATTACAGGGTAATAAAACCAGGCTGATATTGGAAGGGCAATCCTGATGCTTCTGGAAGGCAGTGGCCTTGGCCTTTCACTGAACTGCCTGAGAAGCACCTGCTCCTGCCCTGACTGTGGTTCTGAGAGGCATTGTTGCTCTCATCCTGCAGTCCCCAAAAAGACCTTTAATATCTGGAACATCACTCTGGATTCCTGAGTGGGCTGCTGACAGTGGTCTTGGGGTGAATCTGGAAAACCTTTTTGTTCTGTTTGGCTTGGAAATCTAAATGGTGTGAGCTTGTCTGAGCTGTCAAATGGTTAATAGCCATTGGAGGCATGACCCCTTTCCTCAAGAGAGATTTGTTCAGGAGCTGAATGTGCCACTCCAGGCAGCAGGAGGACCCTGCCTGTTTGGGGACTCTACTCTGCAAGCAGAAATGGAGGGCTCCTTGTCTGTTTTCCTGCCTTGGCTCCGTGCACTGCAGTTGCTTGGCTCTGCCTCCCTGTGTTCAATCTACTGTTGGATTGAGCAGAAGTTTGTTTGAACTCGGTGAGGATAGTGTTTTATCTTCCTGCCATTCCCATATGTGTGACAATCTCTTATCAGTCTCTTCCAGGCTTAATGCCTCTGGGGAGCAGGTGGTGAGGAGAGCCTGGCTGACACCTTGGCCGTTCTGTGTGGTGTGAATGGCTGCAGGGGAATTGCCTGTTCCCTCTCTATTAAGCAGATTTCACTTTGTGCCTTAAGGTATGGAAACTCTTGAGTGCTGCTTAAGAGCAAGCTCAGCAGCAGTTACTTTTGGGAAAGATTAGTATTTTTAGTTTGCTGTCCAGCCGTGACATCAGTGGATAATAGGAAATGGGATTGGAAAGGACCATAGGAAGCCATCTGGGCCCAGGGAAAAGGTTCCTTCCCTTGGCTGGTTATCCAGACCGTGGCCACTTGCAAGGTGTATGAAGGTACAAAGCCCACAGTGTTAGGAATGGTTCTCAGGGCTGCTTTGTCACCTTTGGGACTGTAAGAGAAAAGGTGACATGCCAGATGGAAAGGGCTTGCAGGGCACTGCTTGGATTATCATGTAGCAGGGTATTAGTGGGAGAATCTGATTCACTTCAATTAGTGGTATGTCAGTGTGTTTTGGCCAGAATACTCCTGACCCACAGATAACCCTTTGCCATGACATGGTTGGTGATGTACTATGATGTGAGGAAAGGGTTCAGCTGTTTAAGTAGCTAAGCATTGCTGCTTAATGAATGGATCACTTTTCCTGAAAAGCACAGAAAAATTTTAATGACTTGTTAAATTTTAATGACTTGTTGGAGAGCTTTTTATCCTTGGTTTTGTGTTTGCAGCACATTATCTACAACAGTAATGCACAGCTGGGAGACCTTTTCATCTCTACTTCTGGTGTAGCTGCTGGTGTAGTGCAAGGAAGCAGTGGATACAGCCCTTTTTGCTATATTGAATGCCTTTTCTTACTGTATTTTTATATGTTGTAATGTCTTCATACGTACAGAGATAAATGCCTTTTTTTTTTTCCCTAATTATACTGGGGGATTTCTGAGGGTATCTTTATTGCTCATTTATACCATACCAGAGCAAGCAGAGAATATCTTCATGGGTAGAGTACATATGTGATATTTGTGCTTCTGTTTCATTGCAGATTAACAATATTTCCCTATGCATTCTCCCAGTGATTTGGGGAACACCAAACAGAATTTGGAGGGGACAGTTCAGAGCAGAAATAAGAGAGTTGAGGCTGCTTGCAGCTGAAGGAGCAAGGAAGAATCGTTGAGAGATCAGTCCATGAAAAGTTGTCCTTACTCAAGCAAAGGAGTCTGATGCTTGTTACAGTTTTGTTCCTGTGTGAGCTTGAAGGACTTCTTTCATCTCAGGAGATCGAGGGTGGTCTTGTCTGCTGGTTTTGGGTGGGTCTTACTTGTCCTAGGGCTGGCTTGTGAATTAAGAACAAGAACTGAGGAGTGGAGCCTTAAGGGTGACTGAGGGGGTAAGGAGAAGATCCAGATAACCTTGGTCTTGTGTAATAGGTTTGCCCTTCTTGAGAAAGAGGATTGCTGGTACTTGTTTTGGAAGTGAGATAGCAGCTGCATTGTTTATAGTTGGGTTTTGCAAATCCGGGGGGAAGGTGGCAGCTTGCAAGTGTGCCCTGGCCTGAACCCTCTTTGTGGGATGTTTGCCCCTCCCAGCTTTGTCCCGTACTGCATCTGCCCTGGTATTCTGAGAGAGTCCTGCTGATGTGGGTCCTCAGAGGTGTCTGTGCTGAGAGTTTGTGTGAACCCCAGAGCCTTTAGTGCCATTAGAGTCCCTGTGGTGAGTGCAGGACCTTGGTCCTGTGTCCTGCCAGGCAGAGGGAGCAAAGAAACCAAGGGGTGCAAGTGTTTTGTTCTGAGAAGTTCATGTTGCAGCTCTCCTGCTGCCTAGGGCAGATCTGCAGAAGCACAAGTAAGCAGGATGAGGCCTTTTCACTGATCCAGTGGAGGCTGTTAGTCCTCAGAGATCAGCAGGGTTGTTCTTTATGAGAGACATGTCTGCATTACAAGATTTAAGCAAACCTTGCAGAGGCACGAAGGAGGCTTTGCTTTGTCAAGTCCATTGTTTTCAGAGTTCTGCAGCATGGGATGTTTATTCGAAATCCTGGCCTCCTTTCCCTCTGCTGCTTTGTTTACTCTCCCTTCCCTCAAGGTCCCATAGTAACGGGTGCTCTGCCTGCAGCAGTTCAAGGACACAGCAGCTGAAGTGACCTTGTCCAGCATGGCTGGGAGACCTCTGGCCAGGCTGCAGCAGCTCAGTGACTTCTGTATCCAGCAGCCAAACCCTTCCCCAGCCCATGTGAGCTTGTTGTCCAAAACGCTTCTTGTCCGCATTGCCCCGTCTGTGGCAGGGACCTGGTTGCCTTGGCACCAAAATTCTAATGTAGGGCAAGGGTTAGACTCACTCCAGCCAGCCAGGGTGATGATACAGAGCCCAGGCCTCTGTGGTAGTGCTGGTGTATCTTTGGAGCAGCTGGAATGTGGGGTTTCACAATAGACCTAAAAATAACTCAGGCCCACAGCATTTAGTTACTGTATGTTGATATGAATGTGAGCCATCACAGGCTCTTCTGCTCAATTCTTCATGCTGCATCCTACATCCAGGATTTTAGGCTGCTCTTAAATCTAATTTGTCCTCACTATCCACACCATTCACAAAGTGACAGAGACCAAATGGAGCAAGAATTGTGAAAGAGCTTCTCATGTCACTGTAATTCTTCTTTGAAGTCCATAACTGCTCTTGATTATCTTTTTATCATGTAGGCTTTTGCATTTGGTGGTGTGGTGTGACACTAGATTTAGCCTGTGTTAGTTGTTGAAAGCCATTACTTTGGAGGCAGAAGTGACCAAGGTAAAAAAGGAAAGGCGTGCATATAAAAAGGAAAACTTAAAAAAGGTAAAAAGGAAATACTTGAGCTTTTGGGTCTGGCAGCTGTTAGAGAAGAAGTGCCAAAGAGGAAGAGGGCAGTGAAAGATCTTGTTGCATTCCTGATCTGCCAGTCATTGGATATGGATATTATCTGCTGCCACGTTTCCCAGAGCAAAGAATGATATAATTTGTTTTGTTCTTTGATGGTCACTCCCTGCTCATCCTGATGAGTTTCTGTATGTTTACATAGAAGCTGTAGTCTAGTCCAAGCTTATCCATGGCTAGTCAAGCTCTGTTAATAATATTCACAGTGACAACTGTGCATCAGGAGAACTCCCAGTATTTGAGTGAGAGGCAGCACAGCGAAGTCCTGATCCTGCTAAGCTGTGTAGTGGATTCAGGAATGGCTCTGAAATGTGTTTGTCTGTTAGCAGCACACAGAGGTCTGGATGTTACAGATCATTCTTCTCATGTTAGCTCGTCCTGTACGGTGTCCAAAGAATGTATCACTGTTTCCCTGTATAAACTCCTGCATGTTGGTATCTGCACAGCTTAGTCCAGCTTTCTGTTTGCTTGGTAAACATCTGTCCTTGACAGGATGGAGGTTGAGGGAACTTGGATAGAAAATGTGCTGGTGGTGTGCCAGATGTGGGAAAGCATGAAGCAGTGAAAGGGAATCAGCTACTTGCTTTTGCTTTTTAAAACACAGCTTTTGAGAAAGAAAATTGAACACAGGGGTTGTAGAGGAGGTTTGCCACCTGGAAACATAAAAAATTACTTTTCTGGATTAGAGAATATAAAACTTTCAGAAAGGAAGGACTAAGTCAAGGGATTTGGATATGGTTGTGAAATATTTAGATCTGTTACAGAGCCAGAGAAGCTCTTTGAATGTTGTCAGCTTATTTCAAATGAGCCCAGTGTTGGGATGGGAGAGCTGACTTGATCAGGAACACAAATATCAAGGAGGAAACTGCACTCATTTCAGGTAATTATTAGCAACTATGTTTGACACCTAAAACAGAAAACAGATTGTGAAATAATTGCTTTGGAAAACTAAAACAATCTGTCCAAAAGCTGTTGAGAAGTCACCATAGTGGCTATTCTCTGCTACAAATGTCATTATCCCTCCCTTTTCAAAGCAGAGTCCTGCCAAATCAATATACATACTCAGCTGGAGGGGAGGAAGTGTCTATAAACAGCAGAGAGAGAAACTGTGGAGTTCTTCAGTTCGCTTTTAGGGAGTGAGTTAATATACTTGCTAATATCATTTTCCTTAGAGCTGGGAGGGCCTTGGGGTTTGTTGGGAGCACCATAGGGACAAGCTCGTCCTGTTGTGACCCTTCCCCAAGCACCTGCTCACCCCTGCTGGGACTGAGCACGGGGAAGGCCAGACCTGTGGCACCCTGTGTGGGTGTCCTTACAGCTCTTGCCAAAGCAGGTGCCAAGTGCAGGAGTGAGCTACACAGTGTCTTAGTATCAGCTGGGAAAAAATTCCGGGCGACCTTTGGTCTGGGGAAGCTGCAGATGGGGCCAGAGTGGGAGGCTGTGGCTGCTCTCTGTGGCAGCAGCCCCGTTCTGTGCTGCTGCCTGAAGGTGCTGGGGATTCCACAGTCTTGTGAAAGCACAGAGCCTGTCTGTTTGTGACTGCAGTGACACTGTGATCTGAGTCATTCCTCCTGTGAGGAAGGGTGGGTGATCTGCAGTCAAACTGCATGGGAACCAGAGGCGTTCTTAAATCCTGGTGTATCTCTTGTGCTGTGTCAAATTGTTAACCCTTAATGGAAACCAGGGGATTAGATTGCACTTACTTACTTTATCAAATCAGCAAATGTTACTGAAGGGCAGAGCCTAGCTCTGCGAGTAGATGCATAGAATTCTGCAATAAAAGCTAATTCATTACTGTTTCTAATAAAATTTTGGTCTGTGAAGGCTGTTGTTTAGGAACTCAGCGTGGATCCCATCTGTTTTTAGTATCCAGTTGTACGAGTAGAACCCTCAAATCTCCAGTAAAAATCTTAGCAGAGCTTAAGGAGACTAAAACTTTTATTAGCAGTTTTTATTAGCACATTAGTGGGCTTGGTGTCTAAGCTTGGCATGTGGTGATTATAGGCTGGGTGCATGTAGCAGGCTTTTGGAAACCAGGAGACAGATCCTAGGAAATTTTGTGAGGTTGCTTCTCTCCATAGCAATAAACATGCAAAAAAAAGTTATTTACCTTTCACATGAGCTTTCCCAAGGGACTGTCATGTCCCCAGGACAGGACTCTACAGAATGAAGGTTTGGACTGGTTTTTTTGTGATTTTGGCACACAGGAAAAACACAGTTCAAAGAAAAGACCTGAGTGAGGGTCATTTAGTGACTTGGTTGTTTTGCTTGTAGTAAGATTTGTGAAAGTACTTACGCTGTCACATGTTTTACTGGTGAAGTCACCACTTCCTTTGGGACATGAACCATCTCAGTCCATTTGAAAGTCAGTCCAGATGTGCCTTTTAACTGGTGCACAGGTGAATGGCATGAGAATTTCTGAACCATTTCACTGCTGGATATTTAATCATGGTGGTTACTGGGAGCAAAGGAATAACTTTACAAGGGTATCATGCAATAAAACAAGATCTTTCTCTGACACTCACTGCATATAGTGAGGTTAAATATTGCTTTATGGAGTTAACTGCTATGAAACATTCATCAGTACCCTGTGCTGTGTGTAGTTACCATAACCACCATCATTGTAAAGTAACAGATCCAACAATTCAGCAGGACTGCAGCCACCAAGGACAGGGTTGGTCTCTCCATCTGTGTGTGGGAACCTGGCACTGCCCTTGGCCTCTCTGATTCTAGACAGGCAACGGGAGCCATCTGGGCAAAGTGTGGCAAGGATTATGTGGCATGAGCATTATTAGCTGCTTCCCTGCCAGCCCTGTGTCCCAATTAATTAAAGAAGGGTCACTCACACAGCCTTCCCTGCATTGCAGACAAATCTTCACAGCTCCAGTTTGACTGGTGACCTGGAGGTGGAAGTTTGTTTTCCACTCTCTGTTCTCTAAATGTTCAACCTTCCCCGAAGTCTCTGGTCTTGGCTGGGTGGATTCTGGGGAGTTTTACTGTGGTGTTTGAGATGGGGCTGCCCCCATGGCACGACCATGCACAGGGCAGTGGGGTGTTCACCATGAATTGAAGGTTTGAAGGGCTGGTCTTGGTGAAGCATTGCCAGAGCACTTGTTTGGAAACAGATCCAAGAAAGGTCTAAGTGGAGACTTTTCCTGTGAGTTGTGCGTGACCTTTTAGAGACTTTTTTTCCCCCCACAGCCATTCCAGGCTGTTTTATGTGAGTTCTGGAAGGAGTTTTCTCCCTACACCATCTTTCTATGGGATTTTGACTGATCTTTAAGTAGTTTCAGTAGTAACACAATGGTGCCTTTACCCTGCTTCTGTCTCTTGTGTAGTTTCTAGTTCAGCTTTTATGTAAACTTTGAATAAACTGTGTGTGCTGTTGCAGTCTTGAGTCTGTAATAAGTGAATTTGGGAATCAGCCTGGTGTTTTTCAAGCTGCAGGGAGCTGGCTGCAGACAGCTGGGATGAAAGCTTTGTGTCACAAGGGGAGAGCTGGGGGAGCATCTCTGCTTTTGCAAACCCATAAGGCGCTTTCAGAATAAGATCCCTCAAGTCTTGCAGTGTATTTATAGGCTTGTAATGTTGTTCAGAGAATGTTACTGTATCCTCTGCGGCAGAAGTGCTGGTTTCGGGTTTCTCAAGCATGGTAAACAGCTCTGGGCTCTGGTGGTATGTGTGCTGCTCAGAGAGCTGGGCTGATCTGCCATGCTGATAGGGTTTGTTTGGGTTTTTCAGAAGCTCCGTGTGTGAAAAATCTTTTAAGTCCCAGAGCATCACATCTTGATCAGTTCATTAATCTCGGCTGGGGCCTTAATGTTCAAAGAGATGCTGACACATTCACAGCTCTCCATACAAGAGGGTCCCTCACCAACAGCCACCCTTTTAAATGGAAATGGGGGGTGTATACTGCAAAACCCTATCAGTTCCTGATCATCATTATTGGGAAACAGCTCTATGTAGTGAATATTGTGAGTCTGAGAAGGCTGATGAAAAACCAGTGGCAGAAATCAAGCCTTAGGAAGAAGTGGAAAATTTCAAGACACTGAAGTAAGTAGGATCACTTCTCTTTATAGTGAAGCAGCTCTAAAAATGACACTTCTTTCCACCATGCACGAGAACATAGGAAGCACTTCAAAAAGAAGGAAAACAAAATGTCTTGAAAAAAGAGGGAAAACCAAATGTACTGATCCGATGTGAAAAATGTAATCTAATCCTTGCTAAAACTTACCCTTGCTGGTAGCATTTCTAGTGTGGGGTGTATGGCTGAGATATCCTTGGCTGGTGTTCTGTCCTTGCTTTGCCACTGACACACTTGGTGCCCGTGGGCAGCTGCTCTCCATCATGGCATTTCAGATTTGGGCAGTGAAAGGGGTGGGATTTGCCTCTGAGCCTGGATCTCAGAGCCCTGTGTCAGTTTTGTGTGTCAGCTTCTTTTTCCATGATGGGGTTTCTGGTAGTTCTTTAAGAAGGTCCTGATTTTTGACAGTGGAAGTGTGTGGCATTTTATAAAGTGTTAAAGTCTACCAAGTTACAAAGTATGTGACTTTTGTAAAGGGGCAAAGTCAAGGAGAGCAGGGATCAGAGAGAGGTTTTCAGAAGGTCAGCAGTGACAGATGTGATGGTGAGGCCCATTTTCTCAGCCTTTTGACTGGCATATTAATGACAGTACTTAGGAAGCTTTTTTCTTTCCATGCTGTTCCAGTTCTCTACTAAAATGAGCCACAAGTTGGACAAGTGTCTGAAAAGCAGGAACATTTCTAGAAATATCTTTTGATTTCTGACTGGAAATGAGAAACTGTCTAAATATTCTGAGTCTTTAAATAGCCACTGACTGAAGGACATTATAGCCTTCAAGTCTCCTTGATATTTGTACTGTTCTTTATGTTTGCCTGGTGCTATTTTTCACCCTTTCATAACCTGCATGAAACCTGCATCTGGTGAAGGCATTTCTCAGTGGCTCTTCCCAGCTGCCTGCAGCCTCCCCCTGCTCACAGCTGCCCTGGCCATGTTGTGTTTGACTCAAACTGCAGCAAGCAACTCCTTTCCCTGGCTGACACAGTGGTGGTGGTATGAAAAACTGTCAGGGTAGCTGTGATAATGCTCCCAAAATTTGAGTTGTTCAGCTGTCCTTGAGGAGGCTGCCTTGACACAACACCTGCCTGGTCATTCCTGAGTCCAGCATAGACCAGGTTGTCAGAGCAAGAGCTCAGGCACTGCAAACCTTCATTTATGCAAATTACGTTAAACTTCCAAGCTTAAAATAGCGTTGAATTTATAACAGAAATAAATAGTTTCTTGTGGATTTGTTGGGGCAGGAGTACTTGCTTCAGGCATACAGCTGACCTTTCACTTTCCTGTTCCATTTCAGGAGGTGCATACCTGAGCCTCCCTGTGTGAAATTAGTTGAGATAACATGTTTCTTGGCAGGTGTTGGAATTCCAGTTTGCCAGTGGCTAAATTTGATCTTTATTTTTATTTTCTAGCAGTTCTTAATAGGTAATGCTCATGAGAGAGGAAAAATATTTGTCTGGTCCAGGTATCTCTGTCTTAATATGAAAGTATTATTTTTTTAAAGGTGATGAATCAAACAGTGAGGGGATGTTTTGGTTGTTTTAAAGTGTTTGATTCGACTTCAGCACAAAGCTCCCTGCTGTTCTTCATGTTCTGTGGGCAGCAGAACATCACTCCACAGCCCTGACCCTGCTCCTGTGGGAGGATTTCAGGGAAGGAGGATGAACCAGGTAACGAAGCAAATGTCTGCCCTAAATCTGCCTTTTAAAATGAGCTCTGTCTGGGATTAGTATCCTTGGGCTGCAGCTGGGATTAACTTTGCAGGTAGGAACTGTAAGATGCTCAAACGTGGTCTCCTCGCCAGTCCTACACACATTCACGCCGTGTAGAAATGTTTTGGTTTCTCTTGCCTACCCCTTTGCTCCAACACACAATGCTTATAATCTGATTCTCTGAATGAACCTTTGTTTGGGGAAATACTGTTAGTTTTGGCTCTTGGAGAGCTGAGCTGACAGGCCCAACTCCCCAACAAAACAGATTGGAGATTAAAAAACAAACTAAAACCACGCCTTCAAAAAAAAAAGCTGGGGAGAAGCCAGAAAGTTCCTTTTCTGTGTTGCTGAAAAAGCTAATCTATTTAGCTACTGTACTACCAAGTCTGATTTTTGTCTTATTACTTAAATTAAGAGCCTCACTGCCATTACCTGTAATAAAAGTAAAATTCTTACCCTACCTTAGAAAATTGCATGATCTTGTACAGGAAGGAACTGGGGGGAGGGAGGAAGTGGGTTTTGAGGCTGGAGCTAATAAGGCAAAAAAGAGTTATTTTCCATTACCTAAACAGGAAAACACAGGACATTTCTGTAGTTTGTTCCCATAAACTGAATTGACAAAATTCAGATTTGAAAACAAAATAGTTTGTTTCCAACCATAGCACATTAGAATCCAGTGATCTGTAGATGTGATTCCTGCAGACATGCAGTAGCTGCTTCCCAGCCTGTCTGCTGGGCTTGCTGGGAATACATATTTGGGCAGCAGGACATGCCTGTGGAATCCAAACCACAGCACTTGGAGGTTTGTGTTTAAATTCCATGTACCATAGATCTTGGCCAGGTGCTCTCTGTGTGCAAGAGAAAAAATAACACCTCCTGAGCTAGGGAGCCAAATGTAGCCAGAGATTTTCCTTGTCCCTGCTTCTCAAAACAAATGAAAAATGAGAGGGTGGAAATTAGGGGTTTATGTGCAAAGCACAGTGGTACATCCAAAAAATCCATGTCCTACTTCTCCTGTGTCACTCACACACTTTGTAGCCATGAGCATGTAATTCATTCTTTCCTTATTTTAAGCAGGAGATCCTGCATTCCATCCTCAGAGAATATTTTAAAAACTTCTTACGTGGTGCAGCATGTGGTTCACTACAATCCCAAGATCACTTCCCTGCTGAAATTCCTGCTCAGCAACTTTTATACGTCATGGTGTGGAGAATAAACTTAAATTTTTCTGAATGGGAAAAGGGGATTTTTCAGGCTGATGTTTACAGTAAAGTCTTCCCTGTTGCCTTTTATTGGAAAAGGATTTAAACATAAGGCTGTGGTACTGTTGTGAGCATTTCTGAGGGAGATAAAAAATGGGGAACTGCAAGTTGAATCAGAAACAGCTGAATGAAGCATTTGAGCTGTGTAAAACCCATAAGCTCTACCATGCTATACCATATAGTTTCCATTTAATCAACATGTATTCAAACCAGCTGTTAAGTGGAGGATATATGGAATTTATCTTAATATTTTAAAGTCTGCTTCTCTTCCTCTTCAATGTTCTTTGTAGAAACCAGTTTCCTGAAATGCTGGCTTTTCTTAATGCTAATGAGTAAAGAAAAATCCCTAAATTTCTTCAGGGTTTGCACACAGATAAATGTCCTTTTCTGCCCAAATCCAGAGGGTGCTTGTGTCATGTGGTTTTATGCTGACTGAAGTCCATCTTAAAATCCTCTGATTAAGGGAGGAGAACAGGGGATTCTTCTGTTGTGAGTCATCTCATCTCAGAGCTTGATCCTGCTTCTACAGATGCAGGAAGGAGTTTCTCATTGAGTTGATTAATTGAATGTTGTTTCAGTGCTAGGGAGAGCTCCTGGTTTAAATTTTGCAGCAGTGAATGGCATCCCATGTCTGTCTGTTAAGAAAGAGGGTCACCCCTTTGCGTTGTCTCTGCTGAGTCCAAAACATCACCGAAATATCCTGCGAGATCATTAACTGAGTGTTATTAACTTAGAACAATGAGATTCTCAGAGGCAAAACTGCTTGTAAATGGGTACTGTCAGGGTGCTGTTAGAATACAAACCTGCTCCCTAATTACATTTCAGATGATTGAAGAAAAATTTAGAAATCAAAGGTGTTGAAGGGAATCAGGTCACACTCTCACAGTAGATGTCTGTTTCTTGTACTTTGCTGTGAATTTTGTGATGTTTGAAGGTTTGTAATTGTTTTAAACCCCAGCTGCTTTCACTGGAGTTTTAGAAATGAAGAGCTGTGAGAGATCAGTGCCGTGTCATCTGTCTGCCTGCTTGGATCTCAGTTGCCTGAGGTGTAGTTCCTGAGCTGGGAAAACACATGTTAAAAGCCTTGGGAATGGACTCTAGCCTCTCTTGGTGTATCCAGGACTCAAAGGTGAAAGTTTCAACAGATGAAAGTGGCAGCCTCAGGTGCCTGCAGCCTCTCCTCTGACAGTCCTCCAAAAGCACGTTTGGGCCACTGTGTCCAAGGGGATTTCCAGCTCTGTTGGCTGTTGAGCTGAAGCTCTTTTGGCTGGTTTGCTGTGATCAAATCACTTGATGAGGACATTTGGACTCGGGAGGTGGAGATTTCTTCATGGGAGACTGAGCTGAGCTGCTGGAATGCATTGCAGGTCACCCATCAGATGGTTTTCAGCTGCTTTGGTTTGATCTGTGTGTGATAGTGAGGAGAATATGAAAGTCACCAGTTCTTCCAGCACTGCTTACATGAGCTGAGCTGCTGGCAGTAGCATTCCCTGCAGGATGCACCTGGGAGCCTCAGCTTGGGCTCCCTCTGTGCAGCACCAGCATTCCCACGAGCTGTGGGTGCAGCTGTCCTGGCCTGTGCTGTGCACTCTTGGGTGCAGTTCTCCCTTGGGATGTTCTCCTGCCCCCCTCATTGGGAGCAGCATCCCTGCAGAGCTGCAGCAGCTGTTGGAGAGGGGGCCAGGAGCACTGCTGTGCTCTTGGGTTGTGCTGCAGGTTCATGGTGACCATCCACCTGTTGGAAGCTGCTCCACATTTGCTGTAGGAGTTGGTGTGGTTTACAGAACTGGCAGGAGCAGCAGCCAGATGGTCTCTCCAGTTGTTTGGATTTTTTCCTTGTTGTTGTTGTTTTGCTGCTTTAAAATCTGAAGACTGCTTTCAGTTAGGCAGCTGCTCTCAGTCACTGTGCTGTTCAAAGTAATTGACTTTCCATTGACTTTGGAATAGTGTCTAAATATTGTTGTCAGCTTCATGCTGATTCCTCTCCACTGAGGCTGAAGTCGTTTCACTTATGACCTCAAGCTGGACTTGTGTTTTGCTCCCATGGGAACTAAAAATAATAATTATTTTAAGAATAGGTTCTTAATCACTTCCTTCTTTTGATGTACTAGTCTTGTTTAGCATTTTCTAAGAATATAATTGAAAATATTTTAAACTATTTGTGTTTTAATTCCAGTTTTAATTAGCTCTTTGAAGATGCATGGAGTGTACCAGACTTGATTACAGTTCCTTTTAGTCTTTTTATAGAAAAGCATTTGCTCTTGTTATTCTGAGTGCAGATTATTAGAGTTTTGTTGCTTTGGCAAACTGTCGAGTCACACAGAGCTATGAAGAGATGAACATTAAGTTGACAGATTTCTTAGTCAAAGGCATGTGGGCACTTTGTCAGTGCTGGTGATGCATCAGCACGTTAATCTCCTGTCTCCAAACTGTTAATGTACAGATGAGAAACAGGAAAAGATGTGCTTTAGTCTGGGTTTAGAAGGAAAGATAAGGCGTGCAGTGGTTCTGAGGCAGAGCTGGCTGTGCAGTGAACACGGAAGGGATTGGGATAGTTTACAGTGATGGGAGAAATATTAAATGGAGGGAGATCCATTCTCTGCCCTGACACATGGGTTGGGTATGGTTGGATATAGTTGGAGATCTTTCCATTAACTAAAAGTCTTGAAATTTAGAAGTGGAATTTTGGGAGATGTATTTCAAAGAGTGGCATATGGATGCACTGCTGAAAAGAAATAATCCAGAAGGATTTCCTAAATGTCCGTGACCATACAAAGACTGATGATACTGAGTGTCTTAAAGCCCAGTGGCAGCACAAGTACATTAACAATGATTTTTCTATTCCTTGCTAATAGTTGACATGATTTGCTCTCACTCTCAGTCAGTGAAGCTGCTTACTCCAGCAAGTCTGCTTGTCTTGGGGGTGCTCTTGTTCTATTTTGTGTACCAAATTTTGTTTATACTCTATTTTTATCAAGAACCAATGTCCCAAAGGCTGCAGCAGAGCCCTGTAGCATAGTCCAGTGTACAGCCTACACCCTAGAGGGGCAGCTGGGCATGGACAGGGCTCACAGCTTGGTCACTTACCTTTCTCTTGCTGCTGGGAATTATCGTTTTAGTGCAGTTCATACCTGGTCTCTGCATCTGCTTCCTTGTGCATAGAAGAACATTGCAGTTTATTTTTAAAGAGGACAAGGAGGAAAAAAAACTTCACCACCAGGCAACAACTCATCTGCTGGTGCATTGCTACAACCTGTTGCCACAACTGACATTTTTATATAGCAGTAAAACTGAAAGAGCAGAGCTGGTTTTCTTTACCTGTCTCTTGGCTGAAGCCTGGCATTTGCTCCTCTGTTACTGTCAGAGTTGTGGGAGTACCTGAGTGAGAGCAGCTGTGGTGTCAGCAAGGGAGGAAAGAAATGGTGAGCCAAATACATGCAGAAATGTTAGTTTAATATCCTGGTATTGGCAGCTCTGGCATTCTGATAGCTTTTGTTTAGGCTGAGGACTTTTTATATGTTTATAGTATTGCAAGTTTTAATAAAAGGTTTCTTTAAAAAGAGCTGCTGTTGGGAGGTTTCCCAGACCAAACAGGAAAGTGGGAATCATCAGTTCTCCACCCTCAGGCTCTGTGCATGGGCTTTGGTGAGCCAAGGGAAGTGCCTTGCACTTCTGTAGGATGTGCTTCCTATTTGCACAGCCATTTTAGAGCTTAAATGTGAAATGAGCTTTTAAGGATAAATAATTCCTCTCTGAGTTCACCTGTACTGAATGTGTGAGGCAAATGGCCTGTGCCAGGGCACTGTCTGTGCTGGTACATCTCCAGTGCCACTGCAGTTCATGGCAGAGACCATTCCTGACTGAGCACGTGCTCAGGGGATCTCTTCTGAGAGGGCAGAGTGTTTGTAGGTGCCATTGCTCCTGTCACTCCTTCATGTCCATCACCCCTTGACCTGATGCTCGTAGTGTGTCAAGGTGAACTGGTTTCCTTTGTTGTTGTGTGGGTTGCAGTTGGAATTGCTGGTCCAATTCCCTCATAGCAAGGTTTCACAAACAGCACAGGAGACATAAACTTGGAAGATGTGGGGCTAAACCCCCCCCCAAAACAAGAGAGAGAACCTGGCTTGAAATTTACTGTGTTATGAGTATTTCCTACTTCCTCTGCCCTGTCAATAATATGGGTTAGTGATTCATAAAGGTGTGTTTTAGGGGCTGGGTAGTTTGTGTTTGTACAGTACTTACAAGAGTCCCTGCTGATTCTTCCTTTTCCCTTCCATTTCCCTTTTTTGCCATAGGAACATTCATGAATAAGCCATTTCTTTTTCCAGCCTTGCACTTTTTTGGACAAAAGTTATTCTTTCTAGTCTGTTGGTACTCCTTTGTGCCCAGCTCTAATTACCAACAGTGTAGAATTGGTGGGTTATGTTTTTCTTGGGCCAGAACTGGCATTTCATTCCTTCTTTCCAGCCTGGAAAATTGAATTAAACTGTATCTGACCAAATGTACAGGAGCCTCTTAATTTTAAATAATGTGATCCCAGTCGGTGGAAACTCATAGGTGGGGATTAGAAAAGGTGTGATACTGGCAAAGAGGAAAGTGTGGGTGAAATGAATTTCATTCCTGATGATCTTCATGATACCAGTTGTGACAGTTCTTAGTTCTTATGGAGGACTCTTGAAGACTGGATTCATCTCTGGCTCCTGGCTCAGTGAGCCATGGACAGCAAAAGTTGTGACTGACCAAGTGTGGCCTGTTGTTTTACCCCTTGACAGTTTGGCTGGTTTAGGGGGATGTTTGTCATGGAAGGGAGAGAGAAAAACTGAAAGCAGAATGATTTGTTGTCTGTTTTGTTGCAGCGGAAAGTTGGTTTCACCGAAATGGAAAAATTTTAAGGGATTGAAACTTCAGTGGAGAGATAAAATCCGTCTCAATAACGCCATCTGGAGGGCCTGGTACATGCAGTGTAAGTACCATGCTGGGGCTGGGTCTTTCTTGAGACATTGGTGTGAACAAGAGAATTGAAATTGTCTAGTGAAAAGCTCGAGAATCTGCTCGAGGTCTGATGTTTCAGAGGCAATGCCATTGGATCAGGGTTTTCCTGCATGTGCCCACACTGAGGATGTGCTGAGTGCTCCAAGCACAGCCCGAGATCTCCTGTTTCCTGTTGTTTATGGGGAAGGAATCGTGGCTAGGCTCCCTGTCACACCTTGCCACTGTGGTGACAGCTCTCTGCAGGCCCTGCACGTGTTCACCACTTGCATTTTGGCTGTTGTTTCAGACCTGGAGAAGCGCAAGAACCCCGTGTGCCACTTCGTGACCCCTCTGGACGGCTCCGTGGACGTCGATGAGCACCGGCGGCCAGAGGTGTGTGAAACCCCGGGGACAGCCCAGGGAGCTCTGGAGTTTGTAACAGGATTTTCTGGTCTGCTGGAAGCAAGGGCAGCATAGCCAATCTGTGCTCTGTTTCTATTTAGAAGGAACCACTAAAAGCAGAGTGAACGCAGTTTTGTTAGTTCATCACATTAGGATGATCAAGGTTCAACCAGAAGGACATTTATTATCTGTGTAACTTATGTTAATGTTGTAGTTTAAGGAATCATAAGTCATAGAAGTGCTATTTGTGTAGTTAAGATTTTGACAGCCACTGCTGTCTTCTGACTGGAAGTTGGTGGGAAATCAGAGTTGTGACTATTTTCAGGACTGAATCTAAGTAACCCTGGGAGAGTTTTCTGTATTTTCTGTTATTGGAGAGGTGTGGTTTCAAGGGAACAAGCAATTTGTTTTTCTGTGTTGAGGTAGTTTCACAGACAGATCAAATATGAGTTTGTGTTCTTTCATTTTTTGTGCTCTTGTAAACATAAATGAAAACTAACATCTGCCCTCTGGCTCCTTGCAGAAAACCAGTGAGGCCCTTGATGTGGCAATATGTGGCTCTCTCTATACTGCATAACTCTAGAATAATTTATAACTCAAAGGAGTTCCAGATGAGTTTGTGGAATTGTCTCAGGTTTTTGAAAGAACAGTGTTGATGTTTGTGTTGAAAGTGACCCTCGAACACAAAGTTAAGGCTCTCATTAGTCTGCTCTCCCCAACTTACACACTGCTCTCTGTAATACATTGAAGACCCATACTGTCTGATCCTTTTGTTGCCATCAGTGTGTGGCCTGCAAGGTCTTCCCTGAGCTGGACATCAGATTTCTATTGCCTTGTGACATTCATAGCAGCTTTTGCTTATGTGTGTGTCTGTGCATGGACCTTGTGAAATTCACAGGATATTGTGTGCTTTATACATTATATTTCAGTAAATTAATTTTAAAGGGTTCTTTTTTTTTTTTTTTTGCCATTTCTTAACACTGGGTTATGGTTGAGCTGCTGTGGGAGATGCTGACAGTGCAGTCAGACATCATCTTGTGTTTGGTTTTTGTGGGAAAGATGAAGTTAGTACTGTCAGATTTGCTCTGATAGCTGAACTCTGGGACAGTGTGGGCTGCTGATACATGAGCTCAAACAGAATTAGCATGCTTTCTTTTGCATTTTTTATGCCTGAATATTTGCTTGGAAACGTATTGAATATTCAGCCCTTACGTGATTCTGTGTAATTCATGGCATGTGTTTGTGTTCTCAGGCCATTGCAACGGAAGGGAAATACTGGAAACGAAGAATTGAAATAGTCATTAGGGAATACCACAAGTGGAGAACATACTTCAAGAAAAGGGTCAGTTGGTTTACATAGTGAAAGTAGTTTGCTTGAGCTTGATCGGTATGTTGTTGCTTTGTGAGTTTTTCTATCACTTTTTCTGGCATGCAAGAGTACTTAAAACAGATGATAAGCTGGTACAGACATGTTCATCTGATTAGTTCCACTTAACTAAAAATTATTGTGCTGGGACTGATTGTGCATGATTGACTCTTAAAAGTTTTGCAAAATCAAGTCTTCCACTGGCACATACAGGACCTATTCTGACTTCACCATCTGTTCTGTTCTCCTTTTGCAGTTACAGAAACACAAAGATGAAGATCTTTCAAGTTTGGTCAGGGTACGTAACACCACTGAGAACTGGCAGCATTTATTCTTGTAGAACTTGCAGTAGATAACAAAGTTGTAATGTGCAGTAGCTTGCTTTGATTAAAATCTAAAGACAAGCATCTTGCTTAAGCCTTAATTAAGGTTAGACACCTTAATGTTCTGGGCCTCAGAGAGCAAAGTAAGATTTGTAGCTTGAATTGGAGAGAGGAGAGGTTGGATGTAAAGTGCTGTGACAGAAGAAATGGGAATCAGCATTGCATGCCCAGAGAGATCAATCTCTTTAAGGGCTGGCACATGATTTCATCTTGTTACTGAGTTGTAACTGGCACTGCTGCCTCGCTTGTGTAACTGGATCTGTGAAGATGTGGGAGCTACATGTTGCAGATCCTCCTGGTGTGCCCACGGCTCAGGCAGATAATATGCCAGGATCCTATAAAAGGACAAAATGGTCAAAGGAACAGTGGTATCACCATTTAGTATGTCCCCTTAAACTATCAAACCTGCTTTGGGTATATAAACTGATGATCAGAAGCGCTGTTGTGCTGTTTTTGCAAGGCAGTGCAGTTTAACTCAGCCTGTAGAGAGGGATGGGTAAGCCATGTCACATTATGTTGTATTTTTCATGGGCAAAAAGTGTCTTGTGCAAACTCGGACTACAATTACACTTCACTGTGCATCAGAGTTTCAGATACATCTCACAAGGCAGGAGTTGTTTTTTGCATTCTTGCTAGTCAAGTTATTTTTAATCTTTATTCAAACCAAGGAATTGTTAAACTAAGTGCAAAAATACTTGTGTAATCAATCAAACAAGGAAGTGCTGTTATTTGTCTTACATACTTCTAGTCAATATCTGGGTTTTGGGCAAAAAACTTTGCTAGAGTGTTGTGGTATTTCAGTGAGCTGAAGCTGCTGGTGTATCAGAAGCACCAGTGATGTGTTTCAGTCCATTTGATGGCTCCTCAAAGAGAGGTTCTTTCTTTTAAAATGTGAAAAATGAGGGCTGCTTTTGTAGATCTGCACCAGACTGCTTTGGCATTGCCTGACTTCTCTTCCTTTCTTTTGACAGGATGATGATGTGGTTCTCTGGCAAAAAAGAAGGTATGGCAGAGAAACCCCTGTCCCCATGGAGGAAGGCAGCCTCTTGGATGCTGACATGCTCATGTCCGAGTTCACCGACACCCTGTTCTCCACACTCTCTTCACATCAGCTGGTTTCCTGGCCAAATTCCAGGGACATAGGTACTTGTTGGCTGTAGCTATGTTGCTGTGAGAACCCCTGCAAAAACTCTGGTTTAGTGTTGCTTTGCTGCTCTTGTAGTCTTGCCTAAGAAATCTATCTTATATTGCTGATACAGATAAAAACAGGTCAGGGAATGTAGCTGTCTTATGATTCTGTCTTAGCTTCTTATGTGCTGCCCCCAGCTTTGCCCCCTAATGTTGCTCTGAATTAATCTGTAATGAGCACTATTTACTTTATCAGTGGTGAAGGCATTGTGATTTATCTCAAAGCATAGTTGTGTGTGTATTTTTAAGGGAGTGCCTGTGTATTTTTGTTTGGCTTTGTCCAGTAGAACCAGTGCAAGTTTCATCTGTACAAACAATCCCCAGAGCTGTTCAGCTGTGTCTGGAGGCTCTGACTATCTGATGGGGCAGCACATGTCCACTGTTCATCATCCTTGCTCTGCATGGATCTCTGAGCAACTCCAGAGCAGCCATGGTTTACATGAATTGTACTCAAGGCAAATGAAATGGGTGATGGTTTACTTTAAAATACTCTGCTGTGAGCTGTGGTGGGTCAGGCTGTGCTTCCCAACAAGGGAAGTGTGTAGTGCAGCAGGGGCAAGACAGGAGGTTTGGGAGCAGGAGGCATCCGAGCTTGGAAATTCCAGATGTCAATTAGAGCCTTCAGGTTTCACCTCTTCCATTTTAGTAATTGAAAGTTTCATTCCCCAATGGCTTTGATATCTGGGCTGTGCTGTAGCTCTGAAGAGAAGCAGATGCTCAGTTCCTTTCAGCAGCAGCTTTTCTGCAACATCTTGGCCAAGCCTGGGTGTGGAGTGTTTTATTCCTGCTGCTGTTACTATGTGAGTGATGGGAAGCTAATCTAATCTGTCTGCTGAATTTTGCAGGACACTTAGGAAATGCTGACATGATTCAACCAGGGCTTATTCCTCTCCAGCCAAATTTTGATTTTATGGATACTTTTGAGCCTTTTCAGGGTAAGAATGATATATGGAGTTCATTAATTTTGTAAATATTGCAGTGGTTTATGAACTAGGTTTTAAAGTTTAAATGTTACAAACATCTAAGATTTCCCCATTTCACACTTCTTAGTGATGAAGACATTTAACATTTTGTTTGTATTTGAATATTTTGTGGCACTGTCAAGGATTCCATATAACATTAAACTACTGCTGACACCTTTGGTGGTTATAGATCTTCATGGGAGTAAAGAGTCATGTCTCTTTGCTTGCCCTGCAAGCAGTCTGCATCAGATAACTGTACTTTGTGAGACCCACTGAGGATCAACTCTTGGCTGTCTGTGTGTAGATGAACCTTTAACAGGACTGATTTTTGCTTTGTTCCAATTTGCATGAAAGTTGAAGGAGTCAGCCCCAAAGTGATCAGTTCCTCTGGAAGACAGCAATTCACTGTTCAGTCGACAGCAGTTCTATGAAGTAAAAATCTCATTGTTTCATTATTTGCTAAATAATACTGATATTCTTGTGAATTTTAGGATCTAGCAATGCTGTATCTTGAGTATGAAAAGTAGAAAATTAATAGGTGACTTGTCATGTTTCAGAATTATTCACGCCCAGTCGCTCCAGTAATTATTTCCCTTCCCTGTCTGCTGTCAGCTCAGCTACTACAGACAGCAGCAGCCACTCTTCCCAGGTAAGAGAGGTTTAAAACTGAAGGCTCTGACATGAGCCATGTCCTCTCAGGAGGAGTTCAGACATGTCTGAGTCAGTGATATTTCCTTGTCTCTCAGTCTCCTGTCCTGCCGTCGGGTTCGTTGCCCAGCACGCTTCCAGCAGGGAACATCAGTGACGGACTGATTCCTTCCTCAGTACCTGCTCCTGTCATTCCTGACGTTGTTGCTGACCAGTGTTCCAGCATTAGAAGCGAGGGATCTTTCATCCAGCCGGCAGACTTCCCTCCTGACTCGTCTCTCAGCGGGCCACAAACTTTCATGTCAGTGTTCCAGCCGCCCCTGCCGGTGCTGCAGCCCACGGGCTCCCAGCAGCATTCCCCGCTGCCCGCGGTGCCGCTGAGCTCCAGCCTGAGCCCCGCCCCTGCCGCCTTCGCCGCTCCGGAAACCCCCAAGTTCGGCCTCTGCGAATCCTCGGTCATCACTCACACAGCTTCTGCCACGCTGACCCACAACGCCCCGGCCACCACCTTCAGCCAGAGCCAGAGCCAGAGCCTGGTCCTGGCCACGCAGCAGCCGGGGGCAGGAGTGCCTTGTAACCTGGCCTTCCAGACTGCTGTTGTGCAGGGGCAGCCCCGGCCCCAGCTGCAGTCCCAGCTGACATTTGCACTCCCCAAACCTGTTCCTCTGGCCAGTGCTGGGACAAGGCCCAAACAGTCACAAAAAATAGTGCCTGCTCCGAAGCTTGAAACAGTGTCCTTATTGGTAAAGAATGCCTTCATCACCCCAGGTGAGGAGCACTGCGGGAGGATGTTTTTGTTTTCTGAGTGGAACTAGCAGGAGGAAAAGACCTTCTTGCTTTTCTTGCTTTACATAAGAAGTTAAAACAGAGCTTCTGAGCGTATCCACAGAACCCTTGAATCCACTGGCTGAATGCAGTGGCTACACTGTTGAGTGGGATGCTCTGGGCTGCTGCAAGGGTTGGAAGCAGTTTGGTTGACTGTGAAAAGGTGACCTGCAGAAGGAGGTCTCTGTAATGTCTGTGGTGGGCTGTGTAGCTATGCCAGCTGTGTGCTCCTGCCCCATAGAAGCCCTGGATTTAGATGTGATGCTGTCATGATTAACTGCCCCTCTGACCATTCAGCCATAGTGGAGGAGGTGATTCTCCTGAGGGAGCTGGAGATCTTTCTCTCAAGCAGTCTAGAGACCCTTGAAATGCTTTAAGTCAGGAGTGGGTTTCAGGTTGGGGTAGGAACACCTGGGACTTCCACACTGGGTGGGATTTGGAGCTGCTGCTGCTTCTCAAGGTGAATAATAAGATAACTAGCAAGAATTGTGCTTGAGGTGGTTCTTACGGGAGAGCTCAAGGCTGGAGCAGGACAGGCAGAATGCTTTTCTTGGGATTATTGCAGTCTGTTTTTAGACTTGTACTGGCTGGGGGCCAAATGACTTCAGCCACTTGAAATGTGCAATAATAATTCAAGAACAAGTCTGCCTGGAGGAGTAATGTTAAATAGGCTTTACTAGGGAGTAGGTGTGTCTGCCAGGGCCTGATAGTGAGGTTACCCACCAAAGAGAAGAATCACTGTTCAGTAGAAGAGCAGACCCAAGATCTAATTCTGAGATCCATGTGGTCCGTGATTAATAGCACAAGGGTGTTAATGGCAGTGTTCCTATCTATAGTATGTTATAAACCAACAGTCCATGTACCTTCACCAGTCGAGACATGCTTTTCTCACCTAGTAAAGATTGTAGGCAGCTCATTTTCAGACAGCCTTTGCTCCTGCTTCTCTCAGTGCTTCCTGGGTTGTTCCTCACCCCATATGTTACTTTCCCAGTGCTCCACCATTTACTTCCAGACCATCACAACCAGTTGCTTTGTTTCTTATCTAGGTTAGTGGCATGTGTTTGGGGATCATGGTGTTCCTAAACTACTGGGACATAAAGCTCAGGGGACAAATCCAAGAATTTATATAAATACTAGAGCTTTATTTTTGGCAATAGAATAAACATCAGTACTTGTAATTGAGGTATTTATGCCTGTCATTTTTGTTCAGGACAAACAATTCATCTCCTGACTGTAAAGCAAATTACATTATATCTTGTGTAAGAATTGCTGTGTGGTGTAGGGACTCAAAAATCTCTACAGATTGTCTCATCAGGTGCAAGACTTCACTGCTGGCACCACTTCATGATAAATGTGCTGATTTTGAGAGGAAATTCTGCAAAAGATGCATGTGTAGGACAGAAACATGAATCATGTAAAGCAACTTCTAAATATTGTTGCTGGTTGCTGCAGTTCCCCAAATGTGGAAGTCAGAAAGGCCAAGCCTGTGCAGCAGCATTAATGCACTGGTAAGAGTAGGCTCTTGAGGTCAATAGAGATGTCATAAGTCCAGCTGAACATCAGTGAACAGTGGAAGGGTTGTGATTCCAGCTTTAGATGTGGGAATGCTCAAAGAATGAACTCCCTGTGTCAGTGACAGAGCTCTCCTCCAGACAGGCCCACACAAGGGCTGGCACAAGGTTTGTGCAATCCACTGGCCTCCCTTTTGGAGGCTGTGCAGAAACTCCAGTTGGGTCAAAACACAGTTGTCAGTCACAGGTGACACTGTCAGGGAGGGGACGTTGGATAACCCTGCACTGTCTCCCTGTCCTGCTGTGTGTGTCCTTCAGGATCCTGATGCTGAACTGCAGAGGGGTGGCTCGGCAGGGGCAGTGCTGTGCTGACACTTCTCCTGCATCATGACTTTATTTGTACAAAGGAGAGCTGAACCAGTACAGCCAAGAGTGAAGCCAAATATGTTTGGTTCAGTTTTATCAAAACACAGACAGAAGCTGTGTCTTTGTGGGATTCTTCTTTTAGTAACAGTTTAGGATGGTCAGTCATGTTCTGTCTGGACTGGGCAAGAACCATGTCAGCATGAATGCCATGGTAGTAAGTGCACATCTGCCTTGGTTACGTGGAGATCTTCACAGATTCATGTGGAGACATTTGCTGCTATTGAGAATTACCTCTAGCTGCCTAAGCACTGCAGAACTCTTGGGTCTTTAGCATATTTTGTGTAATTTTGATGCTGATTCCCAATCACATTTGGTTGTCTTGTGGTTGTGCGTCATCTAAAGCAGCTATAAAACTAGACAGTGAAAGAAGCTGGTAGGCTGAAGTGCTGAGGGAAAGGATTTAAGACATATATACAAGGAAACATGAAATTTTGAGTCATTAACCCTTCCTGGGTCAGCAGAGCAAGTCTGAGATCCCAAAGTGTGGATGGAAGAGGAGAGCTGAAGATGGTCCTCCTCCTGTCAAACCCAGCTCTGACAGAATGAAAGCACTTTGCATGTCCCTGAATTACTACATACCTCTGTAAATTCACCTTGAAAGAGTGATAGTGATGCTAAAAAAAAAATCATAAATAGCTGGAGTGTTGAAGTCCTTTGTACTGGATTAAGGGGATTGAGATTATTGGAAGACTGGTGGCATGTTATACTGCAGTGAAATAGTACCAAATAGATGCCCATTGATCCATGCCCATGTTTAATGACAAGTTATTTCATACAAAATAATCTCCATCTTTTTTTTTTGTCTCATTAATTATTCTAACTGAATTGTGTTCTTCAGCTGCCTTTCAGGGACAGTCCAGAGCTGTGATTGTAACTCCAGCACCTTTAAAAAGAGAGGGGATTTTGACGCCAGCCACGTCTCAGTCTAATGTTGCAATTGCACCAGCTGGAATTGTCAGAGTAAGGAGAAGAAAAAAAAATTATATATTTGTTTTCTAGGCCTGTTATTTGCAAGTAGTGAGAGCCATAATGTGCTCAGGTGGGTAACGAGTCCACTAAATCATCGGTTACCCAATGAATGCATTTGTGCATTCAGCATTATGTTTGCCTGTTTTTAATGTAGCCACTTTATGGGCTTGGAAGCACTTTATAGTCTGGACAGGCTCTGTCTCACACAACAGTAAGATTCCAAGGAGGCCTGTATTCACAGTGCTGTGGATGGGGATGGTTGGTGCTTTAACTGTGCAGAAGGTGGAAGGGGCCCAGGGAGCTCACCTTTCCACTGCCACATTGGAAAACATGCCTTGGGTATGTGAGTGGGTTTCCCCAACATGTTGTGTGCAGGAAGATGGAGATAGATTTTAGTATATTATGCTGTTGATGTGTTGTAATACTGTTTTAAGTTATGAAAGGATACTGGTGTCCAGCCAGAAGCCTGACTTTGGTGTCTGCCAATTCCTTATATATTAGTCCTTGTTTCATGTCATCAGATTGTTAATCATGTATTAATTTGCTGCTTTTAGTGAAAGGCAAGGTAACAAATCTCTCTCTCTCTCTTTTTCTTTCTTAATCTCTCCCCCTGCTTCCTCCTTTCTCTCATCCCTTCTCTCCCTCTACCCCCACACTGCCCCTCCTGCTCTCTTGCTCTCTGTTTTTCTCTGTGCTGTTTCTGTGCTGTTCCCAGGCTCCCGGGGTGACGGAGTTCCATAGTAACATTCTGGTTGGTCCAGCACAGCGAGCACCAAGTAGTCAACAAAGCCAGTCCACAGTCTCACATCTCTTCCCTCCTAGTGTAGTCCAGGATGTGTTGGTGAAAGGAGAGCACATCCCTTCCCATTGTAGCAGTTCACAAGTTCCCTCACCTACACCTAGTAAGTTAGAAAGCTGTAAGCATTCTCTCCCCTGCACATGGAAGTGTGTTTCTGTAGGGTAGGCAGGGTGTAAATGGGCCTTGAGGATCTCTGAAATGGGCCTTTTCCCTTTCGAAGGAAAAGCTTTTCAGGCCCTTCTACCCCACAGCTTCAGTTGCATCCAATAGTTTGCAATTTTTGTCTTAAATGACTGTTCAGTGTCCCCACAAACTGTGATTTTGTGCTTCCTGTAAGTGGCTCCTTTCTAAAAGGATGTGCTGTTGTAGTCACCAAGAAATGAAAGGCATCTGTGTAGGAAGTGCTGAATAGGTTTGTTGTTCAGTGTCATAGCTCTGATTTTGACTGGAGGATCTCAGACACAATCCTTGTAGGTAAGTGCAAAGACTCCTTTTGCATGTGCATTGATGGAGCGCTCCCTGGGCTGGTTCTGCTGGTAAATGGCTTGTAAGTGTCACTATCATGTCCCAGACCTTTAGAGACAAGTGGGGGAGTCCAGCAGGATGATGGAATCACAGTCTGTGCATCCAGCATGCCTTTGCTGAAATACGTGTGTGTGAAAGGACTATTACATCTTGCTATTCAGGATATATCATGTGACATGGTATCCTGAGCTTTCCCAGCAGTTTTGATGTTTTCTAACATGTGGTTGCTGCATCAAACAGTGTAATTTGGTTGCTGACTGCATTTCAGTTCAATTCTGAGTAGAAACTTCTCAGCAGTTACATTTGCTACAGAAAGTTGTTTGTTAATGTTTCTTGTGTTTTTTCCTTTTTGAAGGCCGGGACTGTCAGAATTCAGGCCAGGCTTCCCCCTGCACCTCTGAGCAGAGCCCCAGTCCACAGTCTCCTCAGAACAGCTGCTCAGGAAAACCTGCCACTGACCCTGCTATGGAGGCATTTAAGGTGTGTGTCCTTTCCTTTGAGGAGCTTTTCTTCTTTGCCTTCATAGGTACCTTTCTGTCCTGATGTCTGAGCATGGACTAGAGAAAGTTGTGCTTCAGGACAGTAGCATATCTGTGTGTCGGGCTTACCTTACTGCTGCATCTATGCTGCTCTGTAAAATTCAGATTGTCAGCTTCTAATCTACTCTGCTCCTCAGGGATGTGTCACCAGAGGGGCCAGTCTTGGCTGTACCTCTGCAGGTCCTTATGGTCGTGACAGCAGTTCCTGCTGTGGCTCACAGGAGTGTTGTGACAGGTGACAGTTTACTTGGTCAAAGGTTTCAGGCTTAGTGTTCTAAACCGTGGCTTTCTGCCACTGTTCTGTTGGGGCTCCTCAGTCTGCAGGGCTCTGGCCATCGCTGAGGGGGAAGTTCTTGACCTGCTGAGTTACTTACACATCTCCAGTGATGCTGTGCTGCTCCACAGAGAAGCAGCTGCACAGACTCTACGAGTTACACCTGTAAAACCCTTCGGGATTTACTGGGGTAAGAACTCAGCGGTCTAGAGAGAGCGCCCGAGCGCTGTTTGTACCTCATGCACTAGCTGACCTTGTCAGAACACTTTCTGTGGTGGTGTGAGAAACTTCTCCACAAAAACCCCATCAGAACAATCAACTGTAACCCTCTCATTCATTCTGTCGTGAAAGGGAGAATTACTTAATGGTTTTGCAAGTGCCAGCCCCCTTCTGGATTCTCTGGCTCTGTGTACCCTGTGAGTTGATGGCAGTTTGGTTACTCCAGGGCAGAAGGGTAAATTTAACACCTGCAGCCTGTGACTACACTCAGGTCTAGATCTGTTGCAGAGGACAGCCAGAACTGCCCCTTGCTGACCATGCTGCAAGTTACTCATAAAAGTTGGCAGGGATTGGCTTGGCATGAAAGCTCACAAGCAGTGGATGCAGCCTGTTCTGCTGCTAGAGGGTGAGGTAACAAGGGAACAAATTAGTAGGCCTGGCTGATGGTGGGAAAAGCAAGGACACAGCTATGAAATAGGCTTTACAGCCATGTAAACACACCTGCTCTGACAGGAATTGCTTTGGATATGTACTGTTAGTAACACTTCTGTAAAACAAGAGAGAAACAGTGATATTTGCCAGGCTCCAGATGTATGTGCTTTTGTTCCTCTGTTTTGTCAGATTAAACTCTTCTATATTGCTAGGTAACATGGTTATTTCAGTTTGGCAAAACACAGAGGACACTGGAAATCTCAGTTCTGCTCGTGAACTTGCATTTTCTTTGGTTTTGGGCAACCACTTCACTGCTTTATATCATTGCTTTCCTTCATTATACAGTGGGGTGATGGTGAGCTGCTGCCAGAAAGCCTCACTCTGACAGGAATGTGTTCTCAAAATGCAAACTCTGTTAAAGAAGTTTCTTCATCCCAGATTTCCTGTGGCAGACTCCCAGGAAAAAGCAGTAATTGAGTGGTGCAGCGATAGGAACAACTCAGGCTGGTGCTGCCAGAGAGGGACTCAGAACAAAGAAATCCCTGGGCTATTACACAGTTGTGGCCTCAGCACCTCCTTCACACACCTGTGTGTGGGGGGGATTTTTGAGTCATGTCTGCAGTCGTTTTTTTCCTTCCTAGATCCTTTCTCTGTGTCCCTGCTGTGGCTGTGACATGTGTAACCATCCCAGGGATGATCCCGGGCTGTTCCAGGCTCCAGCTGAACTGGGCAGGAGCCACAGGGCGGCGGTGTGGCCCCAGCTTCGGGAAGGGATCTGCCGGCTGCTCCTTTGTCCTCAGCAGCTCAGAGGCCTTGGAATAATCTGCCATTCCCAGTGCCAGAGCGAAAACTAGAGCTCCTTTTTATAGTTTGGAAAGTCGTCTCTTTCTGTGGACACCAACCTTAAGAGCTCCTGTCAGTGGTTTTTGTAGCTCCCCAGCCCTGGGATCCAGGGGCTGCAGGATTCTTCTGTGCATAAAAAATCCTGCCAGTTGTTTGCTTTGTTACTGATTGTGAGGTATTTCTACCACAGGCTTGACCAATTCTGGGTCTACTGATCTTTGTTCTTTTGTTAATATAAATCCTAAATATTTTACTTCGTGATGACACAGCTGAAGTTTGGAAAGAAGTCTAGGGTGACCTTTTCTTTCTGTTAAAGCACTCCAAAAATAGTGTGGAGTGTTAAACCTTTGTGTGCCTTGCTGGCAAGTAACAAATCATATGCCTACTGTACAAGTCTAGAATCTCCAGGTAATATATATTTCAGATTTTCTCCTTGCCATCCCGGCATGTGATGCTTAAAATGGGTGCAGATGTCAGAGGTGGGCTGGTCCACAAACACACTGTCAGTTCCAGGGGAGTCTGTGAATGCCAACAAGTCAACAAAAATGACACTGAATTTGAGTAGCTGAAATAGTCATAGCAGTAGAACAGTAACAGAGAACAGCACAGACTGAGCTGATTTTATTTATGCAGAATCGAAGGATGAGGCATCTTTCAGAACAGAAACGAAGGTCTAATATCAAGATTGGTTTCAGTGCCCTGAACAGCTTGGTGTCAGCCAACTCCAAGTCGGTAAGTACTGCAGCAGCACTTAGAGTTTAATGTGAAATGTAAGAGCCATTCTAAAATTCTTGTTAATCAGTGTGATCATTTCACTGCTGAGTGGTCAGCTGAGCACAGCAGAACACACACTGCTGGAACACAGCAGCGAGCAGAGGTAGAATGGAAAAGCTCAGGTAAATTCCTAAAATTTTCTACACCATTATGATCTCTGCCTCCCAGCAGGAGTCAGAGGCCTGGTCAGTTCAGATGATTTGGAAAGTCTCTATAGGACTTCACACCACCCATCTGTCTTTAAGAATCAGGGCTTTTTTTTTCCCTTTCACTTGTCTTTTGTGCATGGATTTACAGAGAAAAAAATTCCCAACTGATTTTTCATTGTCAAATTATTTTGTCCAAACTAAAAACTTACTCTGGCTACACTAGTTAACTTAGTTCACTAAATTGAAATACAGATATATCTGCACAAAAAAAATCTTAGTGACCTTTAAACACCAGGAGCTTTGAAATGTGGAAAATATGAAAGCTTTTTGTGCAGCATGTTGATTTGTTAATATATTTTTTAATAGTTTCAGAAATTTAGGCGATATGTTGTCAGAAATTCACTTCCTGACTTGAATATCCTATCTTGAAAGGAAGTCCTTTTTGAAAACTCAGCTTTACTGAAATGTCTGGTTATTTTATTTCTCAAGTACAGATATTTAATTGGTTCCTCCAAACTGAAGAGTATTATTACATGTATCTGTACATGTATCGGTCTCCTTGGTGGGTCCTTCTTTTTAATAACTTCAGGTTTCCCAAACTAAATAATTTATATTTTCATCTTCAAGCAGAGCTTCCACCAGCACTATAAATCTGTCTGGAGATGTTGCACTTTCTTCAGTACTTAAGTAAAAACTGTAAATATTTTTAAGAGGGCAGATAATGAAATAAAACATTTTAAATTATTAAAATACTTCTTTCAACAAAGTAGCAGAAATGTAATTTATGGAAGAAAAAAACCCCTGCAGCCACATTTCTCTGTACTGGAGTGCAAAGAGGATTCAGAGAAACACGGAGTATATGAAATGTTTTGCTCTGCCTGACCCTGTGCTTTTACACGCAGTGAAGGAAAATTAAAAGGTGCTGGAGTGCAGGTTAGGAGGGCCAACTTCAGGAACCTCAGGTTGTTGCAGGAAGCGAGCTGTGTGTCTGTGTTTGGCCTAGATCAGCCATGCCATCACGCTGCAGAAGACAGTGGAGTACATCGCCAAGCTGCAGCAGGAGAGGGCTCAGATGCAGGAGGAAACCAGGCGCCTCCGGGAGGAAATCGAGGAGCTGAACGCCACCATCCTGTGAGAACTGGGAGCTTCCAGGGATGGAGCAGCAGCTCCAGTGGGGCCTGGGCCAAGAAGCAGGGAGTGTGTGCTCAGTGTCACACCAGGGAGCAGATGGGTGTTGGACAGAACAGAGCTGCTGCCAGCTCCAAGCAGAGCTTCTGTGGGGTGGGCAGTGGTGCAAACTGGATTTTCAGCAAGCTCTGAGCATGGAATGTGCAACAGTGGCAGGGAAGGTGTGTCAGATTAGAATAGCTCTGAGAAGAAGTCAGTGAGGATGTTTTTGTAAAGCTTACTAGTGATTGAACTCTCACTCTTCACAATGGCTTTGCTGCAGTTTTCTTTTCAAATACAGTCAGATTTTATAGAAAATTGTCATTGAGTACATAAGACACAAAACTTGGGCTCCAGAAGTTTGCCACTGGCTGAACAAAACTGTGATAAATCATTTCATCTTCCTAGTGCCTCAGTTTGCTCTGTGGGTTTATGATTATATACTATTGCAAAGCATGTTGAGAACTGCAGTGGCTTTACTTCCATCTCCAGAAGTTTTAGGCTTGGACGTGATGTTAGAATTAGCAGTAAATCAAAATCTTTTTATTTTTCTTACAAAAGATGATGAAGTCTGCTTGGTTTTATTTTAAATTGATCTGTTTCAAAAGAATCTCTGTTACATCTTCTTCTGTAACATTGCTTAGGAGTAACTGTAAATTTTTCCTTGACTCCTAGTATGCCTTGTCCTAAATGGATGCCTAAAATTACTTTGTTCTGTGTTATACTTCGTTTTCAGTTTTGTTGTTTGTAGCCAGAAGTGTTTGTAGCAGCTTAATAAATTGCTTTCCTGCATGAATATAGACAAAATAACTGGGAAAACAGTTTTTATTCCTGACTGGAGCAATTACACTCTGGGGGGATCATGCACTGGGAAGCCTCTCCACCAGAGATACCAGGAATATGCATTTTTCTCTTGCTGCAGTTTAGTCTGGAAGAGAATTGTGTCCTTTTTGGTGGGATTCTGACCTCCAAACATCTTTTCAGTTCTTGCCAGCAGCAGCTCCCTGCCACTGGGGTTCCCGTAACGCGGCAAAGGTTTGACCACATGAGGAAATTGTTTGATGAGTACGTGAGAAGCAGGACCCTGCAGAACTGGAAGTTTTGGATTGTATCCTTTTATACCAACCTGATGAACTTGGGCTTTGGTACCGGTGCTTTTAGAGCCAAGAACTTGGGATTCTGATGGTGTGACTTTAAGCTGTTACTTAAATATCAGATGTCCTCAGTTTTCATCCACATCTGTGTGTGGATATGGATTCTTGCAGAACTTGTTCACCTCAACATGTGGGAGGTAACTGGAAAGTAAAATGCAATGCAGAGGCAAGGTTTTCTTGCTAGGTTATTGTACTGCAAGAAATCTTCTGTGGACTCTGCTGTAACTGCAGCTCTGGTTGTCTTTTGGGAGATGTGCCTAGACAATAGCGAAGATTTCAGGGGGAAAAAAATTACAGTTACTGAAGCTGTTCAAAAACTTGCACATTCCCTTTCCTTTTTTCCTCTTCAGGTCAGTGTGGAGGAATTTTGCAAAATATAGTGAATATCACTAGGAATTAAGGTTCAATTTTTTTCCTCAGTCTTAGTGTTACAGATTTGAAAATACAATTACTTAAACTTTGCAATCCCTCTGGCAGTTGAAGTCCATTTAGAAATCCAGTGTTTTCTCTGCCACAGCCTTTCCCATAGAATGTTTTGAACTCCCCCTTTGTTGTCTCCCTTGACATTTGATGGTTTGCAGTTCAGCATTATTATTAAGCCATTGTTTGAGTCCTTCAATGGGATGGTTTCCACAACAAGCTTTAAGGATCTGAATGAAACTGCACTGGCCTGGTTGGATCAGCACTGTTCTCTTCCTGTTCTGAGGCCAAGTAAGTGAAGTTCCATCCATCAGCTCTTCAGATCATAGAAAGTATAGTATAATAGCATTTCTTAAGAGTCTGAGGATGGCAAAGAAAGCACATGATGCTGAATGTGACTTTCGCTTCCTTTTTGTTAGCTTAGTGAAAAAATAAAGCCTCTTCTGACTGTGAAGACAGAAAAAAAAAAAAAAGTTGAATATACCAGAATTTGAACTGTCTTTAACTACATTTAAATTTCAAAAGCTTGGCTCTAGTTGGAGGATGTTTGGCAGTGTGATTTATCTCATAATGAGGAAAAACCTCGGAGATTTGTATTCAGCTTTGGATTGACCTTCTGTTTGGGCATCCTTGCTTGATTCTTCCCCTCTTGCCTTTCAGCAAGTATTTAATTTACATTTATAGCTGTCAAGGGGTGCTCTCATTTGTAGAAGAAAGATCAGTCAGATGAATAGCTTTTCCTGATGGTTTCTTGCCTTTTTTTTTATAGTGGTGCTGAACACCCTGCGGCAGCTGAGCAGGAGCACCTCGATCCTGTCGGACCCGTCGCGGCTGCCGGAGCAGGCGCGGGAGGCCGTGGCGAAGGCAAACAAGAGATCTGGGGAGACCTAACAACCAAAGACACTGAGGTGCTTGTCCCAGGGGTGGAGAACCCATCAGGCCCTGCCTGCCCAGGCTCCTTCAGTTGGTGCACTTTAGAAAGGATTCTCTCCATCACCTGAGACATTGTTCAGGGCACCTGGCCCTGCCTTGCGAAGAGGTGCAGGTGATGCAGCGTTGTCAGAACGTTTGGGTTCCTCTCCAGTGCTGTGCTGTGCTCTGTCACGTGAGAAAAAAACACCAAGCTCAGGTAAACTCAGCAGGTTTGTGCCCTGCAGGCAGCAATAGATCTCCATCAATGCATCCTTATGCAACTAATGAAACACCCTCAGTTCTCTGAAGTGTAAATCCTGCACACAAAGGAATGTGCTCTTCAAGGGGAAAAAAAATACTTCTGATTTCATGAAGCAAAATGTGCTTTTTATTTTGTTTTCTGGTATTCAGTTCCATGTGTTTTACTTGAATAGTGAAAATTGTTAAACAGGATCATATGAAAAACCAAAGGAGAAGAAAAATCCGTCAACTCGTGGCATCGTGGCAAAAATACTAGAATTAAAATCTCAGGCTGTGTTTTGTGTATTTTTATTTTAATGAGTGTATCATTGCATTTGATCCGTTTCAAGACGTGCTTTATTTTCTAGTAAATAAAGTAGCTGATTTTTATTTTTTTTTAATATAGCCATTGCAAGGGAGTAGCAGACTGTGCAGTAAGTGCAAGAAGGCAGTTTAGATTGTATAAATTCTGCAATTAGGATAAATACATTAATTTTATATCAGTTTAATCAATGAACTATTTTCTTGCACTCTGCACAGTTCAGCTGCCATCCTCACAAAATGTGCACATATAAAACACATCCATAGGTAAATGTAGTAGCACTTCAGAGACAAGAATTGAGTTTGTAATGTTAAAAAATTGGCTTTTTTATTATCTCAGAAGCTGTATCAAACCACAAAGACTTGCAGTCAGTTCTTTGCTTCTTTGTCTTTTTTTACTTCTTCTTTTTCCTTCTGTCTGAAAAACCTGAAGGACTTTGCAGGACTGTAGCAAGGACAAGGCACAAAAGGTGACCCTCTCCCTGCATGGAAGGGACTGAGGGCTGAAGGGGAAGGCAGAATGGCAAATTTTGTATCAACACAGCTTCCTGTAGCTGTGCAGGCAGAGGGGGAAATGCTTTTATTTCTTTTTTTCTTACAGTAGATTTGACACATAATTTGAAGTTCGTGGCACACATGAAAACCTGTGTCCCTGTGATAGAAGCAACAAAGTTCCAAGTCTCAGCCAAGGAATGGTTTGCAAAGGTTTTCATAGTAATGGAATAGTGAGTAGATTTTCTGGAGGGATCCATTCCTCCATCTTTCATAATGTTGTAATCAGTTGAACAATATTCTTTTGGATACAACTGCATAAGAAATGTGGAATAAGTAAATCCTTTTGGAATCAGTGCTTTCAATCCTCATATTTTTATCACTGGTTGTGAATTTGACTCCAGTAAAACCATTTTACACTGTGTTGAGCTGGGGATGTCCCTTATGTCCTTTCCTCGGTGGACTGATTGGGCTGTTTGTGTGTTAAAAACATGTCTGGGTTTCTAGCAAGAAAGCAGCAGGCATATTGTCCAAGAGCTGGTGTTTTTGCTGACCTTTACAGATGAGCAGATCCTGTCATGCCTCCCTTGCAGTGTGGTCTCCTGCTTGTCAGCAGTGATGGTGTGTGATTTTTACCATTTCTGGTATCGATGACGTGGCAGTTTTGTCCCAGCAAGCACAGTGCAGTACAATCATCCTTCAGGGCCCAGGGAGATCTGAGGACTGAAACCCTGACATCCCATATCTCTCTGAATGGATTGGACGCTGAAAGCAACCTGAAAGGAACATGGAGGGGTAATTCACCTGAACTGCCAAAAAACTTTGTCCATTTACAGTTCTGATGTGGATGGAAAACGTCCATCAGAATGCACTGTAATCTTGTTACAATTGGAGGGAAAGTGCTTATTTAACAAATTGTGATGCAGAAACAAACTTGAAGCACTATTAAAAAACTGCAAATCTTAAAGAGAAAGAAATTAAATACTGCTTACTTAGGCAAGAGTGTAGGAGGGAGGAAAGGAAAAGTGAAAAGATACTTTCCACTAGTGCAATTACCAGAAATGATGTGGCTGCACTTTGAAGCAGTGATTCAATATATTCTTGTCATCCTGTTATTGCAGATCAGAATTCTTTTATCAGTCAGCCTTGTGAGGAGATTTATTTCACTCCATTTGGAAACACAGGAGGAAAAAAGCTGATTTATATCTCACACCTGAACACTAGAACCACTAAAGATTGCTATGGAAGGAGGTGGACCACGTATGTATTAGTTCCTGCATAGTTTTCCACTTTGATTTATGTTTTAACACCTTAGTCTGCATTTCTCACCCAGGGAGGAGTTTAAATACTTTTTTTTTTTCAAGTTTTATAACGCTTTCTCCTGTAATTTAAGCACTCTGATTTCCTCAGTGTCACCAAAGTAAGCAAGCCAAACACACAGTGCCTATAGTCTGCACAGAATTGCAGGTGCTGCACATCTGTCTGGTGCTAAACTTTTGGAGAACCCCCATATAACTGAATACAAGTCATATTCTGTCAAATCCAACAAATTTCACTCAGCAAAGGAGTGGCTAAATAACTTATTTATGGCCTGTGATATGCACAAAGTCAAACTGGGATTGTCTGCTGGTTCCTTCTGACCTCAGATTGTATTAATTGGTATATTGTAGGTGGCCCCACCCCAAACACAAGTTCTGGAGAACTTGGGCATTATCTGGTGTAGTTATTAGCTTGTGTTGTAGTTATTGGCCTCCTTTTAGCAGGAGGAGTAAGGGATGGAGGTCCAGGAACAAACTAGAACTGAAGGAATTACTGAGAGATAGGATCAGAGACAAGTGCACACTTCACCATGACAGTCTGATCTCTGCACAAAACCAAAGGATTCTTGGTTAATGCCATTTGGCCTGACTGGAATGTTCTTCCATGCTCTTCTAGACCCCTGGGGAAGGCTTCCTTGAAAGGGGTGGCTACTAGAATGTTTCCATCTGTGCCTTAGATCTTGGTGTCTTGTATGCATTTGATTATTCATAAGTCACTCACTGTTCTCCCTAAAATGATGCTCTGTGGAAAATTCAGTGAATGGAGGAAGTGGGGCTTCCCTGGGTTTTTAGAGGATTTTTATCTGCGTGGCATTACTGTGACCCTTTCAGGCTGAGGTTGTGACTAACTGTGTCTGTGTTTGGAAAAAATTGCATCTTTCCTGCTGAATGCACCCCTCTCCAGTGCCATGTGCAGGAACACGTGTGCACAAATGGACATAACCTGTGCTCTGACAAACCCAGCAAACAGGCAAGGGCTTCAACCTCTAAATCTGAAATGGCTTGAAAAGACAAAGGGCTGTCAAATGTATTGAAAATCTGCATCCTTTTGTATCTTCAGGTTTTTTTACATTCCTGTGTGAGTGTGTGTTTATGTTCACATGTGGTAGAAGGGACAGGGACAAGTAAATTTAGTTTTGTTTGATTTTAAAGCCCAGAAAAAAGTTTGATTTTAAAACTCCAGAAAAGCAGCTTGAGAACAGGAGAGGGAAGCTCACTGCAGCAATGTTCAGTAAGATAATGCTTATTTGAAGGCTGTTTCACTTTCACAGTTTCTGGAGTGGAGAATTCTTGCCTTGATGTTGCCAGCTAGAAGGTACTGCTGAAAACTGAATGGGTTTTTCACTGTTTTCTCCTTTTTCTTTCTATTTCTTGGTTCCTTTCCACCTTTATTGCATGGAAAAGCACCAAAAATCAAAAGGCTGAAGACACCCAATTCAGGTTCTTTAGGGGTTCAGTCACACCAGTCTGGAGGACTATAGACAATTGTTTGTAACTTTTAGGAGTTTTTTAAATTAGGTGAGACATCAGGAGTTTTTCCCTTACTCTTCAATTTATACAGTTGAGTTTCAGAGGAGATGATTTGTTTTGGGTTTTTTCTTTTATAGGACCCCAATATTTTTCCCACAACATCAGTTAAAGCTCTGGTTTTCTTTGGTTTCATTCTTGGTTGGATTTTCTGCTCATTTGCTGTGTTAGAGCAGAAGTGGTAGAACCGAACTGTAGTTTTATCTGTAAAACTTGAGTTCTTCAGTTACAATTACAGTAACTTCAGTTACAAAGAAACACTCCTTAGGTATATAATGGAATTAATTTCTAGCCATTGTCTGAACTTTTTATATTGGAACTTTTCCAACATGAATAAGGTTTTCAATCAAAAGATATCAATGTTACGAGCAAGCTTTTTAACAATACAATGAATAAATAGATCGTTTTCTTCTTCTAACCTTGTATTTAAATGTGTTTTAAGTGATTGGAATTCATTCTTGTTAAGAAAAAAGGAAAAAAAAAAAAAGCTTGAAGGTATGAGGACTTCAGGTTGTGCTCTTGCTTTGCTTAGGTTTCCTGTTCTGTTGCATGACAACTTCTGTTGTGCTCTTGAAATGTAGCACTTTTCAGTAGGTCTGTTAAATTGTGCAATGCATTTTTTTATATTTACAACCAAAACAATAAAGGATATTTTTTGGAAGAAACTGGTTGTAATGCCTTTATTTTCTGACTGGAGGTGGGGAAGTGGTAGGAAGAATTATTCCTGGACCAGGGTTGGCACCTGGCATCCTTTTTGCAGCTCTAAAAGGTGACAAGAGCTCATTTCCCTGTGAGCAATGCTGGGGTTACCTTTGGATCTGTGTGTATGGCAATCCCAGAGCAGGGCTTTGTATCCTCTGTGGAGTTGCTGAACTTTGGACTCCTTTTGGGATTGATGTCGGTGTTATGCACTGAGCTGCGTAAGTCCATTTAAAAAATGAAATTAATAAATCTGCTTCTAATGACTGATTTTTGTTTTTCCCTGGTAGGACACTCCAGCTCTCCATGCTTCAGTTGCCACCTCCCTGACATTTTGGATTTTCTTGCTTAGTGGAAGCAGCAGTGAGGCTCTAGTTGAAGTGAAATGTAATAGAAGAATGAAAAGAAGGATTTTATTTTAAAATCACCACACAAGCCTTTGTGCTGGTTGATGTTATCCTTGTGATTGGTGCCTTTGACTTGGTGTTTCTGATGAGAACTTCTGATAAGTCAGCGCCTGCAGTTCCAGGAGGTACAGCAGGGTTCAAAAACCCTGCATTTAATTTTTCAGAAATCACAAACTTGATCTCACATGAAGCATTTTGGTGGGAGTGAAGAGCAGTGCTATTTCAACAGTGATAAACCAACTCTTCAGCCTGCCTTCACTCTTGACCAAGCACTACAAATGCCAGTGTTATTGCAGCGATGCTATCAAAGCTCTCTGGGAGGAAGCTGTGGCTGCAGAGCACTGTTTCTGTACTACTGATTTAGTGGTGATTTCAGGGAGGCTGCTGTAACTTCAGCTGAGGTGCCAAAAGAGTTTGTGAAGTGGTTTCTTTTTGTGGCTGGCTCTGCTAATCCTTGAACACTGCCAGAAGTGGACCTACACTTGCCATGTGGAAATAATGCCAAAGATAATCACTGCTGTGAGGGAATTGGGTGGGCAGACAGCTCAAGGCTCTCTTTATATCTAAAAGAATGAAATGGAATGCTCACTAGATTTTTATTTATTTATTTGAACCTATATTTGCCCTCAGGAGCTCATCTCTGCCTATTCTCATCCCTGAGCAGGATGGTGAGCAGAGAAGGAATGATTATTTGGGTGTTGCAGAAGTTCCCTGTGTGCAAACACAGAAGAACCCCTGTTGTCATCCAGAGAGATGTTTAACATGTTCCTGTTTCACAGCAGGGTGTGTGTGACATACTCCCAAAGCCTTCCCACCACCAAATGGAAACAAACCCACGAAAGATGAAATTCATCACATCCCTGGGTCCTGCTGCTGCCCTTCTGACATTGCTTACAGAGCCTGTCTGTGGCTCCTCCACCCAAACTCTTCATTCCTCATAGACCTCAAAAGCTTTGTTTTCAACCAGAATAAATGGGGAACTGCTTGTCAGGAGATCTTTGCTGGTGACCAGATCATGATCACAGCAGAGATGCTCCCTGTGGCACAGGTGCAGCCCTCAAGGGCTGGGGAGGATTTATCTGAGCCCTGCACCACAAAGGCCACAGGGCTGCAGATGTTCTTTCACTGTTCTGCCTGGGGTTGCTGCCTTTTCCTCTCAGCAGTGACTGGTCTGAGTCTTCCCCACTGAGGAAGAACAACTCCTCTTTCTCAGGTAGCTCTTCCTATGATGTGAGTTTGGATAGACTGTCTGACTTACTTTGACATCTTGTTAGCACTTCTGAGAAAGCATTTCCCTTTCTAAGGAAAACAATTTTGTTGAGCTATTTATATGTTTAGAAGGCGAAACAAAAGCTGTGCATGGGAGAGGAAACCACAGGGAGTGGCCCTGTATAATCCTCTGGTTCAGCAAAGCTTAAGTGGTTTGTGTCAGTCCTTGGCAGTGATGTTTAAGCCCTCGGGATGTGACTGTTTCCCTCCTCGAGTGCTTTGCTGACCCCACCTGAAAAGGTCAGGCAGGTGTTGCTTCAGCCTTGGGAATAAGTAGATCGCCAGGCAGTGATTTTTTTTTCCAACCACTCTTCTTTTTCTATTAAAAATGAAGGATATGAGGTTGGAATTTTACCTTCTTCGTGTCACATCTCCACAGCTGTGTCTGAAATGGGACCTATTTGGGAGGAATTCTTCCCCTGGCTCCAGCAAGGAGTTTGGTCCCTCTGTTCCTCTTGGGAAACTTGAGTGCTTTCTAGGATCCCCCCTCAGACTTCTCGGGGCCTGGCAGTGTAACTGAGTTGATATCCAACCCACTTTTCCTGGAGAAGTCTGAGCAGAGCAGGGCCAGTGCAAAATATATTGTAAAAAAGAATTAGTAAAAAGAGAATCCAGCAATATTTGTTTTATTTAATATTTTAATTAAGTTCCAGTTTCTATCCAAAGGTGGTAACAGGAAATGAGTAAAACCATTCATCTACCAAGTAACAAATAGATCCCTGTCAGTATTAAAATATAAGAGTTTAAAATATTAATAAATAAATATATAAACTAATTGCTTAAATAGATTTATAAAAATAGATGTGTTGTATGAATCCATAAATAAAATTCACTAGTGGAGAGAGAAGTACAAAATCAACCTGTTGACAATCAACTTTTCTTTTGAAAAATAACAGCAAGATAAAAATATAAATAACATTAAAATTACTGAAATTACACTTTCCTGATTGCTTACGTGTGTCAGGGTTGGTTAATTAAATTACCTTGACTCACGTTAGTCCATCCTCATTATATGCTGTTGCAAATAAGACAGTATAAATAGTTTTATAATAAATACAATCAATAACTTAACACATTCATCCTTTAAATATTAAATTAAACTAGATTATATAGTTATAGAGAATAGCAAGTACATTATCAATGTTGATCCTGGTACCAAACTGATCCCATAATCCCTGACAGATCACATTTAACCAGCCCTCCAGCATCTTCAAGTTATTTTTTCATCCTGGCATATCAAACTGCTGCTTCAGTGTACAGGTTTCCCGTAAATTGCATGATGTCGTCATATTTCTTTAAAACCCACCAGATGTAGGTTTTGTTGTCTGCCAGGCCCATGGTCTGGCCCTGGGGCATGTCCTGGCTCCTGCAGGTGTAGAAGGCAGTGCCTTGGCTCAGCGTGGTGTTGAGCTGGCTGAGGTTGTCCTCGACCACGCCTGTGGAGCTCTGGGTGCAGATGCTTTCTATGGAGCCTTGCAGGGCTCTCAGGGTGTTGCGGATGTGGTGCAGAGCGCAGCAGTTTGCCTGGAAGGCTGGACACTGGGGTATTCTGTCTGCCATGTCCCTGCCTGTGGATGCGCCCCTCCAGTGCTTGGAGTGGAATGTTGCAGAGACACAGTTGTGCTGTGGGGAAGGAAGAGGAGAGAGAAATTGTTAATCTTTTGGTTTCCCTTTCTCATTTGCGTACCCATTCGTCGGGTTTTTGGTTGTGGTTCAGTTGTGTTAACACTTCCATCCCTCTGATCAAGCAGGCATTGCACAGAGTGTGCAGTTCCTCTCCCCATGCCTTGCTTGCCTTGGTTCTCAGCTTCTCTAAACTCTGGGTTCTATTCTTTGCTGTAGGGACAAAATTTACCTATTCCAGAGATCTGGTTTTGCCTCTGTGTGTTTTCATCTGTTTCAGCAGAGATGGTTTGGATTTCAGGAGTGAATTCAGAGGAAATGTCAGTGTTGGTTTTTATCAGCATACTCTTGGGAAGAGTCCCAGAAACTGAACTTTGTCTGAGGCATTGACACCTGGGTTCAGTGAATGTTTTACCTTTCTAAGGAAAGGATGGGTGAGCAGAATTTTTGGTAGAAATGCTCAAGCACTAGGGTCAGACTGAAGGGCAAATCAATTCTCACCACATTTCCAGTGATCTGACTAAACTCCTGCAAGAAGATGCCCTACAGGACTCAGGAGCCTGAGAAGGAACACTGGGAATCAGGAAGATCCCAGCAGGCAATGAGCTGAGGCAAAGTCACCCAAGCTCTCTGCAGCTGCCCTTGCTCCAACTGCCCTGAAATAATGCAGTGAGCACTTTCCTTCTTGCATGGAATACAGAGAAGAGCCTACTTTAGGTTGAACACAAATACTTCTTTCCTGGTGGTCTTTCTAGTGTTTTATAATAATTCAAGAGTTTTCCCCACAGACATAGGCACAGCACATGGAAAATGGTGCACTTACATAGAATTCAAACAATGCATGTGCTTTCTGTTGTATTATTAATGCCAGGGTCGGTATCTCCGGAGTGAAATTATTCTGCCTCTGGCCTGTAGTCATTTTCCTTCCTGATGTGTCTGTTGGTGCCATGGAGCCCAAAGGGACCAGTAAACAGAAGAGGAAGATTGCAAACCTGTTGATCTCTGCATTCAGATGAAGAGAGGAAACCAAAAGGAAAGAAAGAATACAGTGATGAGTGTCAATCTTCTGCATAGGAGAAGGTTTTGCAAATCTTAATAGTTTTGTGCAGCATGATACATTTTTAAAGCATATAGGCATGAAGTGTCTGAGCTGGAGATGAGCATCAACCAAGACAACCTTACAGCCTGTAGCAAGGGTAAGTCACACCCACCTGCTCTGCATTCCATGGCGGGATGGGACAGCAGTGGCTTGGCTGGGGGCTGCCCTTGGAGCTGGTTCTGGTGCTTCTGCCTCCCTGGAGTGCTGTGGATGGGGCCAGCCAGGCTGCATTTAAGTGCTGTGGAGTCCTGCGTCAGTGGCTCCCCCACAGTATTTTTTTTTTTTCTTTTTTGCCAGTGATAATTTGGGTTTTTTCTTTTTTGAAAGATTACATCGAAAGTTGATTCAAATGTGTCTTCACTGATTGTGATCTAGATGCAGTTTCAAACTGACATAGAGGGTGTCCTGTGTCATCTCTTTGAGTAGGAGCTTGGGATACTTGGCTTGGCCATCCCATCAAAATCCTTGGGCTCTCCAAAGTGTGGGATTTAGGACATAAACTCTTGTTTTATTTATAAAGGTGCTTGGGAGCATGTTATTGCTGCCCAAAGTCATTGCTTCTCCTGCAGAGTCAGTGTAGTCAGCCATTGCTTCTGCTGCAGAGTGGGCCAGTGCAGGGAGAGAAAAAAGCTTGTGTGCAAGGTAGGTCAGGCCTCCAGTTCCATGTATAAATACTTTTTCTGGATGCCTGTAAGACCCTGTTCCCAAGGGATGCTCAAGGTCCCTGCTTCCCATCCCTGTCACCTGTTTCTCCAACTCCTCTGAGACTGTTTTCTGCTTCCAGTAACCAAATGCAGAAAATTCCCATACACACCAAAACAGAGAATTGGTGCTAAATAATGCCAAGGAAGAGATGAGTTACCATGGCCAATGGAAAGGACAGTTCTGGCAGACACTTATTTTATTTGAGGGTATTAGTATTATTTGATGGAGAAATGGAGATAAAGATGTTTCTTTGTGCATGGAGTTGTTTAGGAACATCCCTACAAAGGCAGTGGTGGGTACAGATGGCTCCTTTCAGGCAGAACGGTGATCTTGGAGGGTTTCTTGTTTGCAAGCACCAAACCTGCAGAGATGCAGTTGGTCAGTGGACCACAGGAAGATCTGTGGAAGCTGCAGGAGCTTGTGCATGAAAGATGCCATTGGGCACTGCCAGCCCCCTTCCAGCTCCCCCAGATGGGCACAGCCAGGGAGCACTGAGATCTAGTCTTCCCCCAAGAGCAGGAAGCTCTTTTTGCAGCACTGAAGGTAATGGGGCCTAGTTGTTTTAAATAGTGATGAAAATAAAAGAAGCAGAATTTTTACAGCATTGCTTTTCCACAGAACACAATTCAACCACTGGTAATTTTCTTTCAAAGACTTTCAGAAGATTTTACTTCATTTTCTCCTAAGGACAGCACTTTACCTGGTTATTCCACTCCAGGACATGCCGTTATCTCATAGCCTGTGCATATTGTGCACATCCTTTCCGGTCTCTACAGGGCTGTGATAAGCTGCTGAGCTGATAAGGGAGCAGGTCAGCATCCGTCCTGTAAAACCCAGCCTGAGTTGTTCAGCTTTCCACCACGTAACTGTCAGACACCACAGAGCAACTGCAATTCATTTGGTGAAGTTCTGCTGACACACGCTGCTCTCTCAGCTCTCTAAAATGGAATTTGTGGCCATTGCCTCAACACCTATCGCTGGAAAAAGGAAATCAATCTCTGCATAAGGACACCTGATGCTGACCTGAGACAGCTGTGGCTTTTCTTCCTGGAGCTCACCTACTTTTTCCAAGTGTGGGAGCTGGTATTTTCATGGTTCATTTTCATAAGCTGACCTTACATGGTTATGTGGCAATGCCCTCCACGTAAAGTGGAGAGCTGGGCTTTCAGAGCTGACTGAGACCATGACTGCTTCTTCCCTGAAACCTGAGTGGCACTCAGGACACAGATAAGGGAAATGGCAAATTCCATGCCACAGGTCTCTGGCCAGGGAAGAACGCTGATGCTGCACCCTGCAAGTGCAGCATGAGACCACCTGTTCCTTCCCTGGTGGGGAGCAACCCCCAGAACCCAGTGGCAACTAGAAAACCAGGGATTTATTCCTAGCCAGGTGAGCTTGGTGCTGTTCCAGACCTGCTCCACCCTCTGCTTGTAGTATTTGGTTCCATGGCACCCTCTCCTAGCAACAGGGACACAAGCCACTGAGCCAGGAGCTTCCCTGCCAGGCTGGGGCTGGATGGCAGCACCCAGCAGCGTCTCGGCTGCTTTTCAGGAGTACCTGCAGCACCTGGGGCTGCAGGACTTCCCCTGTGGCTTCGGCAGCTGGGTAGGGGTCTGGGGGGGCACAGCCGTGGGACGTGGCACAGGGCTGCCACTCCCTCTCCTCTCCCCCTGTCCGCAGAACAAATCCCGCCTCCATGGCCGCAGGAGCCCCTGGGCGGAGCCAGCGGGGCTGGAGGAGGCTTTGCCACCGGGAGAGGAGACCCCCGAGGCGCTGCTGGAGTTGCTGAGAGACCAGCACAGCCCCTGGGCGCTGCCCCCCGACTGCAGCCCCCAGGACCGGCTGCTGCGGGAAGTGGCCGCGCTGGCACCTGAGCTCCTCCACGGCTCCAGAGTCTTCCAGGCTGTCAAATCCCTGCGGATACTCGACAAGGGGGTAAGTGCAGCTGGTGCCCAGAAAGCTGTCGGCCAGGAAGCCCTGTCTTCGTGCTGTGAGGGAAAACATCCTGGGAAAAGGACACCTTCCCATCCCAGGGTCTTCCCACATGCTGTAGCTAGAGTAGAGCTGCTCCCCGCAGCCTCCCAGGATGTTGTGCTAATCCGTGTCACACGGATGTCACCCAGATCAACACGTGTCCATGTCACCCTGGCCACGAGGTGCCTCAGGGGCAAGTTGGCCAAACCCAGCTCTTTGCAGGTGGAGGAGGTGGATGAGGGTCTGCTGCGGTTCCAGCAGCTGGAGGAGCTCATCCTCAGTGCCAACAGCATCAGCAGAGTAACCTCAGCCCACCTGCCCCAGACTCTGAAGGTGAGCAAGCAGGGTCTTGTGCAGGCTGGGGCAGGAATTCCCATGTGGGAACACAGTGAAAGCCAAACAGCTCAAGGGGGTGCCAGGAACAGCTCATTGCCAGGGTGTCTGTTGTTCCTTCTGTTCTGGGCAGGTCCTGGAGCTCTGCTGCAATGCTGTGGATGATCTGCAGGACCTGTGTGCTCGGCCACCCCCAATGCTCCAGCACTTGGGGCTGGGGTACAACCGGCTGTGTGGCCCTTCCCAGGAAAAGCATCTCACCGTGGATTTCTGGTAATGCCACAGGCTGAACGTGGGCTCCTGAAAGGGAAATGAGCAGTTGTGAACTGGTGACCTCAAGCCATGGAGGTGGCCCTTTTTGGGAAAATAAAGTCGGGAAAATTATGGGAAAAATCAGAAGGGTTGTTTCTTTGCTCCATGTCTATTCTCTGTGCAGAGCAGTCTGTCTCTGCTGTCTTCTGTCTCATGCCCAGAGGTTGTCTTGCTCCTTAGCAAGGTGTGGAATGGGGAGATCACCAGTGGAACTGCCCTGACACCCTGCCCACCACAGTTCCATTTCCCTGGGCAGTTTATTTTTTCAGTGTCCTTCCCAAAGCCACTCCTGGAGGTCTGTAAGGATCTGAAGTGTAGACTGCATCACCAAATGGTGCAGTGGGGTCATCAATGGATGCTAAAGAAATGTTTTTGTGTTGTGGGGCTGACTGGCAATGGACTGTATGGCTCAGGAATTTGCAATTGGCCTCCAGATTGGATTCCTCAGTTCAACCCAGTTTGTGCTGGGGAAATATGACTTTTTTTTCTGTTTTTGCCCCAGGGCTGTAGCTTTCTATCCTCAAATGGGTGCTGGCTGCCTTACCTCCTTCCCTGGGTTCTCTCCTCAGGCCAAACCTTGTCTCACTTGACCTGAGCTTTAACAGCCTCACGGACCTGCTGGAGCTGGTCTCCCAGCTGTCCACTCTGCAGAACCTCCACATCCTGGTGCTCCAAGGGAACCCACTGGCTCTCATCCCCACTTACAGAGGCTTCCTCGTGGACAGCCTGCCCAAGCTGTCCATCCTCGATGACATCCACATATGGCCTGAAGAGAGGGAACAGTTCCATGGTCTGGCAAGGCAGCCAGGTGAGCCCCACCTTTGAGCCTGCCTGTGCTGACCCTGTGGTTCAGGAGTGGGGTTTGCATTGTGATTGAGCTCTGCAATTACAGTCGAGGTAGTTTCAGCCTTAGGCCCAAGAACAAACCATCCCAGTCCCAGCACTGCCTCAGCTTTTCTTCCCAGACACCATCTGGTTTCAGACCATGAGTTTCCCTCCCGAGCTGTGGCAAGAGGAACATCTGTCCTGGGGAAGGTGCTCACATGGTGCTGCACTGTCTGCACACAGCGGTGCCACCTCTGTGGCACGTCCCTGACTGGAATCAGAGCAGGAGGCTGGGGACACCCGGGGTGGGGAGCCTCTCTTGATGGCCCTTACTCAATGAGTTTATGTGCTGGATGTGCTTCTTGGAGACTCGAATGTTGAGGGAGAAGAGCAGCCAAGCCAGGAGGTGTTTGTGTGGCTTTGGAGTGACCCCACCTGGCAGTGGTTTGTTACAGCATTTGCACAAGCTGGCACCGAGGGATGCCAGGAGGTGGGGCATGGGACCTGGAGGGTTTTGCTTGCTCTGTTCCTTCCTCTCTCTGAAAGGGAAGTGCTGCAGCTTCATGGCAAGATTGTCTTCCTTTCAGAGCTGATCAGGAGTGAAGCACGGGTGGTTGTGAGCATTGGGGAGATGAATGGACTCCCTAATCCCGAAGCTTTTCAGCAGCTGGAGGTTGGCTCTGAGGGTCCAGTGATCACCTACAGCTACTATGTGACCTATGAGTTTGCAGAGGGAGAGGAGCTTGAGGACAGGACCAGCCCTGAGGTTGGTACTTGATTGTGCTCCTAGAAACAAGCAGCATGGCAGGTCACACACAGAAGGGGGATCTGCATCTCCAGGCTATGGGGTGATGGGCCTGGCATGGGCAGCAGCAGTGCTGGGGACAGAATTCCTATATGGTTGCATCCAGCAGGACAAGCCCCAGCTGCCCACATTCCACATGCTTCTCAGGGAGCTCAGAGCTCTGTGTGGGAGTGCACTCACAGCCCCCATCCTGCTGACTGTGGCAGACCCTTTCCCTGGCACTGAAGTCCCTTCCTCCCATGAGGGCGGGCTGGGGAATAGGATTTTGGAGGCAGATCCGTCTCTGTTCCAGGAAACAAAAATCCACCAGAGTCCCACAGTGGCCATGCTGGAAGTGGACAGCTCTGCTCAGGACACAGGAGAAACAAAGAGCCATCAGGAACCTGCAGCCACAGAGGAGCCCATAGCCCACTCTGGTAATGAGAAATGATAGGTCTTCTGTCCCATATCTCAGAGCAGGTTCATTGCTCTTTTTGGGGTGTGGTGGCATCAGGATGTCCCTCGCAGTGCCAGCTGGGCTGTTCCTGGGACTGATGGATAATGACCTGGCACCAGCTGTATCCTGGGGGTCCTTCTGTCCTGGGGAAAGAGAGGTCTCCTCTGAACTTTTTTGTGTCCCTACACAGCAAAGGTGTTTGCCACCACTGGACAGCCCTGGGCAGACACCATGGACTGCAGCTACAGGAAGGAACACATTGCCAAGGACCTGCTGGGGCTGAAGTCCTACCTGGAGGCTGGAACGATTGTCTCAGTTGTGGAGGAGAAGGTGAGGGTGTGGCCAAGCTGGATGAAGGGGGAAGAGCTGCTGGGAGGCTCAGCCAGTGGCATCACCTTCCCTCTGGGAGGCAGGCTGGGATGGCAGTGACCCTGGGCCAGCTCCTCTCTCCGGGCAGGTGCTCTCATGGCCTGTGGATGTTGATTCAGAAGAAAACACTGTCCCAAACAAGAAGGAAGGACAGGAGCTGAAGAAGAATGGTGCAAAGGTAAGGTGCTGGGAGAGAACAATGACCAAATTATATCTGAGTTGCAAAAACAGTGATGGGAGAACAAGGACCCTTCTCCTGGGTCAGTTTGGTGTGTCAGAGAGTCAGACCTCTCCCAGAGTCTCCCATTTCTGTGGAGGGAAGGCAGCAGCTGTTGACACATACCTTGACCAGGATGCAGTGGTGGGCAAGGGACTGGGTTAGGGTTGCTTCTCTCTCATAAAGGGACACCAACCTTCTGCTGTCCTCATGTCCAAGAACAAGCCTGTCCCTGTGTCCAAGAACAAGCAGAAAAAGAAGAAGCAGCAACGTGAATTCCGCAGCGACCCTCCCATTCGGAGCACCCTGGGCACCACGAGGGTGACCTTGGACACTCTGCTGGCCACCAAGGACCTGGTGGCAACTGTGTGTGACTTTGGGATCCTGATCCCTGAGAAACCACCAGAACCACCAGTTGTGGAGGAGAAGGTAAGGAGCATGTCCCAGGGCAGGGCTGGGGTCAGCAAATGCCCTCTCTGGCCTGAACATCCATCCATCCATCCCTCAGTTCTCCTCTCCCCAGAATGGGGCTGAAATACCCCTGCCTAACCACCATCCATTGCTGCTGGTGTGGTTATTTAAGGCTGATATTAGCGAGCAGCACTGCTGCTTTTTCTGGGTCTAGGAAAATAGATGAGTTTATTTTTCCATTCCAGAATGTGTAAGCAGCCACTCGTGCTTCCTCTGGTGCCCTCTCTCAGCATGGCAGCACATACCAGCTGTACCAACTTTCTGTTTCCTGGATTCTCTTCTCTGAGCAGCCACTCTGCTGTGCTCCTGCTCCCCCTCACCTCTTTCCTCTGCCCCTGAAATCCCAGTGACAGCACCCAGATGATGACAGCTGTCACAGGACTGAATGAGGGCAGTGAGTTTCAGCCTTACTGTAGAAACGTCTCTCTCCACAGGAGGTAAAAAAGGGCAAAGACAAGAGCAAAAACGCCAAATCAGAGAAAGGAAGTCTGGCCAGCCGGAAAACCGCGGCGACTCCGACTCCCAAAGGTGACAGAGGCTGGAGCTGGCAGGGCAGAGGGTGGGGTGTGTGACAGAACAAACAGGAGCTGGGCCCGGCCACCCTGCCAGCTCCAGGAGCAGGGACTTACTCACATCCTGAGCTTCGGGCCGTGAATGCCGACATTGACTGCGGGGCTCACAGGACAGACACAGCCGGGACTCTTTATGAGTCGGTGTCTGCACAAGCACCGAGGGTGGGCTGCCAGCTGCCCTGGGAGACACACACCTACAGCACCCTGTGCCAGGGGAGAAGGGCAAAGCAGATTTTTTGGGTGAGAAAAGTGCTGCCCACTGTGTCGACTGCCAAATGTGGTTGGTGGCGTGGGCGGGCAGCTGGGCGAGGGCTGCCAACTCGCATCTCAAAGCGCTTTGCAGAGGGGATTATTGTTCTCTCTGGTTTGGAGATGAGATGCACAGAAAGACCGCCAGGTGCCCCAGCCAGCCCCATGGCAGGGCTGGGAACAGATCCCAGTCTGCTGTCACCCATGAAGAGACCACCCCGATCCCGCCGGGTGTGTCCCCTGCCTCCCAGTGCGGAGCTCAGGGCTGCTCAGTCAGCAGCGTTGCTTAATCCGCCAGGGGCAAACCCCACCCTGCCTCTTACAGGTTTTTCCCAGCAATCTCGGTTTTGACTGCAACAATAGCAGTGCCAGCACATCGGAGGGGTAATGCAAGAGCGGGAGAAAGTGGGAGAGGGAAGGGGTGGCCAAGTAATGCTGAAAAGCTGTGGGTCAAGGAGGGCATGGAGAGGGCCAGGCCTCCCAGCACTGCTCAGAGCTACCAAAGGGGCTTTGTATTTCTGCCCTGGCATCAGATTTAAGAGTGCAATTAACCCACAGAGCTCCAGGCTGCTTTCTTGTGCCCCGTCACCCACAGCAAGGTCCCCATCTTTGGGGAGGCTCTCAGAGTTCTGCAGTCCTGGGCTCTGTTTGCATTCAGAGAAGCCTGTGGCCTCCCCCAGAGATCTGAAAAGAACTCCTCGAATTGCTGTCCCCCACAGGAAGATGTGTATTCAGCCTGTTGCTGAAGCAGGCAGCTGCTATCAAACAGCTCAGCTTCAGCAGTGGTTGTTTCTTCCCTCCTTCCCTCCCTGGTATGTGGTGAGTGTGTGCAGGATATTTCCCTTCAGCTTGAACGAGGGTAAAAGTGCTGTTGTGCAAGGAAACCCACAGCAATTAGAGATTTGTGCTTAATTTGGTGTCCCTGTGTGCCTGTGCAGGTGGGGGCTGCATCATGAGGCCACCGAGTCCATATGTCAAATTGTGAGTGCAAAATTCACAGTGCCTGAAAATGAGCTGCCCCACAGCTCGCTACACCCACTGTCCCATGGCTGTGACTCACCAGAACACCCCAGTTGTGGCTTTTGGGGGTGCTGCTCGAGCCCTGCTGAGCTCAGTGTCTGCACATCCTGCCTGCCCCTGAGTCACCAGCTGCTCCGGGGCTGTTTGACACTTCCTCATCACTTGGGGACCATGCGCCTCATTGGAGCTGTGACAGTGGCCATGCCCCCGGGGACAGGGAATGGCTCCCAGCCGTGTGTCCAGTGGGGCTGTGCAGGGACTGGCACTCTCACAGCCGGGAGCTGAGGCTGATTTGCATCCCTCAGTCAGCAAATGCACACAAATAATAAGTCTTCTCAGAGGAA